>JAHREE010000505.1:329980-412989 GCA_033628505.1 Tringa tobata
CCCCCCCCCGCAGCACGCTGAGGTATTGCCAGTTCCCGGCTGGGATGCATTCCCCATCCAGCCTCAGAGACCAGCCAGTCCTTCCAGATAAACATTATTATTTTAAAAGCTGCAGAGGGAGGACGAGCGATGACTGCATAGAAGACCATGCCAGACTGGTGAGGCCAACTGAAAGCTTGTGAAAAAACAGACTTTTTGCTTGCATGGAGCAATGAGACAAAACCACTAAGAGGGAAACCAAAGCCCTCCTGTTCTTCCCCTCCTCCCCAGGAAAATCCTTCAGCAGTTGGTGGGGAGTTGACCTGGTCTCCCTACAGCTCCTAGGAAACTGGAGTCCACCTGGGATGGCCATGGCGTTGCAGGACAGATCCTGCTCAGATCTCTCTCACTGCTGGCACTCTGCACTGCTAAGGGACGGCAGAACCAGCAAACCCTTCCCAGGCCATTGCTTTGATGTGCTCAGATGAGTCCAGGATGCTTCATTCCTCACTCTTTGAGGAGTAGCCCTCTCTAGAAGCCTTCAGTTGTCAAATGCTGTCAAAAAGTTGTCTGGGACCCCCTTTCTTGATATTTTGAAAACTAGGCCGGTCAAGCCCAATTTCTCAAGTGTAACCTTTGGTAAACAGGCTTGCTCCAAAACTGAAATGTTTTTTAAGCATAGGCAGGTCACAGAGGACATGATTTGCTATTAATACTTGCATGTGAAAATGTTTTACATCTTATTTTTTAAGATATTAAAAAATCTTTTAAAGTTAACTTTTAAGATGTTAACAAATCTTCCTTTTAACTTACATGAATTAAAATGTGCTTAAATGTAAAAGCTAATGAAAGAACGGACAGAAATGAATGAATTGGAAATTACCTCACACGAGCCATTTTGTTTGTAATTAGGCAGAAACTGGAGCCCTGGGCTAGCAGAGCTGTGAAATGCAGTGCAGTCTGCTGGAAGAGCCATGGACCATCTGTATTTGTCCTTCATCTGAAAGGACATGGTTCAGCCTGCGAGCCCCACGGCAAGCCAGAAAAACCCCAACAGCCAGCGTTAATGCCAGCCTTCCTGTGGGATGGATGTAAGAAGCTGCTGCCATGCACTGTGGATGGACTCACTGTGTCTGGACTGGTTCCCTGCCTTGAAAACCTGTTTCACTGCAGATTTACTGCCCTTCCAAAACAGAGATGGTGACGGCAGCATCGCCCACAAGATGCAATTCCAACTTTTGATCCCAGGGGAGAGTAAGTCTCTTCCTAGGTCAGGGAGGTAGGAGTAGACAGCTAGGATGGGAACATCAAGCCAAGATAGACCGGCAAACACCAGCAAAGGGCCAGCAAGGAGCACTGGCTCTAACCCAGCTTCCATTAACAGCTTTTTGGCATGGCTCATGCACAAGAGCAGCCTCTGACCATGGTGTCCAGCACTGGCAGGAGTCCCTGCAACCGAGAAGCACGGCCAAAAGCCCTCTACCGACCACGACAGCAACCAGAAACCTGGTAGAAATGGAAGGGAGCTGAAGCCACAAAAAGCAAAAGCCAACAGAGACTGAAGGCAGGGTACCTCTTTTCAAATGCAAACTGCATTTAGGCTGCTTCACCTAATTTGCTCCTGCAGATCTCTGTGTCCTCTTAGCTGACTTTATTAATCTGCACTCTGAGGAGGCAGAATAGATGGCCTGAAATGATGCCTTTATTGTTCTTCTGTTCTGTTTGCTCCTCAGATAGCTTCACTTTGATGTGAAATTCACCCTCAAAACCAAATTGCTCTAACAACTGTTTTAATTGCTCTCCAGTAAATTCTCCTTAATCCCTCTGTCCCAGGAACTGTTTTGTGTTAAACCATTGTTCCATCTGTGTGTAGGAAAGGAACCGCTCCCTGTCCTTAGCTGTGCAGTGCAAATGACAGACTGCTGAGCAATTAGTTAATCTCCAGGACAGGAACGTTTCACTAAACAGTCTTTCATGCTGGATTTGGGAGGAAAGAAGGTTTTTGTAGGTTTAGTCTGCTGGCTGGTTGAAAGAAACAGTAAATAGCCTTTCTGCAAATTTCCATTGATCCTGACTGCACAGACACGGTAGCATGCAAAAGCAAAAGCTTGCCACCAAGCACATTTTAATTTTTGCTTTGGAGAAACTGTATTGATGTAGTTCCCTCCTAAGTGATTACTAGTAAAAGATGTGAAGATTTCCAGCCTAACAAAGCGGTTTCACTTCAAGGAAAGGATAATTATTTCCATGAGGTTGAAAACGCCCTTTTAAGGGAAATTTACTGGCATTTTTTGTGCAAGAAAGGGGTTAATCCTTTTCCTGTGACTTAATAAATATCCATGTCCCCCAATTTGCTCATCTAAAGAAAAACGAGTGCATGTAGGGAGGGAAAGAAGAACCCAATAACAGATTTCCCAGGGCCCAGAACTTCTATCACCTTGTTCCTGCTTGCTCTGTGTTTTAGAAATTGGTAACTGTAGGTCAGATTTTAACCTGGTTCCATTTTGTGTTTGCAACCAATTTGCTCTTGCAGAGGGACATCTGTGCCTGCTGGCAGCCAATTAGGCTGATCTGCATTTGCGAATAAGCATGCATATTAAGAAGAGAGTGGCTGAGAGTTTGGCCCATCCAATTCATACTTGGTATGGATCTGAAGTCATCCTGTTTTACTTTAAAAACGTCTGGATTGAAGAAGAAATAGAAGAGAAGCAGGCAGAGATCCAGGTCACATTTGTCACATCATGGCCCAGCACATCCAGCACCAGGCTGGGATTCAGGAGGATGGATTATTCTGCTGGCCTGACCTTTGGCCAAGTAGGAGGTCTTGGGCAAATCATACCGTCTCTTCACATCTCCTAGCGTAAGGCAGGATAACAACACCGCCCTCATTTTGGCAATTAATTGGAAATACCTCTATCATTGTTAACTATTTACAACTGAGAGACTAGGATCCATGGCTGACTGCAGAGAGAAGCTACTGTTTTGCCCTATTGCCAAAACTGATACACTTCATTAAAAAAAAAAAAAAAAAAAACCAGCCATAAAAATACACAAAGGTGTTCTTAGGACTTCAACTCAAGATTAAAGGCCCAAAGCTCTACTGCACTGAGGCATCTAGGGCAGTGCACAAGGGAGGTACAACGCTACATGAAGTCCTGTCCTGCTGCCCTGACACATCAGTCAAACCTTGATTAAGCGTAGCATTGACACCTACTTTGCAAGGAAGAATGTCAAATCACTCAGCTTGAGTGATGGGCACTGATTCTTCAAAACGGTGTGATTACATGTTAAACTAAGCATGTGCTGAACTAAGGTGTCGGACTGCCAAAAGAACTGCCAAAGCCTCTTCCTCTGTTTGCACAATTGCACGCGTTTACACCGACCACAAGCATTTTCTGAGAACAGCTCAGTCTCCTGACTCAGGAGCTCTTCTGTTCTTCCAGTAGCCCTGACCTGAGTGCCTCCTGCCCATACATTCAGCACTTACAGACACCTCCTTCCCTTCAGAAGCCATAGAGAAACACCACATGGGTTTGCTGCTGCTGCAGGCTTAGATTTTATCACAGAATCACAGAACGATATGGGGTTGGAAGGGACCTCTGGAGATCATCTAGTCCAACCCCCTGCCAAAGCAGGTCCACCCACAGCAGGTTGCACAGGAACGTGTCCAGGTGGGGTCTGAATGTCTCCAGAGAAGGAGACTCCACCACCTCCCCGGGCAGCCTCTTCCAGGGCTCTGCCACCCTCACAGGAAAGAAGTTCCTCCTCATGTTTAGGTGGAACTTCTTAGATTCAAGTTTGTGCCCATTTCCTCTTGTCCTGTCCCTGGGCACCACTGAAAAAAGACCGGCCCCGTCCTCTTGACACCCTCCCTTTAAGTGTTGATCAGAAATGTATCTGACATCTGCTGGGCTCTGTGTTTCTGCTTGGAAAGGGATGCTGAGGAAGGGCACCATGCACCTTTGCAAGTGTGTAGCTTTGCCATGGTTTTTAAACAAGACTCTGTAACTGAAGTTGGTCACTTCTTTTGCTGCTTTGCCCTCATTGTTTTCTGTTTTCTTTGATTTCATCAAACAGCATATGCCTCAGCATGTTGCAGAACAGCCAGACTCAGATCTGTTTCTCCAATACTGTCAAAGACAGCAAAAGGCACCTTCCACATACAGACAAAGTGATTTTAAACAATAAAACAGCAAGGCTACTTTATGATTTATAGTATTTTTCAACCAGGCCTATTGCTGGTTGGCCTAGTTTAGGGTCAGTGCGTTACAGATGGGAACACTGATTGTGTGGCCTCAGAAGAGTGTCGACTGTGACCATGATCCAAAAAGACACAGTCCCTCCTATCACAGCAATGAAACCCATCTTTAGCCTCCTAATTCCTTTTCAGGACCCTAAGTCTTATACCGAACTCAATACAAAGACTAAATTGGACTGGGGACCTGCAATACTTTTTGAATCAGGGCCTAATTTGTTTTCCAGATACAACACAGAGATGGTTAAACAAGGGAAAATTGAGCAGAGAGCAATTTTGGGGTAACTGTTGCAGTGTAACTATTACCGAGTAGTGTCTCACGGGGACCCTTGTTCCCTCTCACTGGTTGGGTTTATCCACTTAGGGATTTTAAACTCATGCCTTTCTATACTCCATAACAAGTCTTTCACGTAAACAAGTCTAGCCTGGGTTGGTCACTTGGTGGGTGAGCAAACTAAATGGTTTCTCCTGCTCTCTGCCTCCTTCTACCAATCTTTCCTTCTTGCAGACATGCTCTCAATTGAGGGTATCAAGTATTCATCTCTCCTCCTTCTCCTTCCCCTCCCTTTTTCCCTTTCTCTTCCCTCTCCTTTTCCCTTTCCCTTCCCCTTCCCTTCTTTACTGAAGCAGCTATCTGAGGGAACAAAAGGCAGGGAACATATTTCTCCTACTTCTCTGCCTGCTACTGGAGCAGAGAGAAGAGCAGATTTCTACTGCTTTTGCTGGACTTTCTTTCCTTTCTTCTTGCAAGAAGGACTTTCTTTCCTTTCCTCTTTCCTTTCTTCTTGCTCTGTATAGCACTGAACTCCTGCAGGAAGGGAAGCTGAGGTTCTTATAAGGGCTGTGGAGGATTTCCAGGCCCTGGGAAAGGGGAGCCCTTCAGAAGGCTAAAAACCCAACCCTGGTAGACTTAAGATCTTCCACCGGATCTGGAGGAGATCCCCAGCAAAGATGGCCTCCACCCACCACAACAAAATCACCCCATGACTATTTGCACTCCACACTGATGCAAATAGCTGGTGACACATACCACCAAGTGGTGCACTTAGACCATGTTGCCACCACCAATCCTGCCAGCCCATCACCATTAGGAACCCTAGGGTTCAGGAGTTGAAGAGAGCTTCCCATTGCCTAGCGCAGCTGTGGGTGGTGTGTTCAAAAGGACTGATTCCACCTAGATCAGGCAGGTCTGGTCCTTGAAAACCCATATTGCCCATTGGATCAATCTCTGCTATTGGCATTGGCCTAATGAAAATGTCAGTAAGCAGCACTGTCGATTGATTCAGGCTTTGCTGCGGTGCAGATGAGTTATGGTCTGGTCTGTGTGTTTTATTGCAGATGACTTAAAAAGGAATTCCTCAAAGAAATCAGCCTTCACTTTGCCCAGTGCAGTATCTCCTAAGAGCAATATGCTTCTAAGCATAAATAGAGAAAGACAGTTCAAAGCCTCCAGGTGACAGTGGGGTGGTTTGAGCTTGGGGCAGACTGCAGAAATGGTACTCTCTGGGATGGTGAAAAGTGCCAAAAGACTTTTCAAGCTGCTCTTCAGCCTGATTTAACTTGCAACAGAAAAATCCATCATCAATAATAATATGCAGTACTAATCTACCACTCTTCTTTCCCTGTATTGGAGAAAGCAGGATTCACGTTGCTGCCTCTTGCCAGATGCCAAAACCAGGACACAGAGACATCATACATCCCTGGCTCAGGGTCACTGAGCTGCTTAGGGGATAGATGAGGGATGGAACGAAGGTTGCCAGCCCAGAGCCCCCTTAGTAGGAACAGCCACACCACAAAAGAGATTAAATATATAAAGAGTAAAATATATAGATATTAAAGGAAAATAAAATTATTAATATAAAAATGGACTTTCACTACTGTCCAGTCTGGGAAATGTAGACCTGGATTTCAAGTAGCTGGAAGGCCTCAACTGTAATTGCAGTTAATTGCTGAAATTACATCCAGACCAGGAGAAGTTTACTGCTGTTCAGGTTTGTGTTGGAAGAGGAGTGGGGAGGTGGGCCGAAATATCTCTTTATTTAGTGAAATTTTTCATAAGGTCTTGTTTTACTCCAATGGAAAACATGAAAAAAACTTACTTGGGTTCTAGCCAGTCCTACTTGTGACAGATCCAGTATTCCTGAATATCCCAAACACAAAGCCACACAGAACATGGACCCAGAGGATTTGCAGAATTAGTGTTTCGTTCTCTGTGTTTTTGCCTCTTATGGATTTCTCTCTGAAGATCAAATGGTCTCAATAAATGCCTAAAAGAGACTCTCCATTTACAAAGTAATACATCAGCAAAAGAATTGCAAATTGTTCCCAAAACGAATTATTCTCTCCTCTCTACTTTAAGTGGAAATTTAAATTAATTGGAATCATTATGGGTGTGGGTTTTTTTCCTTAAATATTACTGTACCAGACTGTAAACTGCCTGAAATTTAATCTCAAGTCTTCAGAACTGAAAAAGTGTTTTTCAACTGAAAGCTTGTTGTTTTTTTCCAGCTGTATCAACTGGTCTAACAAAAGATAGCACCCCTTGCTATCAGCCTTGCTTCTGACATTGAGTACATTCTACCTGGCTTTCAGAAACTTTGGTTTTATATGAAATGTGCTACCAGCTACTTTGTTTGTTCACTTCAAATTTTTCAAGGTTTTGTTAATTTGTTGGAAAGCTTTTGTAACAGGAGCTTCAATTAAAATGATGCACTTCCAGTGCCACGTGATGTAGAACACCATCAGATCTGTTTGTGATAAGTCAGAAATGAAGAAATAATTTTAAAGGGTGGAACATATGAACAGTGGACCCAAACCAAAGGGACATTGGGCAGCCTCTGTACCTTGAAGTCAAGCCAAGGCATCAAACCTTGTCGTGTCTTTCCATATTACAAAACAGAGAGGTAAAATGTGTTACTCTCTCACTGTCAGACATTCCTCACCTGAACCAGGTCTCATAGTGGAGACCAGTTTGGTGGGGAGCGCCACTGACTCCACAGTCAAGCTAACTAAAAAAAATGATAGTGTCCCTGAGTGGAGCAGATACAGGCTGGTGGCTGGGCAGTCATTTGCTTGTTTCCTATTTGCTTCCCAGTCAAGGACTTGATCTTTCAAGTGCTGATGGGCTGAAAGAGATGGCATGTCTATGTCCCGCCACAAAGAAGGGCACGAAGACCCCCGTTACAGCACCGCAGCATCCCCCTGAGGAAAGGCAGGATTACTTTGGCTCAGTTCAGATCTGCTCTAATCTGGCTCTGCTGCTTTCAAGCCCAAAGCTCACATTGTTCTGCTTTCAGCCAGCCAGCCAGCCATGCCAAAGTTACTTTAGAATTACTTCTTTTTCTTCTTGACCCATAAATACAGCCTACTGCCATATCAGAGAACATTGGACCTGCCTGGAACAAATCCAGGGAAGTGCTGCCAGTCATCACTCCCTTTCTGCAGAGATTTTGGATGAAACCCAAGCTCAAACGACTACCAGACGTATCCTTGTGCCTACCTTTCCTATGGGATACCCTGCAAAATGAAGCCACAGCTATGCTGCAAGGGACAGTGAGCTGGGGCAATTTAGCTCACTCACATCTCTGCTTCTCAGCTCAGAGATGCCGGAACGAAATCCAGTGGCACTGTGACCTGGAGGTTCTCTTAAACTGAGATAAAGACTTGGGGAAAAAAATGAACATCTCTGGCAGATCGTTCACTGACTGAAAGACAGGGACAGCCCAGGGCATAACACACACGAAATAACTCAGTTAAGCCATTGGGAAATCCCAGTTTAACAGGAAAAAAGACCAAAAAGTTATTTAAACTTTTAATATCTACTTCATTTAACTATAGAAAGCTCTGTGCAATAACCTTATCAAGTATCCCCGGGATTCTTCAAGGGAAACATCTCACCAGCAATAGCTAAAATTTTCCCAGTTGGCAGCACGTAAATAAGAAGCGCTGGCTGTTGAAACCTACTGTAATTGCCTTTAATAGCATCACAGCCAGTGCTTCAGTGGGGAGGAACTCCTTGAGAAGAAGAAAAGACCCAAGGCATAAAATGTGCTACTTTCACCTAAGCATTTCCCTTCAGCCAAAAAATGGTTGGTGTAGGGCTGACATTGAGGGTGCTTTAGCTCAAGAGATTGGAAGAATTACCTTCTATTTATGGAATAATCAAATGAAAAACTTTTAGAGAACAAAGATCTCATTGAAATGATGTTGCTAATGTTTCCTCATACCTGGATCTGCACTAGTGAAGAGCCCTTCCTTTCTGGGGCAAAAAGTCAAAGAAAATCACCCACAGCCAGAAGAGCCTGGAGAAGAGTTATCCACTAACTAGTGGAGCTTCCTACGCCAGCATGGAAATACGGCATCAGCTGTGTGAAACTTCAACACAAAGAGAAGCCTGCTGTTCCCTGAAGGTTACTTGTGCAGAAATGAAGGTGCTTATGATAGTCGTATCAGAGCCTCTTGCAGGAAAAAAAAAGCAGGCTGCCTACGTGACAAACACTGGGGAGGATGAAGTGCTCTGCCTGCCCCCAAAGGGACCATTAGATGTTTTTTCTAACCTCAGGAGATGTGAATGAGGAACTCGGCCAGTGGTAACTGCAGAGCTTTGTGTTTATTTCTGAAGGGTATCAGCAAGTGAAAGAGAGAGCACAAAAGACTTAACTAGTGGGGGTATGGGGATGGGAGAAACAGATGGTGTGGTGAAGAGCCATTTCCTTTCCATTTACATGCTGACTGCATTAAATCAATCCCTGGGCTTTCACGGCAATAAGCTAAGGCTCTGCTGGGGAGGATTTTAGTGATTTGGCTATAGCCTAGTTGTGAGTATCATTCTATTGTGTCCCAGCATTTAGTCTGTTCTTGGGGAAAAGGTCCTTCAGTGTTTTTCATGAGATTGTTAGCGATCTTCCCTAACAGCTCTATCACAGCCATCACCTCTTTTCCAGACGTGGATCTCTATAAAGCTCATCAGCACTGGTTTATGTTCCTATCCATGTATTAAGGCACTGACACAGGATGTTCCCTAGGGGCCGAGCCTGCTGTTTTTGCAGCCTTAGCTTATCTCATTGCTCCAGACCCAAACAAATTAGTTTGTAATCCTCAGTATTGTATACTTTGGCAAATCTGGCTTTAAAAGCGATCAGAAATGACCTCCTCGCGTAAAATTGGAGTCAGTTCAGTTGATTTGTCCCCTCTCCGTGCCCGGGGCTAGTAAGAAAACCCTGTACCTGCACAAATAACAGGTCTTTGCAATCGATCTCATTGAGGATTCTGTATTTCCCCATATGTGACTACACTGCACCCCGTTTACACACTGTTTGTATCCTGTCTATGACTCCCTGTGCACACACAATTAACAAACCAGCTACAGGATAAACGCTGCTGCAAGGATGCAGAGAGACACCAGACAGAAGAAGTACAGATCTCTCTCTCTGTTATCTTTTCATCTCAGATGCTGCATTCTCTTCCCAGCAGTCCTTTTGACCTTGGAGACTTTGACTAAAGCACCCTCTCCGTTTTTTTCTCAGCTTTGATGTTTTTTTTCTGGTGTCTTAAAAATTCAACTAACCCTAAGACCCCCCCACGAGACACCAGTTCCTCAGTCACCTTCTACCAGAAAGGCCTTGTCCAGGCACTTGTAGGACAGTCACTGAAATAAGCACAAATACAGGTTGGGCAAAGAATGGATTGCGAGCAGCCATGAGGAGAAGGAGGACTTGGGGGTGCTGGTGGATAAGAAGCTCAACATGAGCTGGCAATGTGGGCTCACAGGACAGAAAGCCAACCACATCCTGGGCTGCATCAAAAGAAGTGTGGCCAGCAGGGAGAAGGAGGTGATTCTACCCCTCTACTCTGCGCTCGTGAGACTCCACCTGGACTACTGCATCCAGCTTTGGAGTCCCCAACATAAGAAGGACATGGACCTGTTGGAATAGGTTAATGTTCCAATTATCCCAAAAAGGTAATCAGAAGGCTGGAGCACCTCTTCTATGAGGACAGGCTGAGAGAGTTGGGGTTGTTCGGCCTGGAGAAGAGAAAGCTCTGGGGAGACCTTATAGTGACCTTTTGGCACCTAAAGGGGTCCTACAGGAGAGATGGGAAAGGACTTTTTATCAGGAAGGCTAGTGACAAGATGAAGAATAACAGTTTTAAACTGAAAGAGGGTAGATTTAGATTAGATATTAGTAAGAAATTCTTTGCTGTGAGGGTGGTGAAACACTGGAACAGGTTGCCCTGAGAAGCTGTGGCTGCCCCATCCCTGGAGGGGTTCAAGGCCAGGCTGGATGGGGCTTTGAGCAACCTGGTCTGGTGGGAAGTATCCCTGCCCATGGCAGGGGGCTTGGAATTAGGTGATTTTTAAGGTCCTTTCCAACCCGAACCATTTTACGATTTTATGACTCTTCTCAGTGGGGTCTGGCACCCTTGATAGATGCTAGAGGATGCCTACAGATGTGCAGCTGTGGCAGACGTTCCATCCATGGGGCAGGGCTCATTCATGCATCAAGAGCATCTGCCCACAAGGTGGCCAGCAAGGTTAAAGGCCTTGGGTGGAGATTTTTCAAGGTCAATCTGTCCCAGCAGAGTCCTTATCTACCCTGTTTGCAGCTATCTGAATTTGAGTACAACTGATATAGGAGGAAGTTCTTCACAGAACATGGTGCTGATACACCGCAGGGCTAACAGTGCCTTGGTTCAAGCTTTCTGACAAATACTTTAAGTTATGGCTGATGGTTGATGCAGATCAGTCAGGTATCTGTTGGGTATATTAACACATGGCTGCATTGAGCTTGCAAATTATTATTCAAGTACTTTTGTGGAACATCTTGAGGTTATTGGCTAAGTCCTTTAAGAAATGGAAACAGGTACAATTAATAACACATGAAAAACATGCATGATTCAGTTCATCCTTTTACATTTCTACTGTAGCATTCTTTGCCAGGAGGGCTAATACAGCCTGGGAAATGGATGGGGGTCATTCATAATTGAGCTGCTCTGAACTACCAACAACTGTTCTATTTAAAAATGGATTTGCCTTAGACACATGAAGGAAATGGAAATTCATTAAAATGGCAGGCAGTCAAGAAAGGCAGAATTGGTGAAACTAGTGAGGCTAGACACAGAAATTAAGTGCTGAGATGCCAAGATGCTCTGATAAGGTCAGGAACACAGAGAAGGAAAACTGGATTTTTGTGCACTGAGGGGCAAGTGATGGGCATGAACAGAAAAGCATGGCTACTCTTCATATAAATGTTGCATTTTAGTTGACCAGTTGAAATATCGGGCTTAGAAACGGCTGTTCTCTGCTTCTGTCATCTGCTGCTTGCTTAGGTCCCCATTTTCACATTTTTAAGGGAGTGCAAAGTGCTTTGGGCTGTCAGAAAAAGCCAAAGCTGGTGCACGTGGTAATAGGAGTGCTGTCCATGACCAAAAATCAGAGGACAGTGGACTGTTTCTAAAAGGGATATGTACTCACACAGCACAGAGAGGCAAGTCCCCCTGCTCTGGAGGTACAGTGACTGATGGAAACATTTAGATAGGAAGCACTATATAAAATCTGAGACAGATTTTTGGAGTACTAATAAGACAATCTAAAATTTGTCTAAAAATCTAGAGGTGAGGTCCCAAAGTTCAAAAGATCACTGAAAGTTTAATTAATGGAGGTAAGAGAATTACAGACTTTTATAACTGCTTACACTATGCTCTTTTTTTTTTTTAACAATAACAGTATATTATGTTTTTGTTATCTTTAGGAAGGGAAACAAATTAAGGGCCATGAAAACTGAGAAGTAAAAATATGAGGAAAAAACATAGATTAATAATATATATTGCTTCCTAAACGCATGGAAGAGTTTTGCCTTTTAGCAAGTTGCTCAAAAGTGCAACAACAGGGGACTCAGCTTAGTTCAGGCGCTTCCCAGTCCCAAGAGCTATGCCCACCTCTGGCATGCTTATATTTAAATCAGCCACTCAAAAGATTGCTCTTCCAGACTTCCTTTTGCATAGGACCTAAACTGAGGCATCTTGCTAATGACAGCAACCGGCTGACAATTAAAAAAAGCACAGTCAATCAGCCATCACTAAGTTGGAAGTGACAGGCTGGGTTCTATTTTTAACTAAAACTAGTGGGATTCATGCAAACTTGCCCACAAAGTTTCTCTTGCGCTTTGTGTACGATTTAATACTTTCCCACATGCACCATTTCTTTGCTGTAGCAGGCAGCCCCAAAAATAGCATCCAAAGTAAGGTAAATCTAGGATTTGCAGGGCTGCAGTGATTATTACACGCTGAACCAGCACATTTGGGTATTTCTGCATCTGTAAAGTTTGTGCTGCAAAACAATAAATGGATGGATTTATACCTGCACAGAAAAGACCTTGTGCGGGGAGTTTTATTTAGCATTTTACAGGCTTATAGTATGTAACTGGTGAGGAGCCTTTTTGTGCAAGCCAAGATAAAAACCTGTTCGGAGACAGGAATAAAATCAGTGCTCTCCCCAGTGCAAAACAGCTGCGAAATTGTTACCCATCACTTCGAGATTGGACAAACCAGATCCCATTGTGGGCAGAGCCAGAAAACTCCCACTTGGGTGAAAGTTAAAGCCCTGTCTGGTCCTTGTGAAGCCTATGGGAATCCCAATGAACAGGCAGAAATTCTCTTGCCCCAGCCATGGTTTTGGCTGCATTGCAACTGGCATTCCCAGTCCTGCAGAAGTAAGGTTTGGGGAGTGAGAAGCCTGGTGTGGAAACTCATTTTTATACCTGCAAGTCATGCTGGGCTTTGTTACTAAAACATCTGGCGTTCAGCTCCAGCAAACAACACTGGAAGGAACCAGAGCACCTGGAATTAATCATTTCAGCTTTGTAACATTCCCCCCCCCTCCTTTTTTTTTTTTTTTTACAGTTACTGTGTTGGAAAAGTTGTAGATCTACATGGTAATTAGGCTAGAAGAATTAAATCTGGCCAGGGACATCAAGGATAACAAAAAACCCTTCAATAAGTATGTCAGGATAAAGGCAAGACAAGGGAAGATGTGGGCCCTCTCCGGAAGGAAACAGGAGACCTGGTCATCCAGTATCCGGAGAAGGCTGAGGTACTGAATGACTTTTTCACCTCGGTCTTCACCGGTAAGGGGTCTCACCACACTGCCCAAGTTGCAGAAGGCAAAAACAGGGGCTATGAGAATGAAGAACCACCCACTATAGGAGAAGATCAGGTTTGAGACCATCTAAGGAACCTGAAGGTACCTAAGTCCATGGGACCTGATGAAATCCATCCACAGATCCTGAGGGAGCTGGCGGATGAAGTTCCTGAGCTGCTTTCCATTATATTTGAAAAGCTGTGGCAGTCTGGTGAAGTTCCCACCGACTGGAAAAGGGGAAACATAGTCTCCATTTTCAAAATGGAAAAAAAGGAAGTCCTGGGGAACTACAGGCCAGTCAGACTCACCTCTCTGCCTGGCAAGATCATGGAGCAGATCCTCCTGGAATCTCTGCTAAGGCACATGGAAAATAAGAAGGTGACTGGTGCAGCCAACATGGCTTCACCAAGGGCAAGTCATGCCTGACAAATTTGGTGGCTTTCTATGATGTTGCTATAGCATTGGCAGATAAGGGGAGAGCAAGAGATGTCATCTACCTGAACTTACGCAAAGCATTTGACACTGTCCCACATGACATCCTGGTCTCAAAATGGGAAAATCCTACCCCCAGAGCAGGGGGGTAGGAACCAGATGATCTTTAAGGTCCATTCCAACCCAAACCATTCTATGATTCCATGAAAATCATTGCTCTCAGCTATTTGTTTGGAGGGGTGTGAGATAACAGAACAGAACTCTTTTCCTTATTTTCTGCATAAATCCTACTGCTAGGATGCCGGTGGCTTCAGCATTAGGCACAGTTCTACATGACGGAGGTGGCCCAAGATGCCAGGAATCACTTGCAGCAGTGGCAGTTCCTGGGCACATTGAGGTCATCACAAAATAAATTCGGCTCCTCTCAGAGGTAACGCAAACGCATTTGTAACACTCCCATGGCTTATTAGGCACCAGAGGAACCACACAAAGCTACGGGGAGATTAGCTTTGTTAGGACACCTGCCCAAAAAGAGAGCCTTCCGCAGAGCTAAGCCTGGCAAAGAAACAGCCCACAAGGGAAGCCCAGGGACGGGGACGGTGACCCGCTCGGGGCTGCTGCTGGCTGAGCTGCCGTGCCCGTGTTCATGGCCACACTGAAACACAGCAGGGGCTGATGATAAAAACCTTCTTAACTGGCAATCAAAAATCAAATGGCAACATTGCTTCCCATTGCACCATGCTCATTCCCTTCCCTTCCCTAGTAGCTGGAAGAAATTAAAAGCATCAGTTTTAATCGATGAGGGGAGGTGAACATAAAATACTTATTTGTTAATATTTGCAAGATTAAAAATAGTAAACCTTTGATTTATTTTTTTATCATCATTCAAGTCCTGTGCCAGCAACACTGCCCCAAATCAATATTAGCAGACAGCCTGCAGAAGGATTTCTGAGTCAACTAAGGAGAGTCTCTTCGTTATGACAGCTTTCTAAACAAGAAAACAGTATTAATTCACAAAAAGCACACCGAAAATCACCATCAATCTGGAACTTCACTCTAACATAGCCAGTTTACACTTCTGTTTTCCTATGGGTGCTGCCCATAGCTGACATTTCCTGTTTAATGATCTTTCCACATATAAATAAATCACTCAGTTTGCATTGCCTGCCTGAAGAAGAGATGCTCAGACCTTTCGCTGGGGTAAATCAGCAAAGTGCCTTTTATTACAACTGCTGAGTTCCTACATGCAGAAAGCAGCACATCAGCACACAGGATTTCTTCTGCTGCCATACCACACTGTTCAAAGATGTTCAATGAAAAATATGCTAAATTGCCTTGCACTTCTCAACAAAAACCAACAGTAAAACAATGGCCTGACAGACAAGATCAAATGTCCTTTTCATTTAGATTTAGGCAGAGAAGCAACATGTCCAGGAAAAAATAAGTCTACCTCTGTAATGCCAAAGGATTATCAGAATTGGGCTCAGTCCTACTTTTAACAGAGTTGGTGGTGCTTTGCCTCTTGCTCCTACAGAAGGATGGCCAGGATGTCTGAGGAAGGTACTTAATTTAGAGATTATATTCAGAATAGAATAGGCTCCTTTTCTCCAAACTAGACAAGCACAAAGTCCTTAGCCTCTCCTCATAGGACATTCCTCCCAGCCCTTTCTTCAGCTTTGTTGCCCTCCTCTGAACGCATTCAAGGCATTTAACATTTATCATCCACTTCTGCACCCATCCATGAACACAGTCACAGCCAAGGGAGCACACTGTGCTTGTCACGGAATCACCGAATCATGGAATTGTGAAAGAGACCATCTAGAGATCACCTAGTCCAACTCCCCTGCCAAAGCAGGGTTGCCCAGAGCACATCACTCAGGACTGCATCCAGGTGGGGACTCCACACCCTCCCTGGGCAGCCTCTTCCAGGGCTCTGCCACCCTCACCACAAAGAAGTTCTTCCTCAGATTTGAGGGGAACTTCCCATGTTCCAGCTTGTGCCCGTTGCCCCTCGTCCTGTCACTGGGAACCACTGAAAAGGGTCCAGCTCCATCCTCCCTGAAACCGCCCTTCAGATCCTTGTCAGCATTAATAAGGTCTCCCCTCAGCCTTCTCTTCTCCAGGCTAAAGAGTCCCAGCTCTCTCCGCCTCTCCTCATCAGGGAGAGTGATCCCCTCCAACCCCTTAATCATCTTTGTTGCCCTTTGTTGTCACCTGAGAGAAAACCACTGTGCCTCCAGGGAGGGCTTCAGAGGTGCATTTACATTGCTCCTATCCCCCTGATTCCCTACACTCCGTATGACCTGAAAGGTGCCCAAAAGAGACCACCATAAGGGAGATGACAAAGTGGCAAAATGGAGAAGGAAGGCCCAGAGAAAAGAGCCAGCTTCATAACTACCAAAAAAGAAAAGTGAGAAATCAAAACCACTGACAACTTTTAGAGCAATTGCTCTGCTCAGACAGCTGTCCCATGCTGTCTGGCAGAGAGGCAGAGAGGGGTGAAGTTAATGCTGCTGCAGCTTTCTCTTTGAATTCCTATGTTTCTCTTCCACCTAGCAAAGTCAGGCACAGTCCTCCAAGGACTACCTTCCTTGCTTTGACTGCCTCAAACTTAAAAATCCCCACACAGCTGAAAAGGAGCAAAGACACAAGGAATTGTTCAGGGGAACAGGAGATGGAAGGGAAGAGATGCAGAGAAAAACCACTAGCCTCAGATTTATAATCCTAACTCAGAAGGAGTCGCGGGGGTCTCTCAATGGCAGAAGGTGTAGCATGGACCTTCCTGGGCTGTCTGTAACCACACAGATCCAAATACACAAGGAATTATTCCACTGCTCACGTGAGGTTGGCCCAGAGCTGTTAGCAGTTTCTCAGGAAATTCCCAGGCATGGACTAACCAGAGACCACCGTCAAGTGGCAGTTTAGATGAGGACACATTGTTTGAATTTTTGAAGTGGGCTCTTCTGCCCTATGTATATTCAATATACAAGTCTAGACACCGTCAGAGGTGGTACTAGGTCTAAGTCAGGGAAACAGTCCTTTAGGAAATACTGCAATGGAATATTAACATATCTGGAGATAGCTGTGAATGCAATTAGGCCAAACGATAGCAATTAATAAAAAATTTGTCTCAAGTGAAAGCTTTCTCAAGAATAACAGAGGTTGCAGAGGCTGCTAAGATGTGAAGAAAATAAAACCATATTGATTTTTGAGGGTATAACTTATTTGCTCTGCAACTGTCGTTACATCCAAACTATAGCTATAGCACTTCACTTTCTGGGGCAACATATTCATATAAAAGAAGAAGAAAACTCAGATAATTAAAGATCAGAGAGGGTCAGAAAAGGGCAGAAGCATCCTGAGACAAGGTAAAACAATCTTTCCCTTCTCATATGGAGATGGAGAAAGAAATTTGGTGAAATTGAAGGCAAAGCTAGTCTGCAAGTTGTACAGTGGGAGCATGAGGAGGTAAATTTCCCCCTTATGCCCAAACTGAGCTGGACTTATTGCTTGAAAAATAAAAAGACCAAAACCAAAAGAGGAATGAGGCGCATTAGTTTAACTGGAGTTACACGTGAGGAGGAAAAGTAAGAGGTGAGACTTTTGACTTAGACCACTGAGAAAGGTGTCCTTTGCCATGGTCTCAAGAGAGTTGCCTGTTAACTGCGGTAACGAAGCAAGAGTTGTAAACACCCAAACACAATGTCATGGGCAGTGCAGTTGGGAGATGTGACTAACATCACTCTGTGTTTTGCTCTGGAGAAGTGAAGAGGGGTGTCACCAGGCCTGGCTGCGGAACCCCTCTGTGTCCCCTTACCTCAGGTAGGGGCAGCAAGCAGCAGGATGTATTAGCCTATAGATGCTTTGAGTCCTTGAAAAGATCCAGGCAGGGAAAGGAAACATGCCATACATGTTGCCATCAGAAGGTTGATCAAATTAATTTTCAAAAGGCTTAAGCAAGCCATTGAGTTACAAACAAAATCTGAGTTCAGTCATGCCAAAAAGCCTGCTGGCCATATAAACCATAATAGAAATTGATTTGTTGGATCTGTCCTTCCAGAGGCTTGAGCCTGCACTCCCTGGGACCCTCACCACTGGCTCAAACCAGCAGAGGAATAAGCTGCACATGCAAAAGAAAATTAATCAAGAGTGAGACATGGATGAGGACTGAGTACCAGCCTGGGGGTGGGCACATTCCCTGTCACTGGCCAGGAGTCCAGGACCCCACTGAAGCCCCCACCAGCTGATCTACATTATTAGACACAGCAGCTCTCTAAGCAGCATGGTTTTTTTCTGCTGCTTCTCTTCATTAGGAATGATGGAAAAACTTGTTTTACTCAGACAGGTTTTGCCGTCATTGCTGTCCCCCATGGAGAAAGCTCCCAATAACAGACTGAAAAAGGTGAAAATGGGTGATGAACCTGCCAGTGCAGATGGACCACTGGGCAGAGGATTTACTCAGCATGTCCTGCTCCAGTTACCCCACAGCTCTTGGTTTGTCAGTTACCTAAGGATGGTGCTCTGATCCCTTCCTATGTGAGCAAGTCACTCCCTACAACTGATTGGGACTGAGTGTGAGCACCAGTTGGCAAAGTCAAACAGCTCTGAATTAAGCTGCTGTAATGGGTTTTAAATTGGAAGAGGGGAGATTTAGATTAGATACCAGAAATAAATTCTTTGCTGTGAGGGTGGTGAGGCACTGGAACAGGTTGCCCAGAGAAGCTGTGGCTGCCCCATCCCTGGAGGTGTTCAAGGCCAGGCTGGATGGGGCTTTGAGCAACCTGGTCTGGTGGGAGGTGTCCCTGCCCATGGCAGGGGGGTTGGGACTTGATGATCTTTAAGGTCCCTTCCAACTCTGACCATTCTACGAGTCTATGATTCTATGAATTGTGAATCGCTTTCAGAGCTCAAAGCCTGCAGGAGTCCTCAGGTTCACCAGAATACGTGCAACCTTCAGGAGCAAGGGCCAACAGGCAGAGCAATGCTTTCTGCCTCTGATGTTGCTTCTGCATCAGGACACTCACTAATACAGTATGCCATCTGGAGCATTTTAAAAATGAAAATGAAGGGAGATCCTGAATGAACCTTGGCCCAACCTTTGCTTTTAGGAGACGTGAACGCAGAACTCAAATGAAAATAAAGCTTTTCTAAAAACTACGTGACACAGAAATGCTGACTGATTCAGTCAAGAAACAAGATGTGATTCACTAAAAGTGCCAATTTTAAGCCAATTTAAAAAGAAATTATTCTAATCTGAAATAGAAAGAAAAACAGGACATGTGTGTTAAGACAGACTGATAGCCTTGCCTGCTAAAAGCCTCAGAGATACACACTGTGCTGAAGGAATTAGATAACATCAGTTGCTCACAGTGTTGTCCCTGGCTTTAAGAGCATCACAGGGAAAAAAGCCTCTCTGGATGGTATTTCACTGCCTCAAAGGCACTCATTTCTCCTGGCATGTCCTTGGCTCACTCTCCAGCACACTTTCCAGGAGCAAATGCACCAGAGGTTCTATATGGACAACTGCTGTCTTCCCTTGCTGCTTCTGACTCAGTTCTTTAACACAGCTCATTTTGCTCATGGTAGAAAACAGTAGTATGTGACTGTGTACCTTAAAAGCTGTGGGAGAAATCTTTGCTTCACTGAAGGACAGGACAATTGTAGCTGTGATTTCAGAATCGCAGAATCACAGAATCTTCATGGTTGGAAGGGACCTCTGAGATCATCGAGTCCAACCATACACAAAAAACCACAACAAAAATCCAACCCAACAATCTCGGGCACTAGAGCAGGCCCTGAAGTGCCACATCTACACGTTTCTTAAATCCCTCCAGGGATGGTGACTCCACCACCTCCCTGGGCAGGCCGTTCCAGTGCCTGAACACCCTCTCAGGAAAGTCATTCTTCCCAATATCTAATCTAAACCTCCCCTGCCCCAACTTCACACCATTCCCTCTGCTCCTGTCCTTATTCCCTTGGGAGAAGAGGCCAACCCCCACCTCTCTCCAACCTCCTTTCAGGGAGTTGTAGAGGGCAATGAGGTCTCCCCTCAGCCTCCTCCTCTCCAAACTAAACATGCCCAGTTCCCTCAGCCTCTCCTCCTATGACTTGTTCTCCAGACCCCCCACCAGCTTAGTGGCTCTCCTCTGGACACTCTCCCGCGCTATTCAGGAGGGCCATAAATTCGGTTTGATTTTTTTCTTGCACTTGCACAGACTGTGTTAGCTGGAGATGGTGACTTAGCTGGTGCAAACACAAGCAATGATGAGAAAAGGAGAAAAAAAAAAAAAAAGCTTTAAAAATATTTCAGCTCAACACTTGTTTTCTATGGGAACACATTTGGTAGCTTGATGTGGACTTTCCTTCCTGAATTTTGACAATCAATAAAATGTAGAGACATTTATACCAGTTTGAGCCTCCTAGAAACCTGTCTAGGCTCCTCTCCTCAGGCCAAGCTCCATGACTTAAAATGCAGAGAGCCCCTCCTCCACCTGCGTGAAGTCTTGAAAGACACTGGATGAATTAGACATTATTCATATTCTCTTCCAACAACAGAAGACAGTAATTAACTCTTTGAAGACTCATCCTAAACACCGTTTTAAACTTTCAGTCCTCAGAGGCAACTATGTAATCTCATTGTGATTTTAAAGAATATCTTTCCAGAGTAATTATTTTCCCCTGTGGAAAAAAAGTTCAAAGTCCTGGCGCTGCCTTGGGGTAGACATTAGTGATGTTAGATGTGCCATAAAGACTTCAGAGCATGAAACATGATATGCTACGACACTTTGCAAGTACAAATTAAAAGCCACCTCGCCACGCTGGGCAGGAGAGATGACTGCAGGTTGGAAAGACAGCAGCCATGCCCACTTTATGGGCTCATAAATGCAGCATGATGGCTAAGTTACCTAACACACATAAAAGAAAACAAAAATCCAGAGTTGATAATAGCATGCTGAACAGATGCCTTAAGTAGGTCACTCAACACACCAGGCCTCTAAATGTTATTTGGGAGTGAGAAAACATTATTTTCCCACTTCAGCATGACTTTGTCTTCCCTATCATGTGGAACTAACCTTTTGTGCTCAGTACTATTATTAATTGATTAGCCTTTTGAACATCTCAATGGTTTTGCAGTCTATGGACTCTATCTTAGTGCTTGTTGAGGGACAATGCAGCACAAGCACGTGTGTGTGTGTGCATCCGCATACGAGTACGAGGATTTCGAAGGGCAGACCTGATGAAAGAACAATTCTGTCTGTCTATTTTTGACAGTGAGAACATCCATTTTCTCCAGCGCAGAACCGCAAGGAGTGTATTTTTGTTATAATTAAATGTCAGAACTTACAAGCGATGACTGGGTAGAAAAAGTGCTGTGTATATTTCTGTTGAAATCAATTAAAGGAGACAATGATTTTGTTTCCAACTAAGATTACATGGCTCCAGCACAAATTGCTTCAGTACAGCGCAGCTCTGCCAGCCCAGTTTCACTGCCTGAAAAACTGCTTTCTATTCACCTGATGAAATTCTCCTGGATGGCACTGCTTTTCCTAAGAGATGAACTCACTGTCAAACACTTCGGCGCCCAACAGGGAATCACGTATACTTTCAGCAGATAAGAGGTTTGAAACAATCCCCTGCATAACTTTATGTAACAGGACTTGATTGTGTCCCCGGTGTGGAAAGTAGCACAATCTATTTTGTGCCTGGGAACAATACACAGAACTTCTGCAAAGCAGGCTCCAGCTCAGCACATCTTACTGCAATACTAGAAGTAAAACTTTTAGGAAAAGTTTTTTTCTTGAGTAAAAATGAAGGAGACATCAGATGGAGTTCAACTGTTGTACCTTAGGTATTTAAAAGTTAGTGATCAAGAACTGTCTCAAAAGTCAACAGAAAGGGGGTGATGCTCCCATCCCACACTGGGCACTGAAGAAGGGCCAGATGATTGTCTTTGGGAGGAACCATTCCTCAAGGGCTATAAAGGCGACTGGTGTCTAGCTTGGATGTCATCACACAGCTTTGGGTGAAAGGAAGTCTACCCTGCATGCAGCACATTGACATGATTTTTCTTTGACTCTCCACCCACTCACATGTAACGCCCACACATGCACCCAACCTACAGTTCCTTTCCTTCTGCAAGATCCAACGTTTCTTTAGAAGTGCTGTTCCTTCTTGCTTTGAGTCACTGCCCCTGTGGCAAAGTCCACGTCCTTAACACTGAGCTATTCAGCAGATGTACTGGGGACCTAAGCTCCATGACATTTTCCAGCTGGGCAACTTCCTGTGGTAGGGCCCTGCAGGGGATCCAAATTTTCCTTAAAACAGGTGCATGGGAGAGAAAAACATCCATGCAAACCCAGGCACAAGTCTATTCCCCATATGCATCCCTGGACCACAGAGCTGAACTCCAGCACATTGCCCTGTCAGAAAAAAAATCTGTATGCCATTTTGCTGTACACAACCTGGTCACAACTAATGGGGGAAAGGGAGTCCCAGGAAGTTAGCTGAAGTGACAGGTTTACTATTGGTATATTAAGGATCACAAGGAATGCATGAAAAATTAACTCCTTTGAAAGAAGCGTTTGTAAGATGCTCAAGTGGCTAGAGAGAAACTAGACTGAGAAAAGTAAAATTCTAGTTGTGTTGAACTCCTGTTACTGTAGAGGCTGAAATTGTATTGTGAAATACTGTCACAGCCTCGGTACATTATCAGGTGAGATGCCCTAAGTACAACTGCAGAAAAATGTGTTTCGGCAGCCAGAGGATCACAGTTAATGCTCAATAATCTATAAATCACTGTTATGAGATTTCTCTATGCAAATGAAATTTATATAACCCTCATCAATCTTAAAAAAAACATCATAAAGATTAAATTTTGCAGCCGCAATGCGAATTAAAGAATCCCTTAACCAGTTTTCAAGATATGTCCTTATAGCTAATTAATTTTTGGATGGAGTGTTTTTTGAAAGGACTAATGGATAGTGAGCACTGCTGATTGATTATAAAATGAGCAGGAGGGTTTAAGATGTGAGCTGTGAATGTAAAACTGCTACCAAGCTTTATTAACCTTGCCATATTAAAATTCTAAACTATGCAAGTGAGAGAAGCAGGTATTAATACAATACTTTGGCCGAGTACATTTTATTTATTTAACGTCAATAAATTTCTCTCGGTTGCTCTATGCCATGCAGATCCATCAGACTGTCCTCTGACCTATATCTTATCACGTGAGAGACAAAACCTCACCTCTGAGGAATTCAGAATCAGTATTATATCAGACTGTAAAATATAATTTTACACACCAGGTAATAGGGAAAAAAAAGCCAAAAACCAGCAACTGAAAAGAAGGAAAAGAAATGTAATTCATATGTCACCCTGTTAGGACTGCTCTCAGAGCTGCAAATCTATGGGTGACTTTTATTGAGCCACTAACAATCAGCGACAACATTTGTTGAAAAGCCAGTTAATCTGCAATGACCTGAAAACATCAAGAGTAAATTGGGGTTGTTAAACACCGCAAACAGTCTGCAAGAGTGTGCAGTCTCTTGGGGAGAGAGAGGGGAAAACACGAACTGCGGCCTTACCCGTTTCCTCAAATTGCAGGTGAGCGTAAGATTCCTCGAGAACGAGTTTGCAAAAGCAGTATAAAAGTCCAACACTTTAAGCAAGGCTTCTCGTTTAATAATATGTAAATCGCAGTACGTCAGAGCCCGTACATTGGCACATGCGTGGGCCAGGCTGGTTTCCTTCCAGAAGATATCACCAAACACATCACCTTTACCTGAAAAACAGTAGAAAAATGTGTTAAAAGGTAACGCTGATGCAGTGTTCTTCAGCACACAAATGATTTCTTCCCAAATTGTCCTATGTTTCCAATTACTCTAACATAAGCTTCCAACTCTGCAAACTAATAAAAGTTTTAAAAGTATCTGAGATACCTGAGTATCCTTAGCAGTAGCCCCAGATGTTTAAGGTATTTATAGATGGCTCTGTGAAGTGTCATAAAGGATAAAAGCCTGTTGTAAAGGTCTCCTTGTAACTGAAGATGCAGGTAATGGATTTTTCAAAGGCTTCTGAATATAATAAGCACTTAACTAATGTTTGAGTGATTGAATATTTCTGAGGTTCTGTTCCTAAAGGAGTTAGAAGCCCTGCTCTTACCCAAAAGCCTATGACACCTAGGTTCCTACATCACCATGGCTTTGCAGGGTAGTGCAAAAGCCACCTTCCAGGGCCCAAGGACCACATTCTAAAGGATGTTTAAAGATTTTTAATGCAGTGTGAGTGGCAACATTCCTTTTGAAAAACCCACCAAAAACCTCCCTGAGACTTATAACCTCCCTAAGTCTTAAGGACATCCAGAAGTCTAGCTCTAAACCAAAACACATCCACTTAAGTAGAGGCTCACACTTAAGTATTTAGATGTTCGCTGAGTAAGAAAGGGTTTGACACCTTAGACACTTGCATGTATAAATAACTTTAACCAGATGTGAAAATTACACCTGAAGGCTATTTCTACACTGGTAGGCAGAGTAGCAGAACAGGTGCCGCTGAGGACCTGCACATTTTGAAGACTTAGGACCAGCTGTAGTCCAGTCCCATGGACAGAAGAGCTCCAAGGGGTGGTGTATTGGCTTTGTGTGGCCAGGTTTTGATAGCAGGGGTGTGCTACACAGGTGGCTTCTGTGAGAAGCTGCTAGAAGCTTCCCCTATGTCCAACAGAGCCAATGCCAGCCAGCTCCAAGTTGGACCTGCTGCGAGCCAAGGCCTAGCCCATAAGCAATGGTGGTGGCACCTCTGTGATAACATATTTAAGACTGCAGCAAAGCAACAAGGAGAAAGGAGTAAGAGAAAAACTACGTAGAAACCAAGGTCATTGAAGAAGGAGGGGAAGGGGGTGCTCCAGGCGCTGGAGCACAGATTGCCCTGCAGCTCATGGTGAAGACCATGGTGAGGCAGGCTGTCCCTTTGCAGCCCATGGAGGTTAATGGTAGAACAGATATCCACCTGCAGCCCCTGGAAGACCCTATGCTGGAGCAGGTGAATGCGCCTGAAGGAGGCTGTGACCCCATGGAGAAGCTGTGGTGGAGCAGGCTCCTGGCAGGACTTGTGACCCCATAGGGGACCCACACTGTAGCAGTCTGCTCCTGAAGGACGGCACCCTGTGGAAGGGACCCATGCTGGAGCAGTTCATGAAGAACCGCAGCCTGTGGGAAGGACTCACATCGGAGAAGTTCATGGTGGAATGCCTCCCTCAGGAGGGACCCCATGCTGGAGAAGGGGAAGAGTGCGAGGAGCCCTCCCCTGAGGAGAAGCCCTCCCCTGAACCACAACCCCCGTTCCTTGTCCCCTTGTGCCACTTGAAGGGAAGGAGGTAGAGAAATCGGGAGTGAAGTTGAGCCCGGGAAGAAAGGAGGGGTGGAGGGAAGGTGTGGAAGTACATGATATGTGCTCCTCCATATCCCCAAGTTTCTCGTCCTCTGCAAGGAATCCACACACCCTGACAGCTGCTATGCTAGACGCCGAAGAAGGACAAGTGGAGAAGATCAGGACATCAGATTCAAAATCATGCTCCTGATCCAAGCAAGGCACCAGCATAGACGCACACTGGAGAGACGCTTTCAGGTTTGGATCCTATAGTTGCCCTAAGAAGAACTAGTGACAACAGCAGAAAGCACCTTGAAACATCCAAAAGTTGCCTCTTGCTGCCCAGCTGCCCACCAGCCACAGGCTGGGCAAGGGCCATGGTGCACGGTTTGTGGCTGACACCTCAAATCTTGAAGCAAAAACCGTGGTACAAAGGGCATTTTTTGTTTCAGACCCCAATGGTAGCCAAGCTCCTTATTTTAGTAGTTATTAAAAGGAAACTGAAATCAATCAGTCAGTGGCGGTATTGATTTCAGGTACCTCAAGCAGCCCCTTGGTGAAGGTTAGTGATTTTATAGTTTTGGGATTAAAAAAAAAAAACGTAATACATTTTAACATCTCCTCTTTTAAGAACTTGTGACATTTCACTCAACTCTATTTTGGGAACAATTTATCTATTTGGGAATAATTTACCCAACCTTATTACTTTTTGATGTCAGAGGCTCTATCTCTCCATTTCCATTTCTGCTTTAGGTATTACATCCAGTAAAACACATCTAACATTTCTCATGTTCAGTAAAATAAAGTCTGCAAGTCCTTACCCGCATTTCCTTGTTTTCATTTTCTAACCAAAGTCTACACAGCGGAATCATCCTTTAGAAAATCTATAACTGCATTCTCATTCAGCTGTTTTTAATTCTACATATTTTGATGTAATAAAAATCAACTGCAACACATGATGCAGCTGGTATAACTTATAAAACAAGCTGCTATAAAATGCTCTCCTTATCACGGAGCATTTTCTAGTAACATATCATTTATTTAATGTACTGTTTTGAAATTACCCTTTGCAGTTAATTGTCCTTGTCTATACCCACAGCTCCAAACCTGGTTTACAGACATACTCAGCACTGTTACATAATTTATAGAAAACAGACCATTTCTAAAATGCACAAAATTGCTTAATTCATTTGCTCTCTGAGGTGGACACAGATAGAATCGAGTGCTGCTTTCAGCACCTGCAGAGTGCAGTTAAAAAGACAGAATTCAAGACTAGGGACTACTGCATTTTTTTTTCACTGAAATGTAAGCAAAATACTTGTTTTCTATCCAAATTTAAGGTAATATGTAGTAATAGAAGCCGAGAGGTTGAAAGGAGTGGTCGTTCACTCTGAAACCCTGCACAATGCCATGTTTGAGAACGTGCACCCAAACCATGGATAAAAGAAATCACGGTTCCTAAGCTTGAGCTCCTCTCGCCATTGTCAGTTCAGTGAGGCAGGGAACTGCAGTGGACCCCACAGAAAGGTTGGACCGTGATGAACTGAACCCATTCACTCCTCCATCAGCCATCAGTCACCGAATTTGAATGGTGAAGCTATAATCTCCTCTTACATTGTGGTTTATTCTCTTCAGAAAGTATAGAATCTGAGAAGCGCAATTATTCATAGAATCATAGACTTGCCTAGGTTGGATAGGACCTTTCAGATCATCTAGTCCAACCATCAACCACACACTTCTGAGACTCATTTGCCTGTTATAAATGTGCTAAGGAACGCACTGAATGAAAACAAAATCAACCAGATTCTCCAAAACAAAATGTCTTTCCTCATAAATACAGATATTAATGTACTATACTTTATCCCGATTAACTGTAGTTCACTGAGTAGAAAGCAGTAATTATTCATAGAATCATAGAATTGCCTGGGTTGAAAGGGACCTTCCAGATCATCCAGTCCAACCATCAACCTAACACTGACAAAAACCATCACTGAACCACATCTCTAAGCACTATATCTACCCACCTTTCAAATCCTTCCAGAGATGGTGACTCAACCACTTCCCTGGGCAGCCTGTTCCAATGCTTAATAACCCTTCCAGTGTCAAATTTTTTCCTAATATTCCATCTGGACCTCCCCTGGTGCAACTGGGGGCTATTTCTGTCATCCTGTCGCTTGTTACCTGGGAGAAGGACAGGGAACTGCTGGAGAGGGGAGAGCAGAGGGCTACAAAGATGGTGAGGGGCCTGGAACATCTCCCTTATAAGGAGAGGTTGAGGGACTTGAGGCTTTTTTGTCTGGAGAAGAGAAGACTGAGGGGGGATCTGATCAATGCTTATCAATACTTCAAGGGAGGGTGTCAAGAGGATGGGGCTGGTCGTTTTTCAGTGGTGCCCAGTGATAGGACAAGAGGAAAAGGGCACAAACTTGAATGTAAGAAGTTCCACCTAAACATGAGGAGGAACTTCTTTCCTTTGAGGATGGCAGAGCCCTACAAGAGGCTGCCCAGGGAGGTGGCGGAGTGTCCTTCTCTGGAGACATTCAAGCCCCACCTGGACACGTTCCTGTGGGACCTGCTGTGGGTGGACCTGCTTTGGCAGGGGGTTGGACTAGATGATCTCCAGAGGTCCCTTCCAATCCCATATCATCCTGTGATTCTGTGAGAAGAGACTGAACCCTAGCTCACTACAACCTCCTTTCAGGTACCCGTAGAGAGCATAAAATTTACACGGTGCAAGTGAATGAAAAAAAACCACAACAACCTTTCAGAGCTGCAGCAGAAAATGGAATTGGTTAAGTCTGAAACATCAGCTACTCGGAGGCATGTACATGCTGTACGCTTGCAGGACACATGCACATCTCCAGGGAAAGCCTGGGGCTGGGCTGGGAATACAGAGGCACTTGGGGGCTGAGGCAGCCAGTAGACTTTTCAAAGCCTCTCTCTAGAGACTTCTTGAAGCCCCAGCATGTTACCTCCCAAATCTGCACTGCCCTAACCACTGAGTGGTCTGAGCACCTCTCCTGAATGGAGGCAAAGCTCTGGGAAGTCCTCCTGCCCCTGCTCTCACAGAGCCTGAAGCATCACCGAAGAAAAAGGAACACCATAAAATTAGAGTGGGAACCACTTGCACACATTTTGCACTTGGTATGAGGAAAGGGAAGAGGAGAGTCAGGATTTGGATATTTCTGGATAAAAGCTGGCAGGAACACGGGTGTAAGGATTTGGGGACTGAAAGAACCACGGAAACCAGGAGGATATGTGCACGGTGTTGGTGATAGGCACAATTTTTGCTGAAATAGCTACACTGGTATCATTCTAAATACGGACAAAAATTTACTGGTGTATTAGGTACTTATGCCTGTATATAAAATATATATATATTCATGCGTGTTTGTATATGTATTCAGAGGCATCATATAATAGATAACAATATTTCTATACACTATTCTATTTTATATTACCATAACTCTCCCATACAGAAGGAGAGAGAGAGATGTTCTCTACAGCCTTGCACCGTGGACTGACTTGCCGATTGGGAGGGACTTGCCAATTGCTTGGGACAGCAGCTCACGCCTGGACCTTTCAGGCAGAAAAAGTCTTAAGGGTCTTATGAAACTCCCCAGGAACTTGCAAACGGAATGAAAAAGTCCTTGGACTCAGAGAGGAAAGACTGTTGTTAAACAGCATCTCAGCACCCATATATTTCTATATTAAGGCAAAATTTATCCTTCTTTAGATGGGGACAGGAACTGAGCTAAGAAATACCTAGTAGACACAAGAACGTGGTGGGGCCTTTGGGAGAAAGTTTGGGCAGGGAGTGAAAGAATAAACTTCTGGTGGAAAACTTCACTTAGAAAAAACACATAAAAGGAAACAAGTCGTCTTCTTAAGGTGATAAGGTGTTTTTCTGTGCTGTGCAATCTTAGCTAATAGGCCAGCTACCCCTCCCCTCATTTTAAAACATCTCCAAATTCCCATCAGTCACACTAGCAAAAGCCAGACGTGATGAATAATGTAGGTTTTCCACTACTGTATGCTCAAATCTTCTGTTGCTTATGAAAAGTAGAGGCTGATTTTGTTGCAGAATCAGTAAAACTGCATCATGTAGAGAAAATGTTCATCTAACTAGCTCGAGTACCAATAGCCATGATGTGATGGCAGCAAGCACAGAGGCGGAGGTCATCAACCAAATATCACAGAAACACAGAATCTTCATGGTTGAAAGGGACCATTGAGATCATCAAGTCCAACCACAAAAAAAAATCCAAAAACAACAACCCAAAAGCCCCATCAAAAACCACAAACAAACACAACCCAACAATCTCGGGCACTAGAGCAGGCCCTGAAGTGCCACGTCTACATGTTTCTTAAATCCCTCCAGGGATGGTGACTCCACCACCTCCCTGGGCAGGCCGTTCCAGTGCCTGACCACCCTCTCAGGAAAGTCATTCTTCCCAATATCTAATCTAAACCTCCCCTGCCCCAACTTCAGACCATTTCCTCTGCTCCTGTCGTTATTCCCTTGGGAGAAGAGGCCAACACCCACCTCTCTCCAACCTCCTTTCAGGGAGTTGTAGAGGGCAATGAGGTCTCCCCTCAGCCTCCTCTTCTCCAAACTAAACATGCCCACTTCCCTCAGCTTCTCCTCGTATGACTTGTTCTCCAGACCCCTCACCAGCTTGGTGGCTCTCCTCTGGACACGCTCCAGCACTTCAATGTCCTTCTTGTAGTGAGGGCCATATCAAGTCCCTGCAGCCATAATTACATATACTGGTGCCTGTATTCATTCAAATACATCTGCTTGTGCCCATACATCTGCAGTGAAACCTCTGGCTGCAGGAGAGATGTAACTCAAATTGATGTAGAAATCCAATAAGCAAGGATGGAATCAGCTCCTGCTACCCAGAGCAGTATCCAGCTCTGTATGGTTCAGTGACCAGGTAAGCTCTGCAGCTCCTTGCTATGGGACACTGGGGGTGGTTGCACAGGTTTACCAAACAATCGGATATATTCATGGAATAAAATCCATCTGTGGCTACTAAACACAAAGGATTTCCCTCTGGGTGAGGAAGACCTTAAAACACAATTTAATAAAGAGCTGGAAAATATTCTGGGGAAGCATCACTGTTTGCTTACTTAATCTTCCTACTTTCTCCTGCACATCCGCTATTGGCCATTTTTGGAAACAAACTACTAGGCTGGCTGGATTTCTGGAGAAGACAAAGGTGAGGTAGTGGTGCAAATTTATCAGCTGTCTCCTGCTAGCTGGGACATCATTGCTTCCTGATATGTGGAGATGGCTACTAGACTGTGAGAGGGGGCTCCTTGCCACTGTGAATGTTTTAGCCACAATCTCAGCCCTTCCTATGGCATCCAGAATGGCCAGAACTCCCTTGAAAATCGGATCAGAGCTGAGCACTGATCAGCCAGAAATCCAGCTCTACAGGACCGCACATTAACATGTGAAAAGGCAGACTGATACGAAACCACAGCACTTCTACCATTTGAAAGGCTGTCAAAATAGTCTGCAAAGAAACAATAACAAGAGACTGTGCCAAAGATCCAAGTCCATGCTGGCAAAGGTACTTTGCATTATTTAACACACTGCAACACTTCCCATCTGCACCTAGAACGCAAAATAAATTTACCTTTCTTCCAACATTCAGGACTGCTGCAAGAGCAAAAGGTCTATATAGATATTATCCTGCTAGTGAAGGGTTTATGGTCCCCACCTCTCTCGCTTTTAGTGCAAGTCTCCTAGCACTTCTTATTTTTCTAGAAGCCCCGGCTCCTGGAGATAGGATGTCCTCATTTTGATTTTATACAGAAATAAGCTTCTATTCTTCCTGACTGAGGAAATAAACTTGAAAGCCTGACCATTTCCACCATCTTCAAAACTCCTAAGGCAAATCAGATTGTCTCAAACTGTTAGCTTGTTTTAAAAGAAATATATTACATGATTTTAAAATAATTTTCCTTTTTTTTTGCACTGCCAAGACTTTTGAGCCTCCTGGGTTTGGCAGTGAAGCGTGCAGGTCTAATTCAGAAACATTGCAATTCAGTGAAAGGAATCTTTCTGACATTGGAGGCTGCAGATCACATCTATAACACACCGGCTAGCACTAAATTAAGATTGATGCTTATTATTATTGTTAACTATCATGCAGATAGAGACAAAAATAGTTTAAATTTAGAAAATAAGGTGGAAAATTTAATGTCCCCTTCAAGTCTGTCAGTAAGAGCTAATAACACTTTTGAATAAGCATCAGTGGGACTAAATCTTACGCAGTACTATATATGCCAACACAGACCTGCAAGAATACAACTTATTCCAAGGAATGTGTTTAAGAATAACTTGGTTCCCAGATCAGTAATCCTTCAAGTATTTTGCAAAATACTTTGAGATTCAGCATTTAAAAAAAAACACCTGCATCACTATAATTATTGCAGTCCTGCTAGCTGAAAAAAACCCAACCCTTTCCTTTAAGAGTATTTTCCTCCTGGTTACTTTAGAGCTTTAGCTCATTGGAACAGAAGGGACTTTTCCTATAGATGAAATATGACAGGCTGTTCCCTAAGTTGCTACCAGGTGCATGTTACAAACCTGGAGAAACCCTCACCATTAGTCTGCCTTGGTTTACTTCACATGAAAAATAATAATAAAAAAAAGTTCAGTATAAAATATCAGGAGTTGATTTGACATAGGGGCAAATTTTGCCACCTTCATCCCACTTGAAGAGAAACTCAAGCTGCAACTCAATTAATTAAAGTTACAGAATTAGCTACTAATACTATGAGATGGAATTGGACTGATCGTTCTTCACGTCATACAGCACATCGCACACGGTCAGGTTTGTCCTGCACAAAGCACATGCCTGGCTGTATAATTTCATATAATGAAATTCCAAGTGTTGACGCACGGATCCCAAACACCCAATTGCTAATGGACATGGATGAGAGTTATGGAGTGCCTGGGTCTCCTGCTCACCTACGTGGGAGCTGCTACTTGTTCGGGCTCTAAAGAACTTTCCTTGGTGTCATTTGGTAGGAGACTTTTGACCTTGCCACCTGTGCTCTTGCTTTCCTTAACTCCTCTGATACTGCATAATATCCCCTTCCCAGACCAAACATTTGGAGATAATTCATGAAGCAAACCTTTAATAACTGAAACTCTGGCTTGCCTAAAAACAAAAAAATCCAATAAACAACAGGTTGCTCTGGGACTATACGGAAACCATGCTGAGAATTAACATGCAACACGTAAAGGCAAATAACAACTTCCTTGAATACGTATGGGATCAGGACCCTAAGCATGGGTGAAATATGAGCTATTAAATCTATATTCATTCTGGCTTGGCTATCAAAATTGAATTCATTCAGTAGCAGCCCCTACTAGGATTTCACTGCTCAATACATTTTTATCGCTGTGCAGTTTGAGTAATATTTTTGATCAATTCCTCCAATCAACATTTGTACGTGGTGGGTCATTATTTTTCTGCTGGCAAAATGACTTCTTGAAACCTTGTTAATCAATCTGCCCGGTTTAAGTTACCGCACAACTTAGACAGTCAGCTGTGCAAATAGTGGGAGCTGGAAAGCAGCTTCCAGAGACACTTGGTTGGCATCATCACTTATATGGAAACTCCTCGCCAGAAGCAAATTCAGGTTAATTGCAGCAGGGTGAATTGCTAGATGTCCTCTGCAGGCAGATGCCTTGTTTCATTAGCCCGGGGGACTTCAAACCCCCAGTCCTTCCGGAGACTTCTCCGCTGATAACACCTCCTCATGCAGAGCAGTGGTAGTTAAATTGTTTACTCCTTCTTGAGACGGTGGAAAATTACTGATGTGCCTTCTCAGGGTCACCTCACTTGCTAGGAAAGTTTGATAATTAGAGACAAGACTGTTTGCCCTTCTCCATTATCCTGGCAACTGGATAAAATGACTGGATCTTGTTTTCTCCAGTGAAGCAGCACCCCATCACACCACTGCATGTGGTGTGCCCTCTGCTCCAGCAGCCATCAGTACCTGCAAAAGGTACTTGAGGACCATCCTCAAGAAAGGGAGATAACAATAAGGAGAATGTGATGGGGCATTTGGGTATCTTCATTAATGGGTCTTCAGATCTACAATTGGATTCATTCTCTTACTGTACCAATTTCTGTAATGTCGATTATTGCAGCAGCTGGGCATTTAATTACCCACAAATGAGAGCAAAACCAGACCATGGGAGAACGAAACGTCAGAGGGCTACAAGTTGCCCTGGCAATCACTGGGTTTCACCTGCTTTCAAGCACAAGAAATGCCAAAGCTGGGAAAATTGCTGTTGAACAACAGGATGGTTGTCTCCATGGTGCAGCCTGCAGAAAGCACCTGGACAGGACTCTGAGTCTCCTGAGGCCACCGAGTCTCCTGAGGCCACTGTTTCGGCAGGCAGGGAGTCTGGATGTGCCAACTCACCCTGGCTGTGAGGGAAGGGAGCCTGATAAGGGGAGGTGGAGAAGGGGCAAAAGCAGCCACATCACAGAGTGGCTCATGCTGGGACCTGAGGGAGGACAAAGTCCTGCACTTCAGACAGAAGCACGAGTGTAAGAGATAGAAGATGCATGTTCTTAACCCATTTTGTTGTCCCTACCTGATTCACTTTTCTAGGATATTCCACTTTCAAGAATACATCAAAACTTTCATCTGTGGATGAGCATGGTAAACAAAAAACAAACAAAAAGTCACACCTTCTCTCTCTCTAAACAAGGCAAATAACACTACGATATTAATTAACACTACGCAGTAACTGCAAAGTACCAGTTCCAAAGCAAACTTAGGAAATGGATGCCTCTGGAAGGTGCAGAGGCTGGCAGACAGCGTGTCCTGCCACGCTCCTGCTGTCATAGAGGAAATAAATGAGGACATGTTTCCAAAGCATACTTAACGCATTTCCACTGCAGGTGACTGCTGGGGGACGGGGAAGATGGACAGACTGACAGTACAACCCCGTAAGTTGACTTTCCCTAGGAAACCCAGTGTGACGGCAGATGCTTGGAGTTTTCAAAGCAGACCACAAAGGTTTTCACATTAGGCAGAGGCTTTTAAATCCGGTCTGCCCCTTAGGCAGATTCACTTTCCCTGGGCTTGAACTTCTCGAGGCAGAACAGATCGATAAAAATTATGCTCTTCACCCTCTGATCTGCAATCACTACTCCAGGTGTCACAGCTGCCACGATAAATGTCTTTGCAACTACATCTGGGACAGATTTTCTTCTACGAGTGAATTTTTAGGATACAACATCTCATAATTACTCAGTTCACTATTCTGTTAAATAATCTGTCAGAGCAGGAAAAAACCCTTCAGTGTGCTCTATGACTGGAGGAAGCAGTTTATCTTGCTTTAAGTTACATTTACACATTCTGCCAGCCCCTGTAGTACCCAATGAACACAGCTTTGAGTCATTGGATTGCCTGTCAGCAGCCATGGCAGAATCGAAGGCACTTTCGGTAATTAAAGGTAATTCACTTTAACTAGATATGGTTAAAGGCCTCTCCAGCCAAATGGAGAATAATATAAATACAGGAGTTACCATATCTACAAGGTACAAAAAAAAAAGTTCTTACTGTCATTCCTAACACACAATAGTCATTAGTAAATGCAATAAAGTTTTGCATATATTCCATTTAGGGATAGCTTCTAGCTCACTAAATTACATATTTATTGTTTGCTTTAATTATAATACCCAGAAAACCATTTATTTGTTTAAATGCTGGTACTTTCTCTTAAAGCTTTTCTTTTTAAAAAAGCTGTAAGCAAACATAAGATATCGTCCCTAAGATTAATAATAAAAATGAAATGGTTCAGTGAGCTGAAGTACAAGGAATATTTTACCATGGAAATTGCAGATTTAGGAGCTTTCACCATAATGACTTCACATCTGAATACAGAAGCAGATTCATTCTTACACTAAATCTCTCCTTTTAAAAACCTTATTACATACTAGAATACAGAAAGTTGCAGTAGGTGCAACAACAAAAGAGCATTGATGTGCCTTTTCCCAAGTTCATACTCTCCAGCTGGGAGGAGCCATCCCCATGCAGTCGTAGAATTACAGAATCATAGAACAGTTTGGGCTGGAAGGGATCTTTAAAGGCCATCTAGTCCAACCTCCCCTGCAATGAGTAGGGACATCTTCAACTAGATCAGGTTGCTTAGAACCCCATCCAATCTGACCTTGAATGTTTCCAGAGATGGGCCATCTATCACCTCTCTGGGCACCTTGTGTTTCACCACTTTCCATGTGAAAAATTGCTTTCTTATATCTGGTCTAAATTCCCTCTTCTAGATTAAAGCCATTACCCCTTGTCCTATCACTACAGGCCCTGCCAAAAAGTTTGTCCCCATCATTCCTATAGGCCCCCTTCAGCTACTGAAAGACCACACTAAGGTCTCCCTGGAGCCTTCTCTTCTCCAGGCTGAACAATCCCAACTCTCTCAGCCTGTCTTCACAGGTGAAGTGTTCCAGCCCTCTGATCATTTTTTCAGACTTGCTCCAACAAGTCTGCGTCTTTCCTGTGCTGAGGGCTCCAAAGCTGGACACAGTACTCCAGGTGGGGTCTCACCAGAGTGGAGCAGAGAGGCAGAATCACCTCCCTTGATCTGCTGGCCATGATTCTTTTGATGCAGCCCAGGATGCAGTTGGCTTTCTGGGCTGCAAGTGCACATTGTTGGCTCATGTCCAGCTTTTCATCCATGAGGATCCCCAAGTCCCCAAGTGCTTCTTCTCAGGGCTGCCCTCAATCCCTTCATCCCCCAGCCTGTTTTATACTGGGGGCTGCCCAACCCACATGCAGGACCTTGCACTTCGCCTTGTTGAACCTCATGAGGTTCACGCAGGCCTGCTTTTTGAGCCTGTCCCATCCACACATCTGCACACTCGCCCAGAACCACCCCAGTGCAGGACACATGTATGCAGGCTTGTATAGCAACGTATCAGGAGTCTCTTCGGCTACATGTTTGTCCCCATTTCTCCTCTCTTCCCCTTTGCTGCCAACCAGGAAGGAGCTCAAGCCTTGATCTGTGACCAGTATTGGCTCCCCAGCTCTGCCTTTTTCCCACCCCATTAGATACAAGGGGGACCCATGGTGCCCTCTTGAGCCACCCTTGCAGGGAAGAAGCAGTATATAGCCTCAGTGGGGCGTGAGAGGTCCCCTAGGACAAGGCCACCCACTAAATTTGCCCTCAGGGAGCCACAGCTCCAGTTCAGGAGAATGCAAATAGTTAATATTGAAAAGGAGACCAGTTCTACAGTAAACGGGTCTATTTTAAACAGGCAAGAGAGGCTCTGGATGGTTTTCATGCAGAGCCACCAGTTCTTCCTATACATTGTTCTGCTCCTGAGGATGACTCCTCCCTCAACATTAGTGCTGACAACTCAGTACCACTACCTGCTAAACTTCTCCCAACCCTATACAAGTGAGTGAGGAGTCTTCATTAGGCTTTTGCCCACCAGCTGCTGTCAAACCAGACACAACAGCGGGGTGAAACCTGGAGATTAACCTGGAGATCCCTCATTACTGAGACTTCTCATGTATGTGGCTGGATAGTTGGTGCATCCCTACCTCTTCGCATAGTCACATCAGACTACTTATTTTCTGTAAAGCCAGTTCACTGCAGGGCACAATTTTGCTTCCTTGTATAGACTGCCTGCAGATGTTATTCTGGTCAAGAATACAGACAAATGAAAAATCCCAGTGTGAAGGTTGATGTGGAAATCCTCCCGAGAGACTAATATAAATAACGTGCATTTCCTTTACCAAGCTATTTAAAAGACGTCAAGCACACAGATGCCATTCTCTTCAGCTCAGAGACACTGTAACTGTGACCAGTGAGCCATTCTGGCCAGAAAGAGCATTCCCAATGGTAAAAAAGATGAAGGGTTTGCTTCTTGAGCAGTACCTCTGGAGACATGAACATCTCTGCCTTATGTCAACCACTAGCCTCCTGTAGTCCCACCTGATGCTAGGCAAGCCTACTTAATATTCAAAGCTAAGCAGAAGGTAAACATAGCCAAACCATGAACATTTCAATAGAGATCACATTTACCTAAAATAGCCACCACCTCGTCGTCCTGGATGACTTCTAGGGATCCCGAGACCACAAAGCAAAGAGCATCAACGCTTTCCCCAGCGTGATAGATGAGGTCCCCCGGGGCGCAATGGATTGTCTGAAACTCCACAGCCAGGGCTCGCAGGCAGCCGTCACTAGCCAGCCGGAAGGCAGGATGCTCGTTAAAAACTTTCCGGTTTAGGTGCACGCAAATATCTGCTCTCATGTCCTTTGGGCAAATTGAGAGAACCTGAATAAAAGAAAGATGAAAAATAATCAGCTGGGAACATGACACTGGGCCAGCACGTGCTTTATAAAATAACTGAATGGATGGATCTTAAGATCTGCTTCATCTTGAGATCCGCTTCATCTTAAGATCCGTTCATCCAGTTATTTCATAAAGCTTCTGGTAGGAGTTTTATCTTGAGTTTGGGGTAGTCTTTTTCGACCCATCTACTGCTTTCACTGCAGCTGAAAAGGTGATACGGAAGAAGGGACTATTCTGTTACACTGGTCTCATTCCTAACAGTTTTCACACTTGTTTTCCAGAATTGCAGATGGCACTACTATGTCCTGTTTGTGGATAACCCTCCAGACTTGGTGCCCAGACTATCCTCCCGCTGCTACGCTCAATCCCTGCAGGAGCACAGAATGGATGCTCAGAGCTGAAGGAGCTTGAAGACATGCAAAGACGTACCATTCACAATAGAGAACACCATATTTTGCTCACATCCAGAAAACCTACAAGTCCTCAAAAGTCTTGATGCAGATGACCACTTACCGATGCGTATCCAAACACACCTAGGGCTTAGTTTCTGTGCCGCACAGACATAAAATAAGTAACCTGCCCTGGAGGGCTCACATACTAGAAAATCCAAAGAGTTTGAGATTGGAGCAAAAAGAAAGTACTATGAAACCTTATGGAATGTAAAGAAAAGGTGAGTGAAAAACTGTTCTGTGAACACAAAGATGTCTTTGTAGCAGATCAATTAAATAAGACCTTAAATTAATTCCTTACCTTAAATAGCTTTCCCTATCAAAATAGTAACACAAATACACCTGACGAAAGAAAAGTGAAAATGTGTAGGTCTTGTTAGGTTTATAAACTGTGTGTTTAATATTTGCACATCCTCCTAAACACACCAACATCTTTAAAACCCTAAAATACATGGTAGCTAATTGCACTGAGAAACTAACAAAACCTTTTCAAGTTTTCCTAGGATAAACAATAGAAAAGAGCATGAGATTGAGAAGTCTCTGGAAGTCTCATATAAAGAAGACTGCTGATCAATAGTACTGATTAATTTCTCATTGTGTGGAATTAATCTGGCAGCTTGCTCTGCAGACAGTGTGAGAGACAGGGACATTGGGTCAATGTGGTGACTACCACTGAAGATTAGCAAACAGAGGGAGACTCTGGTAACCCTGACTAAGCTTTGAGGCAAATGGTCATGTTACTATTTGAAGTAAAGCCATGATTTTCATTTCTGTTTAATGCAGAAGGGGTATAAAACATAAGTTTGCAAAGTATTACTAAAGGTCCTGAAACACAGAACAGGAAAATAGCAAACAATTTCTAGTTTAATAACATTTAGTCCCTTTCTTATTTCAACAGATAAAAGTTCCTTTGCAAAGATATAATGACTGCAAAAAGCTGAAGGAGAAGTTATTCTCCTGTTCTTTGTACTATGCCAGTCTTGAAGCAAGAAGGGGCTACTGCAACCATTGGCACTAACCTCTTGCATTCATAATCTTCATATCAGTCCCAGAATACCTGGTAAAACCTTAGCCTAAAAGAGCTAGATTTCATATTTTCAACTGATATAGGGCAGTTGTTCCAACGGACAGCTACTCTCTCTTTTAAAACCTGCTGTTTCTGAACTGATTCGTTTTTAACTTTCAGCCAACAGCCAGCAGATCTCATCATGGTCCTCAGATAAGAGACCTACAATCATTGGAAATCCCTTCCACGTGTAGGTGTTTATAGAATATGACAAGGTCATTTCTCGATCTCATCTAAAAAATAAAGAGATGATGCTTCTTGTGCCTAACACTATGAAGCACAGTATCTCTTCAGAAATTTCCCCAAAGCAAGAGAGTTTCTCACTTACAACCACCTTCCTAGATCTACCAGATGATTAGTTTTCATTTGACTTAAAACAGGATAAGTCAATTTGGCTTAAGGCGATTTTTCTGTAACAACGTTGTACAGAACACATTAAAATACGTAAGTCTGTTTTATAATAAAAATTAATAATAAACACATTTGATAAGACATATTCCCCATAAGCCATCATTTGCATTAGTAATAATGTCTTGTCTGAGTCACTGTTGACCATATTCCATATCACATTTCCATAATTTTATTAGGGGCAAATGTCAATTTTACAAACTTATACTTACCTGAGTCATCCCATTTACCATTAAAAATACAGGCACACCTCAGTTTTTCCAGTAAAAAACAAAAATGACTTTTGAGAGTGACTATTTCACCTTAGCCCAACTTCTGGATCAAACAGAAAGCTCATCTTTATTATAATAAAACAGAAACATGCCATCTTTCTTCTTCTCAATAGGAATTTAATGAAAAATTCTGCTTTCTTTTGTATCATGATTGATGATTTTTAAATTTTTATCTACTCTTGGGCCTAAATCATGATTAGAAATTTTTTATGTCCCTTTAATACTTTCATTAATGTAAGTGCTGCTCTTAAGAAAAATGTGTGTATTCATACATGACTGATTTCCAATTTTTATCTTTTAAGCTTCCAAAGTGCAGGAAAATTTGGTGAGACTATTGCAGAGGTTGTTACTGCAAGATCTGGACATGTTCCAGGAGCCTTTGTTTTTTGGAATGTAAATTAATTGCGTCCCTAAGGAATACAAGCCACTTGGATGCAAAGCAGCATATTGTTTCCTCACAAATACAGAGTTAAATACAGCATATTCAAAGTGAGCACCCAAAGCATTACTCTTTTTATAGACACAACAAACTTATCTATCATCACACACTGTAATACCAAGAGACAGAAAAAATTCGATTGCACAGAAAAAGCCAGTCTTAGAAAGCATAATTCAGGAATTTTCTGATGTCATGATAAAGTGATTCTCCTAATGACATATTACTGTATGGAGATTCATGGAGATATCACTTATCAACTAGTACAGCAGCAAATGAGCAATGATCCAAGAGTTAGCCAGGAACAAATATTCTTTATTTCCATTTTCTTGTCTGCTACGCTGCAAGTACTGAAACAGATGACAACTAAAAGAAATACTTCATATTAAAAGATTTGGCAAAGGAGCTTTGACTGATAAAGACAAATGTAGATATACATAGGGGAAAAAAAGAGGAAAGACAGACAATCTCAACATTCAGATATGTGTTCACTGTACGGTCCAAGCACAGGACTTCATGAGCTCCAACCTGACTTTGCAGCACTTGTTTTTGTGTTTACAAATACCAACATTATGAATTCAGAATGAGTCTCACATCTGCCACCAGCTTCTCTATTAGTTGTACTGTAGAAAGGGGCTGTTGGTGACACAGATTACAGTATGTAGGAATTTTCCTGCTTCCAAAGACGAAATGTAATCGGATATAGGATCACAGAGAAGCATTTGGAAGCTAATGATAAATAGTCCAAAGATCCTAAGAGCAGAAAACGAGCACTTCAAATTCAGATAAATATTCTTCTGAAAATGATCCCTTATTGATAACACAAGACTTGAACATTCTTATTGTGAAATGCTCTTACTGAGATCTTAGCATTTTTAAAGCAGCATGCAAGTAAAAAGACATAAAGCAGTAGCACCATGGCTGTCCATGAGCCCATACGGCATACAAGTGCAGACACATGGGCGTAAAAGAGAAATTCAGTTGAAGGCAGAGGATATCCTGTAAGACTCAATCTATTGTTTCACTGAAATGCCTCCAAGACTTCATGTCAGTAGAACCAAAGATCAGCTGGGACACTTGTCCTGGCCTGTGTACTCTTTCGGTAGCATATCAAAATCCACCAAGACAAATTCCTGAAGAGGAAATTTCCTTAGAGACTTCAAGACCTTTCTCAGTGAAACCTGCAGTTTATAAGCTAGGCAGGATATTAAGGTTGCTGACTGCAATGCTTTACTAACTGATGGGTTTTGGAGCAGGCAGTCTGCAGGGACCAGATGCTTGTGCTGCTACACAAGTTGCTCTGTAATAAATCTGTAGCCACAGTCTTCACAGTCAGCTTTCCCATATGCATCCAAGCAGCATAAAAGAACAGAACCTGCTACATTTCAATGAAAAAATCAGAGGAAAGTTGAATTCTACCCAAAGGAAAACCTTCACTGGCTCTATAAGCTGTTCATCTACCAGAAAAGGAGCAAGGCTCCATGCCACACATAAACAGTACACACCTATCCATAAAAAGCTGAACCGCTACAGAGCCGAGAGAGGAAAAAGTAAAGCACAGAATAACTTCCCTTCCCTTCTTTGCGCAGAAAATTAAACCTACTCAAAGTCAGGATAAGACAATTGCTGAGCTCTGCCATCGTCGCCTGGCACCCAGCCGAGACACACCCCAGCACAACGACACCCAGTGCAGAGATTCAACACCGCTGTCATCCCTAGAGCAGCCTATGGCATCCATACAACGCTGACGGTGAGCAAAAAGCTTGTGGTTGCTGCTAGAGATGGGGAAAGGCAGTAAGCAGCTCTGGAGACTCACAGAGAACTGGCACAAAACCTCTCACTGTCTTTTCAGGTCAAGACCTGTAAGGGAGGGATAAAATTCTCAAGGAGGTTCCACCTGATTTTTTTTTCCTCTCCCATCCATGTTCTTAGCATGCTCAGGCAGTTCAGGATAAACCCCTCGAACAGCCCAAAGAACTCTATGGGGAGCAGAGATTAAAGAACTCAAAGAAAAGCAAATGAATTGAAACAAAAAACTGTACAGATTAAGAGTGTGTGCAAACAATATCTTTTAGGACAGCTTTAAGGATTTTTAAAAAAAGTCTTCCCCAGCTAGAAAGCACTATAGTATGTCTTAGCAAATATTACAGAATCTGTTAACAAAAAGGAAAGGGGCCAGTGTAACATGAATGCTATCTATTAGCAATTCTCTTTCAGCACACGGGATTCTTACTTTCTCAGGGTTGTAGCTACAGGATATTTGACTGATACTCAAGTGAAAAGCTTAGACAGTCTCAGCAGTGAAATAACAAGGACCATTTCCTAAATGAATAACCGTAAGAAATGTTGGAGATACGAAAAAACATCAGCTTTGACAATAAATAAAATAAGCCCCTCCAACTTCTAACCAGTTACAGGCCACAGACAGTTCTTTCTATTTTGTGGAGAAAGGCCACTCTGGGTTTTCAGACATATTCAGGGTCAGTTTTTTCCAAAAAAACCATGATACCCTTTAGGCACCTGATCAAGTTATTCAGATTTTTAGAAGGATTTGGCTCATTTGTGTGTTGAATTCTTTTGCAGACCTGGCTAAAAGCGTTACATTCAGCGCTGGACGGATTCCAAAGAGACAAAGGTAAGAAAACAGCTGATTGGCAAATCACAGAACATTTTCCTGTAATAATCAGGCAATTTTGTAAGTAACTCAAAGGTGACATATGGAACTGAGCAGTTATTAACCCTGCATGCATTAGGGTAATCTTTAATACATCACGGAATATCTTGGCACTGAGAATTGAATTTCAGCAGCAGTGGTGTGCTCCGTTTTAACGGAACGAAAATCCAAGGTCACTTGGATATAAGTGCTCAGAAACCGAGATTTGAGAATCCAGACTAATAAACTGAGTTTGGCTTGTTTTCTTGTTAACAACACATGATATGAACCAGTGATCAAAATGATTAGATTTAGTGGTATAGTAACAAAATTAACCACCTTTTAACTGAGTAACAAGTATTAGAGACATTACAAAACTCCTAGAAACTGGCTCTCAATTATATTAAATTCAGTATTTTCAACACAAATAGAATCTGTCTAAAGGTCTGAAAAACAGGGGAAGATGAGAGGCATCACCACGTGCTTTAAGGAATCAAGTGGATCACCAGCACAGGGCCTACTGGTTCATCTAACACACTGTGGCAGACTGGTAAAATCCACCAATAACCCAAAGTAGCAGATCCCACGTAACCTAAGGTTTATAGAAGTCTCAGAGCAGTTAAAAGTTTTAATGTTTTCAGTTTTGCTATAATATCCATCCCAAGCATAGTCATCACAGAACCTTTTAATGGGGCGAAGGATAGCAGACTACAGGGAATTTTATCATTAAAATCAGCTTTTTAGATAAAAGACAGAAAAATAAACATCAGAAGGAATATGGCATACATGAAAGAATTTCTTAAGTCACAACATTTTTTGGAGTGACAGCTTCTGGAACAAAGGTCCCCCTTGGAAGAACGGAGTCGATCAACGGTTTTATTTTGTGCTTCTTCTGGAGGTGGCTTTATTTTCTAACATGCAGCATTATGTAAAGACATTCAAGGGTGAAAGCGTTAAGAAAACAGATCTGGAGAAGACCTTTCCCTAAATGTGGTCTCTAGGAATTGACAGCCCCTCTGTCAGATCTGTCCCCTTGGCGGCAGTGCTCAGGAAAATCCCCAACCCATCCACTTGGGTCTTTCTTCCCCCAGAAAATAAGCTCATGAGCTGCTCCATAGCCATGGTGTATAGTCCTGGCACTTCCTCAAGTTCATAGTTTAATTTGCATCAATCCCAAGATGAACACATCCAAGAGGCAGAGATAATTGTGGATAAACTTTCCTGGCTCTGCACAAGTGCATACAGGAGGTAAATAATCCATACCATCCATAAAGGTGAAACAGAAAGCCCCACTGGTGCACAGGCCCCGCTCTTGGACCCGTGTGAAGGACAGTGAGACCCTGACCGTCTCTCCTGCATCCCGCTCTCCAAAGAACCGTGGATTGTAACTGTACCTGGTCCTAGCTCAGCTCTGTGAGGTGAGGGAAGACTTCTTGTTCACCTCGTCCCGATCTGCAAGGAACGACCAACAACCCCGCCTCTACAACGAAACAAAAATACTTGTCCAAACGATTTTTACCTTCCCTCTTCAGCAGGGAATTGTATGTAGCTGTCACACCTAGTTTTGTAGAAGTTCTCTTTGGCCATGAAGCTTGGAAGCCTTCTACCTCAGTCATCCATGAGGAAATCCAGCCAGCACTTACAGACACCTCTGTGTGACGGGACACCATAGGAATGGTAGCCTGATTCCCCTATTTGTCTCAGGGCATCACCAATTATTACTACAGCTCTTGAAGATATTATTAACAGCAAGCACGACTAAACTGTCCTCCTGTAGATTAATGTTTAACAACCTGCTTCTATTTACCATAAACTCATCTCTCCTGTATGAAAGCTTAGTGGGCCAGCAGTAAATAGTTTTAATACTGTGTTATTTTCCCATGATTTCCATTTCAGTCATTGCAATGTGGAATTGGCTCTCATCACTCCAATAGCCATTGATGCTCAGGTTGAGACTCTTTTCCAACCTATGGCTTTTCTGAAGGAAGCTACTGTTAAAACATGACAGACACTTATTTAATTGCTTTTTGAGCAAATCTTAAGCCATACAACAACATAGAGGTAAAGAAGAGAAAATCTTCGGGTTTCACTGACATTTCAGAACATTATCATAAGATGAGACCCTGAAACATCTGCATGTTAGTTAATGCTTGTTAGGCTTTCATGTATAATGACCTATTTCTTAAAGAAGAGCTAATATCTATAAATTTTTCATTTTCTGCCTAGAGATTTCAATCAAAACTAAGCAATTTGAATTCAGTGTGTGTTTCATGTATCCATTTATTATTGTAAAGATTTTTTTTTCAGCTGTTTAAAAATGGTGATATACGGAGAATGTACTGCATCTTTTTTACCTCTCAAAAAAACAGGTTCTGCTGGATGAGAGGTACTTTTTAGTATATAAAGGCTTCTCAGTTTTGTCATGTCTTTAGCTGTGCTCATTATTAGATGAATAACCTTGAAACCTGTAGCTTTAAATGTAAAAAAAAATAAATATCCATCTTGTTTGAGCCACTCTTATACCAGGAGATAAGAGTCCACGTGCACGTATTACATATATCACCCCAGCTGTCAGAGGAGAGCTCTCATGTTTAAGTGATCTAAGATTATGGATGAGAGGCCGCTTGTTTCCCCTTAAGTAATAATAATAAATACACTAATGCTTTTAGTGTTGTTGTTAACTGCTTATTTGTGAACACGCAGAGACAGGCTGAAGGGCTGTGGTTTGAAGGCAGGATTTGAAGATGAGCTATTCCCGAGGAGAACACAGAAGTCAAAATCGTGTGCTTAAGGCACCATCACTTCAGTGTGGGAGAACAAGTCCTCTTCCACATACAAGGACAATGGAATGGGGCTTTAAAACAAATTTCTGTTCTGGGCAGTTTGCTCTCACAAGCAGCAAAGACTAGAGACCTTCATTAAACTTCCTGTATTCTAACTTCCACTTTGCCTTCAGTTTCCATCGCACCCTTACCAGTTTTAGCCAAAATCTTCTTTGGGACTATACACTGAATCTGTCATTCAAGAATAGATATTTGAGTTCTGATGCAATGAATCTACACGTATCAAGTGGTAGCAATACGTGCAGTGGCAGTAATTCCAATCAAGTTATTAACTTGTACTTTAATTTCAAGCACATGAATTTAAAATCTCCAGTTATCAAAGAAACACATGCACATGTGTTTCTTTTTACTCCATCAAATCGCTAGGACTGTTCATCACCATAGGAATCTACTGTAAAACTCATATAAGAAATTCCCCTCTTTGTTAGTACAGTAACCTTCTTGTTCTTTGAATTTGGATTTCAAAACAAAGCCATTTCAACATGCTGAGTGACTGAACGAAATGCATTATAAATTTGTGGCAAATGACATTGCAAAACACATTGCAGTGTGACAATGCGGATATATTTGCAACAGCTTAAGATGTAATACTGTATGTTAGGTTGAAAAACATCCTTGGATGACGGAACCTGTCTGAGCTGTGTCATGGAAATTGAAAAATTGAGAAATTCCTCACTAATCATGTGTCATGAACACATGTTTTGCAAGATAATAAGAAGCTTATTGAAAAGTTCATAAAACTTAGGGAGAGTGGGAAATCATGTGATGCAAAGATACCCAGACAACAGACTGGTCAGAATCTCATTGCTGGAGCTTTGAAAACTGGACTGGAGGAAACCTCTAAGGTCACGTCCAGGCTGCCTGACAAAGCAGTGCAGAGAAGCAACTCAAGACCAGGGGTAATAATCCCCTATTCCAACCTACTTTGGAGCACTATCTGGATTTAGCAGGTCACCCACAGTTGCAATGTAGCCCCGTTAGCCCTACTGTGTCTATGGTAATAAATCTGACCTGTCTCTGCATACCTTGGAGGTCCCTACAGTGCTCTCCCACCCACTTGCTCTAGGGTTAGTGAAGATGGATTCAATTTAAATGCAGAGGGTCTTACATCAGGGCTTGAAGGGGCAATGAAGGAACTAATGCAAGAGAAATGATCCACCCTACATGACTAGTCTCTGGGACTGTACCACTGTTTCCATCATTACTCAGCTGGGATTTACAACATTTTCTGATTTGTTTTGGTGAAGGACACTGTAGCACCTTCCTGAGTGGAGATAAAGGTAGGAAGGCTGCCTGGCTATGACACAGCTTTCCACTCTTTTGCTAAAACAAATCCTGGCTTTGGCTAAGGCCCTGCAGCTGAAAGCAAACTGCCTGATCCTTACATTCGTACAGACTCAGGGATGCTCACTGTGGGCACTACACGCCGCTGGTGCTGTTGCTTTTGCAGACTTGCAGGCTGTAAGGGATACAAAACACCAAAATATTCAAACCGGTGCTCAAGTTCTTACTTTGATCTTGTCTCTGTTCTTCTGTAACATGGGCTTTTCTGGGAAGTTCGATTAGATGCAACTACTGATGTCCAGATGCAGAGGTTCCTGAAATCCTTCCACTGTTTTAAATAGGTTTTGGATCCAGGCCTAAGTTTAGGCAAGTCTTTACCAAGGGAAAATTGTTAAAACCTAAGTCACAGATTTTACAGCCATATTAATTACGTAGCTAAGCAGCCACTACTGTCTTACAGACCAGAGAACACTGCTTACCATGAGTTGAAGATTATGGCTCTAACTGCATTTTAAAATCTATAAAACCGGACATGCGGAAACTATGGAAGGAAATTTCAGTAATTAAAGCATAGGTTCTCCTAATTAACTGCAAAGCATCATTAAAATCTAATGAAACTGCAGTGGAATAATACAGGATTCTGGCTTAACTGCAAGGAGATAAATGCAAATGAAACTTGAATTTTCACATCATTTTGAGTTTACACAATAGGACTGAATGCATTTACAGTAGTTTACAATATAAAAGCTCACTTTTAACACTGTATGGATCAGCATTGGGAAGTTAGGGTATTAGTGTATAAGAAGTTAACATATTAAAGAATGTGACATACTGAAGCACAAGAATCAAATAAATCAAAATCCTTGTTACTTAAAATCGTTGTATTTGTGATGGTAAGCTGAATTTCACAGCAGCTGATTAATAAGATAACTGCTGTTGCATCAACATGATGTAAGACTAAATTTTTCAGTGTAGCGACTTCATCTTGGCATGTCTGAACAAGCTGCACCATCATCCCATATTACACAATAGATTCATCTGAAGCAAGAACTTAAAGCTCTGCAAGTGCTAGACATTTTAAGACATTAATCTGCCATGACACTTCCTTACCCTCCCTCGGACACTTGCCTTTTAAGTTCTTAGGAGGGAAATCTTCATGGAAACTGGAGCTTGAATGCCTAATTTCAGCTCATGTGTACAGGTCCACAGAAGCCACACGTGCATCGTTGATCTCCACTGACCAAAAATCTAGATCTAAAAATGTTATATCTTGCCTACATTCAAGGTATTACAAGTGGAAACCCTTCCATCTAACTTCAGCTCTCTAAAATATCCAAGGCTAGATAGACTCACTGCACATATCATGGAGAAAGAGAGGCCTTGAGGACAACTCACTTGGTCTGTCCTGGCCCACGATGAATCACTCTTCGAAGACAACGTTCTCCTTTAATCAGCTTTTCAAGAAACCTAAATGACCAGTCCTTTCTGAGGGCTAAAGTCCTGTAGGGCTTCTACCCTGTATGGCTGCCAGCAGTCCACATTTTCTGTATCTTCCTACCAAAAGCCTTAAGTTCTAGCCAAGAGATTTTATCTCAAGGAGATCAGTGTCCGCTGCCACTAAATCCCATGCTATGGATAGCTCGATGTCCTGGGCATCAGCGAAAGGTCCAAGCCAATCAACCTCATTTCATTGCAACTCACAGATGCCAATACTTTTCAGAATAATATTGATGCAGGTGAGACACCAAATTATGTTCTCAAACTAATTTTAAGACAAATTTCCCGTTGATTTCAGTAGTTAGGCACATGAAAATTATTTAGTATTTAGGCAAAGTAAGACTGGAAAGCAGAAAATATTTACCATAATGAAAAATAAAGGCATATTTCCAAAGCAGCAAAACAGTTCTTTTAAAAAACATCCAGGTTTTGATCCAAACACAAATATAATAATGCAGTAGCATGCAGTTAAGAATTTGTTAGTAAGTTATATGCTGTTACGCAGACCTGCTTCTAAGAAAGTATACAATGGACTCAGAATCTTGTTATCTAAATTGTTACCTCACGTATTCATACCTTCTCTGTGTCAATTCCTTTAGACATGGACCAGGTTGAGACAATATAATCCATGACTCTTTCACTAAGGCCTTTTGGGACTTGATATAATTTTAGGAAATCCCTCACATTGTTCAGCATCTCATGGTATCGGTTGGTGTTGGCATACATTTGCTGGAAAATGGTGGTGACATTTCCAAAAATAGTTGCATAAAGAAGAGCTGAAAAAAACCCAAAGACAATTAAAAATAAATATGCAGGCTCCAGTAACCGCTACTCATAATTCAAGGATAACTTCAAAGAATTTTATGTATGGTTACAAAACACTGCAAATATGTAGGTGTAAATCGAACATTTCTATTCATGCACACACTCTCTCACACACACACGCACAGAGTTATTTACTGAATTTAACCATACAGCTTATACAGCCCCTCAGTCTGCATTAATTTACAAAATCAGTCATACAGATGATGTCAACACAGGGAGTGGTGCATTTTTTAACTGTATACCCTATACTAATCCAAACTAATTTTCAAATGTAGCTGCAGCCTACCAGTAAACCTTGAAGACACTATCCAAAGAATCACGTGGAGCAGGATAAGACAGGCTCGGCTAGCACATGCTATGAGTAGAGAACGGCCTCAGTCCCAAAGAAGAAATGAAATGCAGAAGAAAGGAACCTGGAAAGCCTGGCAAGGAGATACCTATACAAATGGGGTCCCGTGTCAATGGCTGAGGCGTGCACAAGAAAGATTAAGGGTGCCATTTTCACAGCCCGCCCCAGCAGATGACTTGGGTATCTCATGTCAACTCTAGATGCCAGCCACTAATGATTCCAAAGAGAGAAAAACTGGATTAGTGAACAATGGAAAGTCCCAAGTTTACCTCATTGCTGAGGACGTATCACTAGAGCAGGAGGAGGACACGGTAGAGTAGGAAGCACTACCTCAAACTCATTCCTGGAGTTACCTTCTCCTCTGGTTTGATTCTCTCCTTTCCAAACACACCAATGTTACTGTCAAGCTCAGCCAGTTGAGTTGTGCAACACCAAACAATGACATGCCATATTAAAGAAAATCACGTGTTTTAACCAGGCCTTTCCAACTGAAAAGGCATCAACCTCAGTATACTACTACAAGTGTAATGGAGTGAACTGTATTTAATGGAGAACAGTTAATTCCTGAAGCCTAAATTCAGTAAAGCAAACACTTAAACGCACACCTTGGCTAGTGCTGTCTTGAACAGTGGTGGATTGAAAGACGCTCTTAGAGTCAAGCAAGTTTAAGGTGCCGTATTGAGTCACAAGGTAATTATCCTTGCAAGCAAGCCCAAAGTGTCATTTTTCCATTAGGCGTTACAGATTTTGCAGAAAACAGAATTATCCTGATATCTTATAACACCAATGTGCGGCACTTTACTTCAGCTCTTGACATTATCAAATATGCAGAAATGTGCCTGTCATTTTTAATAATCTTTGCTCCGAGGTAGTTTATAGCAGAATGCAGCTATGCATTTCTATATCGCTTTTTTGAAAAACAACTGCAGCCTACAAATGGCAAGAAATAATCCACTGTGAAAGGAAAAAAAAAAAAAAAGAAAAGCCTTCCATCTTTCAGTGCATAACGTCTTCCCTCTACACCACAAATTTATACCTCATTCCAGAAAACTCACTTTGTTTCATACTCCCTTACTGTTGTTTACCAACCCTATTTGAGAAGTGGCGTTTTTAAAGCAACATGGTGCTCTCCTAAAACCTGTCCAACAGAAAAATTGTACTGCCATTTCTCACAGTGACTTTTACTACCCCTGTGTAAAAATTAGATGCTGAAGTTCATCAGAAATGCGATGTTCATTGTTTCACAAAAGTAGCGGGATTTTTCATCTCAACACACAAGATCATATCAAACAAGGTTACACAACATGTAGCAAAGATGTTTCAGTTTTAGAAAGCACAGTGGACTAATAGTCTATGTGATACCCAGAAATAAAGCTCTTTACTTTAGGGGTAGGGTTTTTTCCTTGCTTTACTCATCATTCTGTCATATCTGATAGCTACTGAAAGGTTTTCTCTACCTCTGTACCCATTCAGATATATATCAACACTCATTCGGGGCATAAGAGTATGTGGATTATAAAAACGTCTAGATGGATGAGTGCCACCTGACATTTTTCTTTTTTTTTTTTTTTTTTTTCAGCTTTCTCCACTCTTTTGGACTTTTGTAGTAGGACAAATTTGCTGAAGTGTCACTTCTCTGAAGTGCAACATCCCTCATCCTTCTGAAGAGCAGCTGCCGATTTGTCATGAGCTCAGCTCATCGTATATGTGAGTGCAGAATATCTCTCATCTTCCCTCTGACGTTAGATACGCCTGAAAAGGACCGTGACTATAAGTGTAAAGAGAAGTCATGACTGTCCTCAAAGCCCTGCCTTTCTGCATGAGTAAGATTTACTCATGTAGCTGTAGCCTGTAGCTTCAGCTGGACTGCACACACAATTACAACGCATACAACCCAACTGGCCACGCAAACCTACACAGCGGATACAGGTTGACTGAAAACGTGACATGGTGGAAGGTGGGAAAAAAAAGAGATTAAACTCCCACACCTGCCAGGTTGGAAACAGCTAAGAATGCCATAGTGAAAACAGCTTGTCTGAAGCAACCGGCACGTATTACATTCTCTGCAAAAAAAAATTACTCTTTGGCAGAGACGATTTGTAGAAAATATACAACCAGAAGAGGATTTCTAGTTCTCTGTCTTTTAATATAGGGTCCTGGAAAGTTGTACTCTTTTTAAAGAGTATGTTTGTTCAAGAAATTAAGGATAGAATTCAAGAAATTAAGGATAAATCATTGGATCAAGACTGCGAGATTGCTGGAAGCTTTACCCAGCGGTACCTCACTAAGCCAGAATTCCCAAGCCTCCACACCACAGAGTCTGCACAGACAAAACCAGCATTATCCCTTTGTTGGAAATCAAAGCCTTCCTTTGCCTCATATTGGGAATGGTAAAGACACATGGTTGAGCTCATCTAAATATTCTCCTTTTCTTACAGGTTACTGCACAGAGGGGCCTTTGGCAAACATGTAAAAGGAACCTACTTAGATCTTCACAGCTTTGAAGCTGCACCTCAAAGACGCCCCTTGCTCATGGTGCCTCCTACACCAACACTGGTAGTATGTGCTATGGAAAATCTATTTGGCTCTGTAAATCAGGTCCCCCATCGCTGTTCTCTATATGAAACTTAGAAAAGGGGATCATTTAAAAAAGCTAATATTTATTGCTTTGCAGGTCTTGGTATGCAACAAAACAAGTTTGGGCTGATAAGGAAATACTAAATATATAAATAAAATAATTTGCATTGCAACTGTTGCACCTGTTGTGACACTCATCTACAGGGAAAGGGTCCTCAGCTTGGAAGGGTCTGATGAGATGAATTGCATCGGCTGCAGATAGGACAGGGATGGGACAGAACAGAAGGGTGAGCTGGATCAGATCCTTAGCTGGCAGAGATGTCCCAGCCTCTGGAGCCCGTTGGATCCCCTACGCACAGATGCACATGTGTGAACGTGGATGTACCGGTGAGCATCTAATACTGCTCTTGCCTTTCTCAGCCTTTAAAGGTTTAAGGCTCTCCATCAATGACCCTTAGTGCCTGTAATAAGCAAGTGAAGATTTCTCAGAGCATCCCTACTTAATGAGCAAACGTTGAAGTGAAAAATGGGACTCTTGCCCCCCCACCTTTAAAAAACAAAAGCAAAGGAGTGCTACTGAGGGCATTTCGCTTTTGCTGTATTTTAGTTCTTTTTGGCAGGAGGAACTGGCAACAAAGATCATTTGCAAAAGGTTCTGAAGGAAATAAAATTCTGTGTCTCTCTTGACAGTACAAGGATTTAAACAATCTCTAAAGAAATCTCTAAGGTACACATACAATTCAATAGTTTTAATTTAGTCTCTCCGATTACAAGGAATGCAAGAGATGATGCTACAGAGGTTGAAGGTGAAATTACCCAATTTCTTGAAATGACTAGTTAGGTCAAACGGCATTTATTCACCTTCTCTTTAACGACTTGCATTTCTCCAGACATTTCCTGTTATGTTCCTATCATCATGCAATGCTTATTTACTTGATTGCCGTATGTGTGTAAATCTGGAACAGTCTTCACTAGATTTCATAGAGGTCAATTTGATATAATAATGCAGAAATATTTTTTTCTCAATCCTAAGGGTGAGGCAGGTGGTTCAGCTGTTATTATAATTTCTATTTTTACTCTTCAGCATTGAAAAATCTCCCCTAAATTATATACGAGGATCTGAGTGCTATAAATTTTTATATATAAAATGTGTGCTGCTATATTTGTACATACATAAAATATTTTTAAATTATTTAGCAATAGTGTTACGTAAATCTTTTTTGCCTGTTTAAAAACAAGGAACTTTCTAAAAAAAAAAAGACTCAGAGTTACCTAAATTATCCCAAAGCATTTCAGATCTCTTAGTATCTCCTGAGCGTTTGCTAAATATGTCCAGATAGAAACATCTGCCATTAGGAACTCAAGGCTTGATTGAGAGACCTAGTTTTCCCTATGGTCTGCTCTATGCTAGAGTATTATTAAGGTAAGCATACACAACATGCCTCTAAACTGTAATTGTAAAGAAGAAGATGAGCCCTTGATCCTGGAAAAATACAGACATTCCTTTTTGCATGCTGAAGCTAGCTGCAATTTCTTAATGTATTTTTGGAATTAGGTATTCCTGCAAAATTATTAGATTAATATTATTAAAGCTATGTCATTCAGGACAGATGCGGTACAAACTCCAATATATAGGTACTAGCTATAGTATCTATATTAGATATATTATCCGTATTAGATAGAAGACCAGTATCAAAATATCTGATGTATTATTTTAAAAGTTGAGCAGTTTTCTGTTATTTCCTTCCACCCCACCTTAATACATCTGATTATATTGCCAAACGCTTGCAGGCTCTATTGAGTGTGACACCTGGCAGCCCAGTGCAGTGTCATCTCCTAAATTCAGCAGCCTCCCTGAGATGCTCCTGCTGTCACAATGAACAGCTTTCTTCAAATCCATCAACATTACTCAACAAAGTGCATTACTTAGAAGAAAGTAATCCTTCTAAGCTCCCTCCCTTATCATACAGCACTTTTTTAATGCCTGTCCCATCCTGTCCCGCTGCCTCAGCCTCCCACCTGCACCTCGCAGCAGCAACACGCCTGCCAGCCCTGCACCAGCACAACCCGGCCATTTTACAAGTCTCCAAAAGGCCAGTTTTAAATTTGAATCCTTGACCCCGGTAAAAATTATGCTGTTAAAATGCACTCCCCCGTGCCAGCAATGCTGACACCAGTTTTACAGCAGTGCTCAAGCAGCCTGCTAAACACAATTACTCCCCATTTACAGGGAGGGGATACAAACACCAGAGCACACCTGCTTTCATATTTTACTTCCAGAAGTGCCCAAAGTAAAAAAAAATATCTTTTTCCTCCAATTACCCTTGCAGCCACATCATTGTACTATCCCATGGCACATGATCCAATATATTTATCCTCCCGTGAGTGCCAACAATGGACGTAATTGGACATAATTACGTGTGGGCAAATTTACACCATGGCCAGCTTTGAATCCATCATCCCCATGGCCTATATGCTTTCCATACGATGCTTGCATCCAGATGTATGGCCCATATTGCCAACTCAGGGAGGCGGTGGCCTTCCGTGCATTCCTGTATCCCACGCTGCAGCCACAGAAGATGCACAGCTCCTCCATGGGAATTTTTTTAGTGGGACACCAAGTTCTTGTCACATTAAGATGAACTCAGGACAGCAATGTTGCTGGAGGCAGGATGCCAGAACATCACTTGCACACTGAGGAACACCACCTAAATTGCCTGTCTTGCTAAAATATAACAGGAAATCTGTAAACACAGCTTTAAAGTACTGGACTGTACCAGAAGATGTTTCTAGCTCTCTGCTCCTAGGTTCCTTTTTTTTTCTGCGTATGCCAATGTAAAAGTTTGTACTGTATAAATCTGTGCGTTGGTGCGTTTTAGATACTCACAAATATACATATTTATACATGTACCTACACACAGATAGACCTGTATGTAAGTGTAAAGGTGAACAGACAATATGAACTGGCTCAGACTTCCTGCAGCTGCTAATTTACCCTTTAGTGTTCTAATTTTCTCATTCTTTCTACTTCTTTCAAATCTAACTTTATTTATTCATTTAATTAAATGTTTAATTTTATCTCAGCACAATTAATAAAAATGGATTTGGGACAATTAGACAAACGACTCCAGCTATAAAACACGAGCAACGCAGAGCCTTGAGAGGTGTGTTAGCGTAACAGTGCACGCTTATACAATATCTACCTGAAAATATTAATAAAAGAGGGCACAGGTAAAGCAATGCTGCTTCTATTCGGTAGTTCCTTCTTTCTCTATTTTAACTAATCAGCCTGAACTCCATGTGAGGATAGATTTTTGTTTGTAATTACAGGGTATTTTTAGGAACAAAATAAAGTACTTAAACAGTTAATATTAAAAACCTCAAATTTGGAGATGATGTTTGCATCCTATTATTTTCAGAATAATTCTGCTTTGTAAAATGATCACAAAACTAGTTCCATTGAACTCAACAATAATTTTTCTTACCCATCTAAGCCACCTACAGAAGCACCTTCCCTCTAATTCTCAGTCCTGCAAATTCAGCATCTCTGGACAGAGCTGGGTAAAATTTTGTATCCGACATTTTCTATGTGACGCTGACAGTCTATCTCAAATGAAATTTGCCTTCCCTGAAGTGTTTGGACTAAAACAAAGAGGAAAAAAAAATAGTTTCACAAAAAAATTGAAACAATTCACCTCCAGGTTTTAGAAAGCTAAAATAATTCACAGCAAAACATTTTTTTCCTCCGGTCTTTTGATTTGAAACCTTTGAAACCTGAACAATGGAAGAAAATCCCATTTTGACGCAAAAAAAAAAGTCTTAACGGCCAAAGGAAAAATGGAACATCCATTATCTTCACACACACAGAGTCAAAAATTTATATTATTATGGAATATTTTCCACAAATCCAAACCATGAGTTCCTAGTGCACTGCTAGCAATCGGGGCCAACGTGAATCTCTTTTTGCCCAGTTTATTAGCACCAGGAATCCATTTTATGGGAGCATTTGTGGATATGACTAGTGCTGAGCCTGCTCCCCATTCCCACTGAAAGCAACGCTTGGGCAGACTGACTGCTGCTCAGGGCTGGACCTTAGCACCTCACTTTTTTTTGCTGGAATGACGCCAGCTTTGCCTAAAAAAAAAAATTTTTACATTGCTATTTTCAGGCTTTCAAGGTGAATTAACTTTACTCCGCTTTCATTACCCACGTTGGGAACCTGTCCTTCCCAGCAGTATTGATTTAGCTGTGGCAGATGCGGAGCTGTCACTGAGCCTGACGGCTTCTTCAGAGCTTCCTCAGAGGTTGTCTTGTAAAACAGTCAATAGCCAAGTGAAACCAAACTGCAAAAACAAGCACATTTCCCACTTTTATACTCTACGGAATCATGTGTGCTACTCTGTAGTGCACCCTTCCAGTTGGAGGGGGAGGAAAAATGTTGGCCCCTTAATTTAGCCTTCAGCATTACCAGTTAATCAGAATACATTCATACCACCAGCCCCGACGCATCAGTGGGACCATGTTTAAGCTACAGGTCTGTGGCTTTGCTGTCACTCACCACCGCTACGAAGGCACTTCTCACCAGTGGGTAAGGGTCTTTGGGGAAGGTATTCATGTGAATGTGCTTAGCAAGAGGGTTTCATCTCCTACCCAATATCAATTTGAATCCCCATACATTTGGGTAGGTTTTATTGCACTTGAGAGAACATCTATAGTCCTAGGAAGATGCTCTCCACATTCACCTTTGCAAGTGCCACAAACTGTTCTGCTGAAGAGTAATGGCAAAATGGTAGGCAACACTCTAAATATATGTTTGCATTTTCTATCAGAGGGTCACAGAGCCAGACAGTACCAACATAAATGTAGAACTGGACTTCAGCACTCCAAGGCTTACAAACAGATCTGTTTTCAGATGAAAGAACAGCTGCCTAAGACTATATCAAGCACATTACATTGAACATAAGAAGTTCCACCTAAACATGAGGAGGAACTTCTTTCCTGTGAGGGTGCAGAGCCCTGGAATAGGCTGCCCAGGGAGGTGGTGGAGTCTCCTTCTCTAGAGACATTCAGACCCCACCTGGACATGTTCCTGTGCAACCTGCTCTGAGTGGACCTCCTTTGGCAGAGGGGTTGGACTAGATGATCTCTGGAGGTCCCTTCCAACCCCATATGATTCTGATTCTGAGATTACCTCCACATCTTTCCACCAGTCCCACAGCACTCCACCGCTCCCTACTCCATAAGACCAAGAATAAAAACATTGCTGGAAACATTACTAGCCATTGATGCTGTCCTGGTAGATGGGACTTGAAAGCATTCAACAGAACAACAAAAGATTGCACACATTGGCAAACTAGAACAACAACAACAAAAAAACAATCTGGCTTTTCATTTCAGCCTCCGCACATGTATTGCTGAACTGGGCCTGACTATGTAAGTCTGGAAAAGTGTCGATTTCCTGGCAGCAGCTCCTGGAGCTCTCCTACTGCCTGTCCAACTCCTTCTGATGAGTACTTGTGTCTATCTGATTACCTCTCCGGTTTCTTGCTTGCTATTCCAGGAAAGAGATGCTGGAATTAGATTTGCTGCATTTCCATTCCTACATTAACACTAATTTAACTGAAGTCAATGAAATTACACTGACGTCTGGAGAGTATCTGAGGAGAATAATTGAGTGTATTTTATCACTTTCCTTTGGCTTTTTTTGTGGCTGTTTTGTAGCATTTTTAAATGCCCTGTTTAACTAAAATCCACTTATTCTGCTCTTGGATGCTGCAATAAAGTCACTCTCTTTGGGACAATGGTGTTCTTGTTGTAAAGCTCCAGATGCTGTCTGGAAGATGCCTGGGATGCGTATGACCCATGCGTATGTACTCATACATGGCTGAAGCCACGACACAGTCAGATGCCTTTCCTGAGCGGTAACTGCTAATTTAGAAACCATTATTGTTTAGATACAGCTAGCTATTTTTTGCCTATGTCTATTAATTTGCATTTCACTGAATTTCTTCTGTCCTTTTCACAATCACTTCTGTGATGGGATCGCTATATCAAACCAAAACCCCTCATCTCAGGACTAAGCAGATAAAAAAGACCTGCAGCACAATGGAGAAAAACTGCACTTAGATACAACCACAAGGTAAAGAATAAAAAAAATCTGGGCAAAACTGAATTGTTTCTTAAATTTTTTAGGTTTATGCTAGTATCATGTCCTAGGTCCCTATAATTGTGAAGATTTTGTCATATTTCTACTATAAGCAGGACTGAAGATTTTCCCAGAGCAGGGGAAATGCAGGCAAAGCTGTTCCTTCTTGGATTTTAACCAAGAGGGACTAAGCCAACCCTAAAAGTCCAGTGAAAATAAATGAGAGGTTTGACAGAATCAAAATGTTAAGATGTGACCCAACACTTATAACAGTTATGAGATGTCTCTTGAACGTTAATTCTCTAGCAGCAACAGTAAGCGTTAGGTTCTAAAATACATGTTTACCCCTCCAGTTTGGCATTCCCGGTGTCATACCACTGCATGTGCTACTAATGATGCTGAACAGCTAGCATCTTTATTCACGTAACAGCCAGATCAGCTATCAACGCAACAGGTTAATCTAAGTGACAGTGACACCTTAGGTGTTTCTGTTCAGTGACATCTGAAATCATACATATAATAGGGTTCGTACGTGGAATAGGGAGTTTGACAGTATTTTCAGGTTTTTTAGACTCTCTGCATTAATGACCTAGACCAGCTAGTGCTACTAATACTTGCAGGTATCATTCCTGTTCAGTTGTCCCTACCACTGACTATCTCTGTGAATAAGAAACTGTTGTAAGCCTTGCAGGATAAAGTCTTCAAACCCAATGAAAATGAAATTCAACAACCTATTTATTAGCATATCTTTTCTGGCCTTCCAGACTCCTTGTTGCCAAGCCTCTGCAGCACAGTACATTAATTTTATACTGAACTGTTAATTGCAGTTGACTTTGCAAAGCTGTTTTCTTTACATTTTTTATTCAGTTTTGCAAACCCAATCCCAATGGACTTCATTTTATTCCCCATAGTTTGTTTGATCAAATTGCAAATATTTCCTTTAATCTTTTAAGGCATTCAGATTTATTATCTATGGAGCAGAGGCTCTTCATCTCCTCTACTGATGGTTTGGAAGAAACAATCTTTCACAGATTTCTCATTTTACGTAAGTGCTTAATCCTGCAAGTACATATTAGTAAGCATAATATTAAAACACATTTACCTAACCTAAATAAAAACACTTTGAACCAAATTTGCAAGCTAACCTGCCTTGGTTCTTAATGATATTAACCTGAACTCATTTTTCCCAGAGGTAGTGATCCATAATTCACTGAGGTCAATGGCAAGTAGCTGCTGATGTTAGTGAGTTTTAGGGTTGGCAAGAACAGGTAGATTTATCTTTTACTTTGAGAATCTGCATGGGAAGTTTCCCAAACACGGGATAAAAGGCCTTTGGGAACCTATTTTAATTTTCTTCATGTTATTCTATTCTTAGTAAGTTCTTCGTAACATGAACACTACACATACAGAAGGATAGATATTGTTACTAAGTAAGAGAGAACTTTAACAAAAAGGAGAATAATTAGTAGTAGTAATAATAATAACAATAATAGCAATAAATAATAATAATATCACAGCCACATCATAGGGGACATTTATACAGACATTTTAGAAAGAAAGACAAATTATTTAATTTTGTTCCATACCTGTCATTTACTTCAATTGTCCCTGTTCTATTTTTCATTGGAAATTTTCAGAATGAAGTATTTTTTAAATTGTTACATTTACTGTTTTTCGAAATTATTATTCCCCACTTTACAATTTAGCTGCTTTTTTCCAAATGAAATAGGGTAAAGTTTAGCAAAGAAGTAAGAGAAAAAAACACCTGCGGGTTTTTTTTAAAATCTGCATTTGTAATTACAGACCTTTTAAAGTGAAAGTAGAAATGTAATGTCTTATTTGTTTACTATATTCTACTTGTTCCATCATTCAAGTGAAGCTTTTAAAAAATGAGATTACATTTCTGCTCATTTTTTCCCCCAGAAAACAAAGGGAAGGATTTTTCTCCAGTTTCTTTCTAGTGTAAAGAAGTCTGAAAAGCATAGGAAGAGAATGTGCAAGAAAGAACTTTTCTATTATCTTGAAAACAAAAACATATTACTTGTAAAAATGTTGCACTAGTAAAAAAGTATATCTTGTGTATATTAACTCTTTTCTTAAAAACGTATCATTTTCAATAAAATTACATTTTCAACAAAACTAAGAGTTTGTGTAAGCATTTTCCATGTTATCTGAATATGTCTCTACCACAAGTTTTCTTTCCACTATCTCGTTAATTCCCTCCATTCCTTCCTCCCATCCACGTCTCCTCTCAGCCTCTGCTGAACTCCTCTAGAAGTGATATATCATATTTTTTTATTTTGTTTAACAACTTAGCTGTCTCCCACCTGATATCACTCTAAGCTGTTCATTTTGCTCAATGTTATTCCTAATTATTTAACCGAATTGATAAGGTGCCTCCTCTGGGTAGCGCTGGCTGCCATGACACTGGAAGAAATGACTCCATATTCTCCATCCGTGGATCTTTCTGAAGAATTGATACCGAACATCTTGCTTTCACAAACTCGCCAGCTTCACACACATTCATAAAAAATGATTACTGGTATAATCCTTGCAGCCAGGTTTTATCAGAATAATAGGGATAAAAATGTTTGGGTTTTTTCTATAAATAAAGTTTTCTCATTCTGCTGATACTGGCAAAGATCCCACCGCTGTGGCGCTGCACGTCTTTGTCACGTGAAGCACCATGAGTCCAGCTGCCAAACGGCAAGCTCTCATCACAGGGGACTTGTTTTACTGAAGTAACCCTAATTAACAGCCTCGTCATCTTCTGCCCTCTGGCTCCTTCTGGAGTTACTAGAGATATCAAAGACTCAGGGCTGCTTAAGATGAAGCTCTGCCTGGTTTTGCTAACCTGACTTCCGCACGGAGCTCTACAACTTGGCTTTGGTCTAAGACATGGAACATGGGGCACCACCTGCAGAGAGCCCGGGAGCCTTAGCTCACCTGATACAACATGGACATGGACACCTCACGCATTCCCCCCACCTGCATGTTCCTTCTCAAAACCAAGCAAAACAGAGGCAGAGAATGCACCTTTCTGCACCTGCCATCACCTTCCACGTGCCACCAGCATCACAAATGAAAACAAACTCATCCAGGTGAGCACGATGGGCTGCTCCCAGGGCATGCCATCTATGGCTGCCCAAACGCTGCCTCCAATTCATACCATATCTATGTCTACACCTGCACTGGAAGAAAGCGTTTCCAGACAGCAAAGCACAAGGAATCAACAAAACAGCAATGATTAAACTAATAGACAACTTTGTCTCTAATGGTATGTTTTGAAGGCATCCATGAAGAAGGGGAATTTCAAGGTGTCTTTCTAGTATCTTTGTGACCATGTGTAAACCTCCTCCTCCACAACATGAGGAACAACACAGAAGGTGGTACTTTCTTGAAAATTTAATGAGTGGCTGCTGAGGCCACTGAAAAGGGCAGGAGAGACATCAAGTCTGGATGACTCTGAAATACGTGTGATGAAGGTGTAAAAGTGGACAGAACCCTTACTTGCACTGGCCTGAAATGCCCAGAAGCAGATTCTCTATTTGATAAGTGCCTAGCACACAACAACGTCTTGGACCCTTTTCAGGGATTTTTATGTGTTAACATGATGCAAAAATCCAATTTATGCTACAGGATAACCTCCATTGAAATTCTACAGCCTGTTTTCCAGAGTGTTGGAAAAAGGTGAGCCAAATAGGCATCTGTGACTTGTGAGGTCTGAAACCAAACTCTTCCCAGAGAACCTTTCCAACCGAAATTAATGAATGGAAGATTCCAAAGGAAAATGCTGAGTACTAAGTGAAGCATGCCCTAGCCCTGATTAGCACATGCAAGCACCTCCTGTAAAGAGCAGGAACACACGAAGGACCTCCAGAAGCCGAGATCCCTCTCAGGAGAGCGGTCCTTGCTAGAAGTCTTCACTCACCTTTGGCAACCCCAACCCCTCCTGCTTAGACCCTAAATCACCCCAAATTTCAACCCTAATTTCCTCACAACCTCCCCTGCCTCATGACCCAGAGCTTTCCAATCAGGACATTTGTCCAAAAACATGGAATGAAGCCAAAGCATGTTAGATATACACCCAGCACCATTAACAGCTTGATAGCCACCGTCCGTTTTGGACTGGTTTTAGACAGAAATCACACTCCTTTTACTGCACTACACTGGACAACTAAGTACAATTTAGAGGACTGCAGTTCATACTTAAGGCAATCAGAAATACACAGTGTGGACAATCCCCATGGTGCATTTGTACTTGTGAAAATTGCTAATGAAACATAATATTAGCCACATCAGTTACTTTGATTCACACTCACCACCAGAGCTCTGGTCTGCTCTTCAAAACTATGGACTTAAAATTGCAGAACCAAAACAGATTTGGAACAGCCAAGGTTTTTATGCTAAGAAAATGTTAATTTCTTTTCATTTTTACACTATTAACAAACTTGCTGAGTAAAATCTGCTTTTATTGTTGTTGATGATGATTCAACAAAGCTAGGATATGAATTGTGGCAGAAGCTAATAAAATCTTAACTAACAAGTCAGATATAAGAACTAATTTACTACTGAAGTCCTTTATGTTATCTCCATTTCACACTTCAGAGGCTTAAGGCAATTACTACTTTTTTTTTAGTTATTATCATTTTGGGCAGGCTTGTGCCAGGTTCAAGGACTGATTTATTTACTTAACGTATTTATTTTCATTTGTGAAAGGCATTTCTGAGTGCTCTAACCAAAATAACAAGTTAGAATTCTCAAAAGGTACCATTTACTGATTATAATTAGTAAGAGCTTGCCCATCTTCCATCTCATTTACAGAAAATGAACTCGCGGTTCATCCTCTACAAGCATTTAGCAAACAGTAAGTACTTTAAAAAATATATACTGAGAGGGACTGAGTAGAGGAGGAGAAATGATCCTTTCAACCCTGTACAGAACCCACGGATAATTTAAGGAAGTCTTTGCCCACCCCACAAATCTCCTGACATAGAGTAATTAATTGTTCCATGATTAGACAAGACCAAAGAAATTAATGTCACTGAGCAGAGTCAGTGTGCTGCGCACACGGCAAAGCACACTCTCTTATGGCCCCACCACTAATAGGTGGTGATAGGGTGGTAAGAATAAACATTAATATTCCATGAGGTAACACTGATAAATAAAAAAATCAACGAGAAAATGCTTAATGACAAAATTGATAGGTCAGTTTGTCCCAGATTGAATTTATCAGGACATAATGGAAGGAAGAGGACACGCAGTGCTAATAAGTTTTTAAAAGATGTTTTGGCAGGATCAGTTAAATGCTTCCCCTCTGACAAATCAGTATCTTCTATTGAAATAAAATTCTCCCTCAAAAATTTTAACCAGCTTTAATAATATGCCAATTTAGTTGCTAGTAGGGAACTTCTGCAATACTCTGATGGTATTTGTATTTAAACTCATGAGGACATTTGGACAAGTTACTACTGTGATACAATCCCGCACTAAATTATTATGAACAGTTTGAAAGTAATTGCTCAGAGAGTATCTTGCTTTTCCTTAATTACTGGAGGAAGAAAATTTATTTTTGATCTCATGATAGGCTGAGATGACATCTGGGAAAGGCTACTGAACACACGCACTGTGGCTGATCTTCTACATGATATCTTTCATTTTCCTTCAGAGAAAGATAAAAAAAATAGTATTTCTCAGTATCAACTACTAAAAATATATATCACAGTCCTTCAAAAGCAAGTCTATTTCTCACTATGTTTCATCTATTTTATTTCAAACAGAAATTGAATCATTCAAATTCCCTTTTGTTAAAACCATGACAAGGGCAGTACACCTCATCCACAGAGCAGCAGTGACTCTGTCCTCTGCATGGATCTAAAATATGAGTTAATACTATATTGCTGGTGGGGAACTAGGGGCTCTGTAGGCCGTTCACCAGGTCTTTGTAACCAGCAGTCGATCAGGTCACTGCTTTGGACAGACAGCTTTTTCAGGATAGAGCAGGCTGCAGGAATTTGGAAGGAAGATTCAGGACATGTCAGATCAGTTTCTGCTAGCCAGGGAAGGTGAGAATCATCAATAGTCAGGAAATAAGGATCTGTTCTGGAAGAATACAAAATGTTTTCCATGAAAAATATCCCAACTATATTTCTGCACAACTGGGCACAACTGTACATCCCAACAGTATTTTACATTATTTAGTAACACAGTGAGGCTTTCACAATTGTCACCTGTAATCCTGCAGCACGGCCACGAGCTAAGTAACAGCAAAGGTAATCCTGTAAGAATTTTTAATTAGTCTGGTAACGTGCACCTCAAATAATTTGCAATAGAAAAGCCTTTTAAAAAGTTACTTGAGAAAATGTTATCTTACCTGGCACTTTATTTTCCCAACTAAAATAATTCTGAGCAGGTTCTAAATTTATGGGTAGTATATTTAAATGACAAAAAGATAAAAAGAATCTATATTAGGTGTAATGCCTTCTATTTAGAGAAAAGTGACAGTAGAAGTTCTGGAGATGTAAGTTACATAAACCTGGCATCAGAAAAATCAAGCTCCAACAATTGCAATAGTCTTTCCTGATAAGCTGACAGAACTTTTCTTCAACAGTCTCTTGCTAAGAAGGAAAGGAAAGGAACGGTGGATAAAAGACGAGGAATAAGGACTGAGGTTTCATTGGCAATACATAATAATTCTCCAGCTGTTGGTAAAGTGGCTTTAGAATCCTTTTATCTTCATTACAATAACATTTCATAATCCATTTGAAATCAATACAGAAAAGCTGCCATCTATTTTGAGAAACCAAAAACTATCTAAATCTGGACTGTTTCACATTATCCGCATTATTGGAGCTGCTGAATTAACACTGTTCTGACAGCAAACCTGCAGACTGATTCCTTTGCCTCGAGCAACTGCAGAGGCATATTTGGCAGATGAGTATTGATTTTAGCAGTGGCAGAAGTAAAGAGAGAATGACAGGGAAAGGTGAAAGAATTCAAGAATTCAAGAATTCTCTGTCCATCTCCCCAGTAACCACCTGATTGTGGTTGTTTTTGGCTGCCTGTTTTCAGCGTCTTTTCTCAAGGTACATCCTACAGCTGCTACTTTCCTAACAAATAGCAGTAAACGTACAATGAAGGCCATTTGGGAAATAAAAGCCTATTACTTACACTAAAAAGTATACCTTTTCTAAACACAAAACATTAACACAATTTTCTCCCTTCTTTATAAGGCGTATAAAATGCTATAGCATCTTCAGATGTTTTACAATTACATGTTAATGTACTCAACAGCTTTTGTAAAAGTCGAAAACTACCCTCAAGAGTGGCGAGCATTTGCACAAAAAAATACAATCTTGATAATTTGATTTTTCAAGAAAGAAGACATCTTTTAAAATACCGATTTTGGAAGAAGCATTCCATTAAAAATTTTACTTTTTCTCATAATGGGATTATGTAATTGTATTAAAATGCTCTTAGTCATTGACATTTTTGAAAACAGAAAGCTGGACAAAGTATTACAGATGAAACTGGTCTGGACACGCACCTTCACCTCAATGCCAGAATATTTCAGCATAAACATTCAGAACAGAGAATTTCACATGGGTGAAAAATGGATCATTGTTAGGGTCTTTGAATATCATGGAACAGGTCCAAAGAAACAGCATAACCAGAAAAGCAAGGTTAAACAAATTGAGATCCCTGCATCACATAGCAATGAGGACTAACCCTGGAGCTACTCAGAATCATCGTCTGCTTCTCTTTCTAATCCAAATATTCCCAAGTCACCTTCAATGATGCTTTTTGGCAGAGACCAACAGACTTGGCAAGGATATGGAAGGGAACAGGGAGAGGCACCTGCAAACAATAGTGACTACTGAACTAGGAGGATGTAGGAAAGAGTTAAGAATGGTGAGACTGGCACAGGAGATGAATGAGTTCATCTGGGAGAGAAACAGGCAGGAGCCCAAGGCAGGGTGCAACAAGAGGGTTAAGTTATAAAGGTGACCTGGGACCTCTAGAAGGTGAAAGATGCAGGACTGAAATCTATAAGGCCAAAGATGGTTGCTCAGATCCTAGGGAAATATTCTGATGACCAGCTTTTCCTCAAACAGATAGGTGAGGGCAATGACCCTGCCATGGTGAACATGGTTCTTTTCAAAGAGCAACTACTGACTCCAACTGTATTTGTGGTGGTGGATCTCAGGTGGGTAGAGGATCCTGGTAGCCACCCTGCTTTATAAGCTTCTGTTCATGGGATTTCCAACATCTGGATACTCATTGTGTTCAACAAGAAACCTGCTAGACAATGGCCAACTCATCTGGCTGTTTCCATATTGTTCCTGTCCCACACTCCCACATCCAGAAAGCAGGTAAAAGGCACCTAGAATTTCTAAAGTTTGTAGCTTCAGCCACTGCTTTGAAGATTTGTTGTGGTGGGGCATTTTTGTAACCTCTTCACTATTCAAAGTAAACCCTTGGAGAAGACCATGTGGATCCAGTTCAGATGTTCATGCTTACTCATAACAGAAAAGTGTGTATTTATTTTCTGTCTTCAGAAACACTCCAAAGGTGGTTTCCTTTCACAAATGCATCTCTATTAAATTTCTCTAATAATTAAAGAAGCCAAGGCCACAGCTAAGGAATTGGAAAGTGCTCTAATGGAATTGCTACTCTGAGGTGGCTTGAATGTCATCATTCCTGTCTCCAACATAGTAAAATCTTGACAATCGCATTAAAGATAAAGAGCTAGAATAAATGCTGCTGGCTTTTTCAAAGGAAACATCATTATGGATATTAACACCTTCTGTGTTAACAGTAATACATGCATTAAATATAGCAGCCTGAGTGACTGAAATGCCTATAAAGCATCTGCCACAAGATAAAGCGTAAAGAAAGCTCTGGGCTGAGAAACATCCTCGAGAATTGGAATTAAAACAAGATCTCCAGCACACTTAAGCTATGACTTCCATCAGACTACAAATACAGTCCATTTAAATTCATCTTCATATTTAAGAAATTATCTAAGCTATTTTGGTGTGAAGCTATGCAGCATTTATGGTTTTGTCATCTTATCAGAGCTACTTCTTGCTTTCACTGTTAATATTCCTATCCTCCAGAGATACAGACTCTCCATTTTCTATCATACCATTTTAGAGAAGAGGCTAAATGGTCCCTCAGCTTTTTACAGCGGAGAGAGAACATAGGTTCCCTGTCAAGGGAACCTGACAAGGTTCACAATCCAGCCTGCTTGTGCATACATGGAGAAGGTCTGTGTATACCCTCGGTACAGTGTCATATCTGTAAGCCTCGTACATATCTTATGAAAGACATGTGTCTACAGAATCAGAGAACCATAGAATCATTTAGGCTGGAAGGGACTTTTAAGATCATCAAGTCCAACCATTAACCTGCCAAGTCCACCACTAAACCATGTCCCTAAGCACCACGTCTACATGTCTTTTAAATACCTCTAGAGATGGTGAGTCACCCACTTCTCTGGGCAGCCTATTCTGATGCTTGATATCCCTTTCAGTGACAAAAATTTTCCTAATATCCGATCTGACCCCCCCCGGTGCAACTTGAGGCCATTTCCTCTTGTCCGATCACTTGTTACTTGGAGAAGAGACCAACAGGCACCTCACCGCAACCCCCTTTCAGGGAGTTGGAGAGAGCGAGCCTCCTTTTCTCCAGCCTGAACACCCCCAGATCCATCAGCCTCTCATCATAAGACTTGTGATTGAGACACTTCATTGCCCTTTTCAGGACCCGCTCCAGCACCTCAATGTCTTTTTTGTGGTGAGGGGCCCAAAACTGGACACAGCACTCGAGGTGGGGCCTCACCAGTGCCCGAGTAGAGGGGGACGATCACCTCCCGAGTCCTACTCACCACGCTGTTCCTGATACAGGCCAGGATGCTGGTGGCCGCCTTGGCCACCTGGGCACACTGCTGGCTCATGTTCAGCCCACAGGCCACCAACACCCCCAGGGCCTTTTCTGCCAGGCAGCTCCAGCCACTCTGCCCCAAGCCTGGAGCGCTGCCTGGCCTTGGTGGGACCCAAGGCCAGGACCCGGAACTAGGCCTTGTTGAACCTCATCCCATGGGCCTCGGCCCATCCAGCCAGCCTGTCCAGGCCCCTCTGCAAAGCCTTCCTACCCTCCCGCAGGGCCACACTCCCACCCAACTTGCTGTTGTCTGCAAACTGACTGAGGGTGCACTCCATCCCCTCGTCCAGATCATTGATGAAGATGTTAAACAGAACAGGCCCCAAAACCGAGCCCTGGGGAACAGCACTGGTGACTGGCTGCCAACTGGATTTACCTCCATTCACCACCACTCTTTGGGCCCGGCCCTCCAGCCAGTTTTTAACCCAGCGGTGAGTATACCCATCTAAGCCGTGGGCCAAGGTGTCACTTTTGAGGTAAAACCCCCTGAAATCGGATCTTTCCTGAAGTTGGAACACTGGANCCTCCATTCACCACCACTCTTTGGGCCCGGCCCTCCAGCCAGTTTTTTATCCAGCAGAAAGTACATCCATCTAAGCCATAAGCAGGCAGTTTCTCCAGAAGAAGACTGTGGGATACATTGTCAAAGGCTTTACTAAAGTCTAGGTAGACAACATCCACAGCCTTTCAACACCAGAAAAGACAGTTCAGCCCTCCTCCCACAAACCTGGTCACACGGCTGTTCTTCAAGTCAGGACAGCCAGAGTTTCAACACTGGGGTATACAAACAGCACAAGTTTCCTACAAACATCAACAATCTGCAAAATATTTCAATTTCAGCTTTTACAAAACCTCCCCTGACCTCAGTTTCTTCATAATCACTCTTCCAACACGTACGATCCTATTTTCCTGCCCAGGCCTTCTCTGCCTGGCAATTTCAAATCTTCCGAACAAATCAAGCCTCTACGTGGTGCAACTTTGCCAAGCCCTGGTTATGACCCAGCTGAGCCATCACTGTTGGTGGAGCATGGATGAGCATGGGGCTTCATCCTGGAGCTCACTGTTTTTTGTATTACAGCTGTTCCAATGCATCATCTTTGAAGACCAATATAATGTCAGGTGTTTAATATTGAAATTGCTGACACTGTCAAATGGATTCAGAGTTGGAATTTAATTTTTGAACATGGAGAGGGGGGGAAAAAAAGAGAGGTGGAGTTATTTAGATAATAATGGTAATGATAATTTGCACTGATGAGTTTTACATCAGGTCAGGCAAGCAAGCTTTAAAGGAACTGAGTCATTGGGATGGAAAGCATAGAGAAGGTATTGAGGAACAATATCGACAATTTCATTTCCTCCTCTTTTTTGTGTGATACTCCTGATAAACTTTTTGTCAGTCTTTTCACTATGTAGCTATATAGCTGATCAAAGCTGGGATATACAAACAGACAAGCTGTAAAGCAGTAATCTATGGTTTTTCCAGCAAAGTGAGAGTAAAAAAATACATCAGCATTTAAAAAATGCCTTCCTGACATCTGTAGGAATAATTCCTGAGCTGTAGTTGAGCATCAAATCCCACAATTACTCAGAGTAACCTTTTCCCTCTATGTCTTAACCAGAAGGTGGAACAAAAACCAGATCGTTACAGGGCCCAAAAAACAAGTTACTGCAATGCCCCCAGCTCAAAGCTATCCTGAAAACCATCTCTAAGCCACAGCTGCACAACAGCACATCCCTGCAGGATTCCTAATGGGGATGTTGGAAGTCAGTACCATTTCTAGCTGCCTGCACTCCACTCTGCCCAAGTCTTAACATCAAGTACCTGAGGACAGACTAGTACCTACATGTCTTACTGTGGCCACCAGCAAAAGGATGTGCCACAGATACAACCAAGCAATTTTCAAATGAACTTTCCAGTAAACATGATTATTTCCATTGAGTGGTGGACAGAAGGGAACAAGAATAAAAAAGAGGGAGTGAGCACTCAAAGTGACAAAATGTAGACAGCAGATGGTTTTACATAACTGGCAAAAAAAGGAAAAGTGGAGAAAAAAAATCCTTTCATGGAAGGACCTAAAATGTTTTAGATTAAAGTCTCAGCTGAAAAATTGATGCTGTGGGAAAAAACCTGTGGGAAATGGAATAGCTCAAAAGAATTAAAATGACAGGATGCAAAGCCTTTCATCTCTCCATTCTCAGCCTCTGCTATGTTCTGGTCAGTAAACCTATATTCCTGGCTGGGTTCAAATATAGGCAAAGCACACTCAAATTCAAACCTTCCTCTTACTCCCTGAGCCTGAACATCCAACTCATTTGCAAATCTTCCTAACTCAAATCTTCCCAGAGGACATAAAAGCTATAATATGATAATCAAGATCACAAGGCTCATCTTAAGAGTAGTTTAATGTTCATCTAAGCAAATGATACCCCTGTTAAGGTAAATTGCAACTGCTCACCTACATTTCCTGCCCTAAATGTCTCACAATAACTTCTGGGCCCAGAAGTTCCAAGGCTCTCCCTTGGAATATATTTGGGTATGTGCATAAAAGCATCTTCTATGCTATTTCAGCCTTTAACCAGAAACAAGCTAAGAAGGCACAGATTCGAAGATGTGCTTACACAAAACCCTACTCAAGCCAGAGCCCAGGAGTGGAATTAGCAAAGGGATTAAAACCACGAGGTCAAGGAATAAAAATTGTGATGGAATTAGAACCATGAGGTCAGGGAATAAACTTCTCGAGGAGATTAAAAGTACAAGGTCAAAGAATTACTGGAGGGATTAAGATTGTTCCCTGGCTATTGCTATAGATGCTTCTTCCCCAAAACACTTTCTCTTGTGCAGTTTAAAATAAAACTGCAACAAAGAAAGCAGGATGCAAGAAAATCTGAGCAGTGGCAGCAGCAATCACAAGGCAACATCTTTCTTCTTACCCCAGGTTTCTTCAGCTACCAAGATGCTGAGAACATACTTAAAAATACGAATTTTCTTTGCCGATTGGGAAACATAAATAATCTTTTGTTAGTGAACATTATGACACACCCAGGATCTGCATGTAATTATTGAAATCTTGAGAATGACTGAAATTATTAAACTGTCCTCCAAGTGACCACAGATGGTGCACCTTTGTCTGGTCCCTAAAAAGGTCAGTCGCAGTCTGGCTCCTCTCTGCTGTTCCTCCACATGTTGAGAACAAATTTAATTAGAGTGAAAAAAGCAGGGTTCATGTACTATGCTGAAATCATTGCATTTTACTGTATATTTAAAATGTCAAGAAACAATAAAACTACCTTGCAGCTTATAATTTTCCAAATGACCTTGTTTCTCTGCATAGTCCTGCTGAACAAGCAAACTTTTCTACCTGCTGCAGCCTCTGTGCATCACGGGAAAAGCCAAACTTTAGAGCAAAGGGACTTAGTGACTGCTCCTTCTGTAACCACAAACTTACTTTTTAAAAAACATCAAAGTTCTTCAAGATCCATACGTGATCATTTAACTTTGCACTATGAAGCACACCCCTGGCATAAAATCACAGAATCATCATGGTTGGAAGGGACCTCTGAGATCATTGAGTCCAACCATACACACAAAAAAAAATCCACCCAACAATCTTGGGCACTAGAGCATGCCCTGAAGTGCCACGTCTACACATTTCTTAAATACCTCCAGGGAAGGTGACTCCACCACCTCCCTGGGCAGGCCGTTCCAGTGCCTGAACACCCTCTCAGGAAAGTCATTCTTCCTAATATCTAATCTAAACCTCCCCTGCCCCAACTTCACACCATTCCCTCTGCTCCTGTCGCTATTCCCTTGGGAGAAGAGGCCAACACCCACCTCTCTACAACCTCCTTTCAGGGAGTTGTAGAGGGCAATGAGGTCTCCCCTCAGCCTCCTCTTCTCCAAACTCAACATGCCCACTTCCCTCAGCCTCTCCTCGTATGACTTGTTCTCCAGACCCCTCACCAGCTTGGTGGCTCTCCTCTGGACACGCTCCAGCAGCTCAATGTCCTTCTTGTAGTGAGGGGCCCAGAACTGAACACAGCCCTTGAGGTGAGGCCTCACCAGTGCCCAGTACGGAGGCACCATCACTGCCCTACTCCTGCTGGCCACGCTGGTCCTGATACAGGCCAGGATGCTGGTGGCCTTCTTGGCCACCTGGGCACACTGCTGGCTCATATTCAGCTGCTTGTCCATAGAACCCCCAGGTCCTTTTTGGCTGGACAGCTTTCCAGCCACACTTCCCTGAGCCCGTAGCGTTGCCTGGGGTTGTTGTGACGGAAATGCAGGACCCGGCACTTGGCCCTATTAAACCTCATCCTATTGGCATTGGCCCATTGATCCAAGCTGTCCAGGTCCCTCTGTAGAGCCTTCTGACCCTCAAGCAGATCAACACTCCCACCTAGTTTGGTGTCATCTGCAAAGTTACTGAGGGTGCACGTTTAGGAGATTCGAGCATTAGGCATTTGAAACACCATTCCCTGACAATGAAATAGCGCATTACTTTTATCAACTACTCTTCCAATGCGCTCGGGCAGGAAAGACATCCCACACGGGCAGCTGCCACCAAGACAAAGCTGTAGTAGCACCGTATGCCATGGTGAGGAGTCCCTCTTAAAAATGGTACCTTCAGGCAGCAGCAATCTCCTCTAGTGACACAACAATTTCTGAAAGTTATTTTTATTTATTCCCATAAGGATTCAGCTGATGATCACTTTCCATATTGCATCTCAGCACAAGGGGGGAAAAAAGAAAAGGTAGGTCCAGCTCCTCAACAGGTAGATAATTAGTATGAAGCCCATCTTTCAAGGGATGATTCTTGCTTTATACCAAATAACTACGCACCGTTACAATCCGATCACGTATCTCAGGTATCCTTTCTTGACCATTTTAGACCTAGAATTTCCTGCACTGTAAACCCGGATGATAATCCTTCATTTTTATGACTGGAATTTATTTATCAGAAAAATTTTGGCATTACAGAAAGCTAGTTCCTAAGAGGAAGTGAAACTGCATTAGCCTAAGTGTCCTGAATCAATTTTTGGTGTTTGCTTGCTTTCTTGATTCTTTGTCAAGTACATTTAGTCTTGGCAGATTGAAAAATGAGTTGGTGGTAGGGAGTACTGATGTACTCACCCTATTATATGCTGGTTAACAAAAAAAAAAAAGTTTTCTATTTGTAATTTTTGTCGCTATTAAAAATATGCAAATATTTGCAGCTGTAAATAAGTGGTGGTTTATGTTGCAACGCAATTCAACACGCAGGATAATATGGTGCAATTTGAATAATGACATTCAAATAAGAAAAACTTAATTGTATTTCTTAGAAGTGAGCAAAGCGTATAAAATACTTGGAAAGTCATCAAGTTTAGTATTTCACAGTTCAATTCATACTGAAAAAACAATGGTTTTAATTTTATTTGAAAACAAGTAGGTTTTGCTGGGTTATGATTGTGTCTTCTGAAGGTGCAACCCAGAGGACAAACCGTGGGTATTCCCTCTGAAAGAGGCAAACCACACTTCTTAAAGCCCCTTGTTGCAGGTTTAATGCCTTGAAATGTATTTATCTAACAATATAATCAGAGGGTTCCATACTTCTATAACTTTATACTAGTTTCCAGCTTAAAAAACACTCCCTTTGCATTGATCTATTATAGCTGGTGCCAGTGTGTGAGACTGACTGTGGCTATTGCAGGCTCTACTATATGACCACAGTTAATAAACTCTTAACAAAGTGATGCCCACTGACATCAAGTGCCAAAATATATACAAATTACCCTGCAACCCAGAGAGCTAAATACTTCTGCAGGGAGACAAATTGCCCGGACAGCGCATGAACAAGTTACAAGTGACTGTGTGCAGCATCCTCACGGAACCGTGGAAGGTAATGCTCATCAAAACTGATTAATTTAATGAGGTTTGGGAACAGCATTATCTGAGTTGCTCTGCTGAATCCAAATGATATTATCAATTTTGCAGTCACTCTCAAGGTACTTAATGGCTAAATCGTTCTTCTCCCAAGCCAACAGTAGTGTCCGCTGCCCCGCTCCCTTGCAATAATGAGGTTAGTGGTTATTGTGTAAAGCAGCACACTCATATCTCAGTCATATTTACCATTTCTTAGGAGATTACCAAGTAACAAAGGAAAACGCAGGCAAGGTAGGAATTTATCCCCACTCTGCCTATCTGCTAAGAGAGCCCACTAGCAGCTCTTCATTTCCGCGCACAACTTGTGTGATACAGTTAAAATGGAGCTATTGATTAAGAAGGTGCCATCAGCAGACTGAACCGTGCAACGCAAGGCATCTTTTCAAGAAAGGATGCAATAAAGCAGGTTTTCAGTGACATCAAACTATTTCAACCTTAAAGGTTTTTCAATGCTCACGTTAACCTTTCTGGATTGCGTATTCATCACAACTGAACCTGATCCAACTCAAACTCTCGTAGCTGCAGGCTGCGTCAGTACACACAGAGTCATCACGCTTCAGGTGTGGCCAAGATGGGCCCGCTTTTGTTGATAGTTTAAATTACTCCAATTAACAGAGCCCACTACTGGAGATGGGCTGCACATGTATCTACAGAAAGGGAAACGAAGGATTCGCCTACGATTGCAGGAGTGGTAAAAGCAGAGCAATTACAGAAACAAAGCATTCAGACATACACAGCAAGTTTATGTATGAATTCACACCCACCCACATAAGAAGGAGAAACAGTCCTTTTTGCTCTCTCTTCCTTCCTTTTCCACACAAATACACTACTTCAGTTCCACAAACTTTTATGACAAAATATTTACTGGCAGTGTAAAAACTCCCATGCTTCATGAGGAGATTTTATCGAAGTACAGCTGCATTGTTCTTACAAGCTCTACCTGTGTTTCTAAGGAAACGTGGGATGCAGATACCTACATTTAAATTAGTTTTATAATCAGACTTAAAAACCCGGTTTCATCTCATTTTGAAGTATAAACACCTACAGTGGGTCGGATGATTTGTGCCTTGAAAGTACCCATTTCTTCTGAATGAGTCTAAAAGAAATCTAAAGGAGATTGGGAAACACAGTGTGTTTTCATATCATACATGTCTTAAGTTAAGCAAGATAAATGCTAGCCAAGGGGACCATTTGTAAAACATTCTGGACCATCCACTAAGATTAATACTCATTTATGAGTATTCAAGATTATGTAATTCAAGATTATGTTCCCCCACGATACTGCTTTTTACTTGGAAAGTATGTTGCACAATGGCTGTTAAAATAGAAGTCCCACAGCTCACCGAAAAACTACAGCCTGAAGTCAAAAAAGAAAATCACAGAACTTTAATTAAAACAATTCCTCTTGTTGCTGAATTATGGATGTACTTTTAGCCTCTTCAGGGATAGACTCACTTCCTACCTCTACCTAACCACATTCTTATATGATATCCATATGTTAAGCACCCTGAATCAGCCTACAAAACACCACTTGGACAGTACAGATGCACTAATAAAATATATTTTAAGGTCACAGACCAAACTGAAGGTCAGGTTTCGTGCTGACAGTGGACATTATAACTTACAACTATTACCATAATACATCAGAAACACCCTTCCTTTTTTTTTTTTCATTTTTTCTTTTTCTTCCCTGAGTTGTTCAGTTTATTACTATTAAGAAAAAGATGTTTCTTATCAAGGGCATCTTAGAAAAAGTAGTGTAAGTAGTGTGGCTTTCACCAGATAGTTTAATCAGCTCTCTCAATCAGGTTGAATAAAATTCCATGTTTTTTTGGTAAAGATGGCTCTAAACTGGAAGAAAAAAAAAAAAAAAAGAAAAAAAAGAAAAAAGCAGCTGGATGAAGATCCAAAATAATTTTCTTCTGGTTAATTCAACAAGGACCTACTGACCATAGATGCCTTGACATTCCTCACCTGCATGCTCCAAGCAGAGAATTTTGTTCCTCTTTTTCCCTTTCCCTCCCCCCTTTATTTTTTCAGTTCAATAAAGGAGCTAACAGAATAAAAACTCCAGCTATAACATTTCAATCTGACTATATTGGTCCTTTAACTTACAGAAACTTTCCAAGACCTAAAACAAAGTGTACTGTCCCTTCAATGAAGACATGTCCACTGCAAACAAGGTACTTGCACAGAACAACCATTCCCCAGATTTTACCCCAGGTTTTAACAAGAACCCAGGTTACTACTGACACCCCAAAATCTGTGCCTTCCTCCATGTAGTATGGAGGAGTAGAACTACACTTGTCTGCTGTTTTACCCTTGGACCTCTGCCCATGGTTTTGCTCCTCCAACCTTTTCAATGCACTCCGGAGATTCTTGGCATAGATGAAATCTCCGGGATTCACACAAAGCACACAGAGATGAGCTCTGCTGATGTAACCACTGCAAAGGTTAAGCTGAATCCTTCTCCTCAGAGAATTTAGCACAGCTATTCTTATATTTCCTTAATCCTTAGAGATTCATCAAGTGGGACACCTTCCTTTTGGAAATAAGTTTGCTGCACTCTTCACTAAGTGTTTGATTACTGGGCAGCTGTGTACGTGCTGATGATTAAAGAGTGGGAGCCTGTCCTTTTTGTGGAAAAAGCATGCACCAGATTTTCCAGTGAAAAATGGGCAAGATTAAAGCAGAAGCAAACAGAATGACTGTTATGAAATGGGCCCAAAGTGCTTTTTGAATATATTTTTAAATGTCTCCAATATTCTGTACTTAAAGACTTTGACAACGTAATTCTGTGTAAGAGCTTATTTATCCTGCATAAAGAACACAGAGTGCTAACCTCCCAAAGGAAAGAAAATACTTATGCCTGTTGCTGTGATAAATGTTTCAGGTGACAGCAGAAAACCTCTCCTCTAGGAACACAAAGAAACACAGGGAACAAACCTCACTGCCAGCCCTCATCCCAGACCATTTATACACTCAGGGTTGGAAAAGAGGAAGAAAAATCCCTGATCATAATTAATGTCAACCTTTTCTAATTTCACCATGATCCACGTTAATAAATATTTTCATTAACTATCCCATACAACACTCAGTTCCATACTTAGCCTGATTAGATTATGGAAATGGGAATCAGGAAGGCTTAATTAGCAGCAGTTATTTCATATGCTAACTCCACTACGTTGTGAGATAGCATGGATAATTTCATAATGAAACAACAACAACAAAAAAGTTTTTCTTACAATACCGTTCCACTGTAACGCACAACACAGCCTTCACTTTCTGCCTATACAAATAGATGCTACTAATAGCCACAAAAAAATACCTCTGAGTTGATAGGTACTCACTTTCACATCTCAACATCATTAAGTACACACTGACTCAAGCCAGCTTGGCTTTCATTTTAAGAAAAAGACAGAAAAAAAGAAGATGGGGGCTGAAGCTTCCCCCTGTTTTAATGAGAAGATGCCACAAAAATCAGCCTCCAAGGTACCACGCTCCAACTTCTACCTTGTCATGAAAACTGAGCTGAAATTAGCATCAGCAAGACAGATTGTTGCATAGTTTAGCCTATGGATCCTGTATGTCTCCCCTTGTCGAAACAACAGCGGTAACATTCTGGCTGCATGGAAATAAGCTGAAAAACTATGTCAGGATTTTACCCTGGGATAGCACAGAATGCCTTATTCCAATTATAGCTGTATCTAACTACCTAGCTGCGTGCCAGGTCGACAGTTGTGCCACATCAGCAATTCTGGAGGGAAAGATTAGGAAAAAAATTAATTACCATCTTCACGGAAACCATTTCAAGAAAAACAGCGTATGAGGATAAAGTCCCTGAGGGTAACAATGGGATAATTGTCAAAACATCTTAATCCGATATATCAGATACCCAGACTTCCTGAACAGAATTTAGTAAAGTCTGGGTTTTTTTTATACTGGCTTCTAAAATGAAATAATATGATCACGACCTCAAAAATGGAATTATCCTCATTTTGTGACACTTTTCCAAACAAATTTTCTGCCTACAGTATTAACTTCCTTGGTACTTCTAGCTGGGTGTCTTGAATGCGAAGGAACCAAAAAACAATGTGAATGCGAATATCACAAACATAAAGCTGATTGTAAAATTATATTTGGAGCAGGAAATGGAAGCAAGGTAATGCTATGGCTCACAAATGTATATTTAATGGGTTTTTTACCAAAATAAGGATATTTAGTTGGGAGTAAGAAAGGGAGTTAAAATGTTATTTGCAGAGTGAACAGTGCATTCCCCAGCTAAGGCAGAGTTTCACCTCACCCCACTCTAAACTTACTTCGTCAGACTAATTTGTTTTGGCCTGCTATTTGCCAATGTCAAGGTGAATAACTTCAGGATATTTGAGAGCAAATGACTTCAGCTGGTTTTCATTTGTTGTAGCTCTACATGAAAAATATAGTCTTTTTCATTCATTTTTGGCAGAACGTGTAAGAGTAACAACAGTTATAGGCAGAAGCCTCAAATTCAGTGCCATTAGTGATTACATTAGAATAAAACATATGTACAAACTTTGAAAATATTATTTAAATATTAAAAGCATTCAAACAATAACATTTTTCATCTACAGTAGAATTGAATTTACTGTAAATTACCTAATTTATGCTTTTTTCTTAAGGTTACTCCAAAATTCTGGAGATAGAAACAGGCTACAAAAGCAAGAAACCAAGGAAATCTCGTGCAAGAAGTTCAAATCAATGAAAAATCATCAACATTTAAGAACTAAAAATAAGTGATAATTTTAAATTGATTTCTTTTTCATTATGGGAAAAGAGTCTAATACTACTATTAAGGCTCAGTACTCCAATACCTCGTGCTTGGAGTTCAGGGAACTCAGGGTAATGACTTGATGGTTTATCTTAATCCTGCTTATTTAGTAGTTTTTATCCCACATTTCCTTTTTATAATTAATATTTCTGGGTTGTTCCGGGGGTTAAGAAGAGAGCAAGGAGCAGATCTTAAACTCGTTTAAAATGCTCCATGTTGATTACAACGGGAACAATTTTCAGAAAAAAAGGAAACATGATGAAAAAGCCAAGGTCTCTCTGAAAGCAAATGGTAAATAAACTCCCAAAAGCCGTATCAGTGTTTTGAATACATTGCCTAATATCCTAAACAACTCACATTTTCAGTGTCTATGATGGGGCTTCCAAACCTTTTGAAGATTTATAGGAGATACCTGTTGTGGCTTTATCATGTCAGCCATATATGTCCTGCCATTCTACTGAGTAATATTGACTCTGCATTAAACATGCTAATATATCAGTTTAAAAGATCGAGATATATTCAACCATAGCATTTCTGCCTACATATGCTCATCACATTCTTACGAGAAGCAGGAGACAGGCACTAATGTCAGCACAATTCCATACTGTTCCCATGTACCTGGCTACCTAACAACCTCCCGTGTTAGACCTGGAGATATTTGCCATTGAACATAATACTCACGGCAGGAAGAATTGCCTCCAGTCCTATTTGGTAGGCTGCATCCCCTGAAGCAAAAATAATTTATACATTTTTTATTATTCTTTTTTAAATCAGGATGAACTAGAATGTTCATCTGCTTTCTTCCCACAAATGCTGTGGGCTCAGACCCACAGGAAACAGAGTGACTGAAGGCTATTAGAATAGCCATAGCAATGGACAGTATCGTCCATCTACCTATGCCTTCACCTGAGCTTTTAAACTGTAGATCGTTAAAAATTAAATGCCTTCCACATTCTTTGAGTTTTACCCAAGGTCTGAACCAGTTATGCGGAGTTAACTACAGAAATTCAGAGTAATTCGGTGCAGTCAGGCTACTTTTTTTGTTACTCCTGGAACATTTTCAGTTGTTTTTGTTGGCTCCCTGTAACTTGGAGCGTGGTTTGGTAGGCATTGTGCAAAAACACATGGAGTTCCTGCCCTGAGCTGTTTAACGTTTAAACCAATAAATCAGGCAGAGGTTTGTAAAGGAAAAAAAGAACCATAAAATTTAACAAATGCCGAAGTTCGCAATTCTAACTAATGTCAGATCTGGAAATGATACTAAAGGTTTCACATTCCTAGATGAAAGCCTTAACCTTTAGACATCTCTATCCCAAAGCTCTTGTTCCCGTGTTAAAGCCTACCAATTAAAAGCAACCACAACTGACAACTCCTTACTGTGTACACATGAAAACACGTTAGTTAACAACCTCCATGTGAAGACACTTTGTTGTGAAAATTATAACCTGAAAGTTAATAAACTATAAGAAAGTCTGATTCATTCTGCCATTCTTGTTGTAGTAACATAAAAAACCATTTAAAATGTCGTGCCACTGCAGCCTGTGTCATATCGACACACTGACATGCCTTTATCCACAGTATAAATTTGGTTAGAAATATTTGTGCCCCACGCAAAGGAAGAAAGGATTAACTATGCGCTGCAGAGATAAAGAACACCTGACTCTGTTTATTCGCTTTGAATTTATAATCACAAGTGATATATTTCAGAAAAAGTCCTCTTTGATGCTTTCTCAGCTGGCTGGAAATGGATTAGAAGGTGAGGATGCATAACTTCTCTACGGTCCATTATTTCTTATTATCATCCAGATGGAGCATGGCTATTAGAGCCCCACTAAAAACTCTAATGAACTGCAATGTTTTAGATTACTAATTCTTCAACAGCATGCTTGTGTATCAATAATAGACTGTAAAAACAACAACAACAATCTGACTAATTAGGCTAGATCAAATCTGCTCAGCTCGGCTTCCTGTCCCTCCTATTCTGTGTGCTTGTGTGGGCGTTCAATACTGATGCTGTTTCCATTAAACTTCTTCCAAAGCCTCTAATCGCCCCTTACGATATTGCAAACACTGAGACGCCTTTAATGGCTTCTCTTACTTAGAAGAAGAGTATAAAGAAAACCACACCCATGTTTAAACCATATGAATAATTTTTCTCGCTATTCTGTCTGTAATGGGGGAAGCGTAAATCTCACTCTTTCCTAAGATAGCTAGAGAGTATTTTACTTGGGAGATTCCCAATATTTATCAGTAAGTCCTCCATTTAGCAAAGCACTGTGGGATTTAATTCATTATTACTCTCTGATATTCCTGGGTTTTGTTTTGGGTTTTTTTTCAACAGGTTACACAGAAACTTGATTTTTAGCTTATGCTTTCCTGGATTGCTCCTTTAGCAGTCGGTAGAATATGTAACACAGCTGCAGTGCTGGGCCCTGCTCTGAAGCTTGGGAAAAAAAATTATTTTTCAAAAATGCCCAAAGCAGGCTGTAGGATCTATGAATTCACTGGCTTCCTGAAATTCTAACCCTGCTGCAACACCAATAGTGTGCATCTGTTATGATCCCTGAAAAATATTATGGAAGTTCTGCCAATGAAGATTTATTATTTTGAAATGAAGACTAATGCTTCAAATAGATCTCTCTAATTCTGCCATTTAAAATCCCATCTAACAGACAGTGTTACCCCTTGACTTCCCAGAAGAGACAGCAGAGCAACCTCGACACGGGTGCAACCATGGGCACCTGCCTGCTCCTACATGAGTAACAGCAAGGTGACAAGGAGCTCAGTGGCATCAACCACATGAGCTTCCACAAGGTCCTACGAGACACCGGCAGGCTCATCTGTGTTTTGCTCCTCAGCAGGACCAGCTTTCAACCCCTGCTGCAACTGCAACATATGTGATAGGGCTCAACACACCGTCACTCATCACACAGAAGAACACACAGAGTCTTGCACATCACTAAACGGACCTCTCTGCTAAAACGACCTCCTGCATGGGGAAGGGGAATGTTGGCCAAGGACCTCCAAGGGTCCTGCCACATGCATTGCAGGCATCTCCCACACTTGTCTTCCCCTTCTCTCCTCCTTCACTTCATTCATCTTCAGACAAGGAGATATGATTACAAGCTCCCTCTTGCATGACCAGTCTTCACCCACATCTAATGATTTCAAACTTGCATCCTACAGCCCTTTCCATATTTCCATATTTTCTGATACAGCACTGATGCCAAGGGATTTTTTTCTTTTTTTTTTTTAATTTTTTTTTTCAAATGTTAGTGCAGAAAGATTGTGTTTGATTAACTAGAAAGTTACACTTCCTTTACATGAGGTGGACTACCAATTTGGGCAGGAAATGTCTGCATTAATGACGCATAGCAGTAACCTTTTTTATGCCTCAATTTCCTATTCAAAAATAATGGAATGGAAGCATCCATCAGCTTTTTGTGCTTTAAAATGCTTTTGCCCAAGGAGGAAGAAGGGCAAATGAAGCTAGTCCTTTTGCCATATAAAGGAATGAGAGCATTCCCATGTCTTTTCCAAACAGGTGAGCATTCAAAGATACCACGTAAAAAATAATTTCCATACATAGGACCTTGTTGATATGGATTTTGAGATTTTACATGAATTTTAGCAACCTTCAAACAGGACTTAGATCCCTAATTCCATCCTGAGTATATTTGGAAGATCTACCCATAAACGTTAAACTTCGAAAATGTTCCTTTCAGTATGGCTTGTGGCCAGAAAAACACTTAAAGGTAAGCTTGCATTAAGCAACATTGAGGTCAGTGGGACTAGGCAAGCGCTAAAAACACATCGCAGATCCCAGTTCAGGAACGACTGAAGGACCTGATGAAATGCTTTTAATAAACAGGTGAGGATTCATCACACCTTGCTCTGCCCTCCTAGCCTTTAACCTAACGCCTTTTGATCACACATAAGGCAAGAGAGATGAGACTTAAAGGAAGCAACACCTCATGCTAAGGCAGAAAATGTTTCCCTGTG
>JAHREE010000505.1:417979-491601 GCA_033628505.1 Tringa tobata
GTAGGGGAGAACTCTGTAGAGTGGGGTTGATGGTGGGACTCGATGATCCCAAAGGTCTTTTCCAACCTGAATGATTCTATGACTTTGCTACGACTGTGTTGAGATCATCTTTCACTCATTTGCTATAAGACCACTATGTAGAAAAATGACAGAAACCTTTTAAAAAGTTCTGATATATCGTATCTAGTAAATTCCCCTTACTCACTAGGCAGTTATCTTGTCAAAGAAAGAAATCAGATTAATTTGCCATGAACTCATCTTGACAAATCTCTGCTGGCTGCTGGCCAGTGGAAGAAAACTGGTTTTAATCATTCATGACCAAAATATTCCTACTGAAGAACAACTGGATTATTTTTTTTTTTTGACTCAGCACTGGCAGGGATGGCCAGCAGGTACCCAGGGGAGAGATGCCATTTTGCATGCTATCCTCTCCTTCCTCCAAATTGAAGGGAAAGCTGTAAAGCTCTTTAAGGAGGAACTTGCAGTCATACTCCCTCATAGGTTATGCTTCCACTACCAGAAAATTTTTCCTGATTCTATCAAGGTCCTTGCAGAAAAAGCTGCAGGAAAGATAAATGAAGACGAGAGACATCCAGGCTTAGTTCTCTGTAATTCAGTATCTTCAAGAGGAACATGACATTGTACTACTTCAGACCTACAGGAATGAAGCAATGAGAAACCAAGAACTGTCATCTTTTATCCAATTACCTGTTATCTCTTAGTATAGTACCACAGACAGCAGTGCAATAATGAAATCGCCTAAATATTTGGGCTTTTTGTTTCTTTTACAAAAAAACCCACAACAAAACAAAACACAAAAACCCCAACTCTATCAGCCTCTCTGGATGTGCAACAATGTCATACAGGTTCTCAGCTCTGAAATTCAACCTAACAAAATTTAGGCAAGGAAATCTCTTGACTGACCTGAAAAAAAAAAATAATATTTTAGGGCCTCGTTCAATGGTATGACTCAATTTTTCTAAAATGGGACACCTCCCAAAACAACTTGTCTCCTATCGTCGATCCCAACAGTCCATCCCAACTCCACAGTCCATCCCAACAACTTTCTGTATGCTCTGGTTGGCAAACCATAGCGCTCGTCTACAAGTAGAGGCTAGGCCAATAGTAAGAAGATCTAACAGAAAATACCTGGTTAACCCACTGAAGAGCAGCATCCACCACGGAGAACAGCTCCACTGAAATTGGGCAGGATTTACCTGGGGAACTGCCCCCCCCCTTTTTTTTTTCCACTTGGGTAACTTTCCCTTTTGAATGCCAAGCACACACAGGGATTATCTCACGAGCATACAAAATTAAACCCTGCAATTTTTCCCCTTGGACACAGGCCCAGATCACTCACTTGGCTTGTGGAAACTTCAGGACCTAAAATCAGGAACTATCTCCCTTGCCCCTTCCATCCAAGTGGTGTAATGCCTTGGGGGTTATCTTTTATCTAAGATTTGTTTATCCCTCTAGCACAATGTGCTATAAAGCTGCGCTGTGTTGCAAGCTAGTTGGATATATTTGCTGATCTAGTTGGATTAATTAAAACTTTTTTCTTCCTGAGAGATACAGATGTTATGAGTAATCTGGGACAACCTGATAATCGCTCTGGGACCCTTTCAGGTGGTTGCTTGCACTGTGTGTGTGCAAGAACACTGTGTAAAGGTTGATTTTCCACATTTACGTATCATTCATTTAATAGCAATTTTCAGCGGTATTGTTGAAATTCCAGCAATTTTTCAGTTCAGCAATATTCAGCAACATAGCTCAATAGCATGAAATAACATTTCTTTCTTCATTCTTACCTCAGTGTCTCCCCTCAGCCTTCTCTTCTCCAGGCTAAAGAGCCCCAGCTCTCTCAGCCTTTCCTCATCAGGGAGATGCTCCAATCCCTCCATCACCTTTGTCGCCCTGTTCCTCGGGAACAAAAATTAAATCCTATGGACTATTGGCATTGCTTGTCTGGAAATCTGCCAGGCAAGCGCTCTCCTACAATTCTATACTGGTGTGTCCATGCGTGGGCTTAGCCGCTGCTTAACAAATTTACTAGATAAACTTCCATGATTCACACAAACAGCACTCAAGTGGCCAACTACCATATATTGGCAGGGAACTGCCAAATGCTACTTGAACAATGAAAGAACCCACTTGAATAATGAATGAGCTTTTGGCAGATGAATTGAGAGATGACTGACAGTCCGCGACAGCTCGTGTCACAACTCCAAAACAAGAGCTGAGCAACAGCAAGGGAGGGTGCCACAAGCAACCAGCAGCCTTTCAGCATCGTTTGCCCAATATAGGAGGTTTTAGAACCAGAGGTGGCCAGGAGGAGAGCATCTCACCCTATCTCAACAGGAAAGAGCATGTCCTGTTCTCTCCACTTAGTAAAATTAAAAGCAGAGCAGGGTACCAAGAGGAACCCACCCACGCTCTCCCTTCATCACCTCTCCCTGAACAATAACAACTTCGTGTCAAAGTGAGAGCAATCACGTCTGTTTTCTTTTTGAACATGTAAATCATAATCCTGGGCATTTTTAAGATGAATCACAGAATTGTAAAGGGTTGGAAGGGACCTTCAGAGACCATCAAGTCCAACCCCCTGCCAGAGCAGGGTCACCCAGAGCAGGCTGGACAGGAACACAGGTGGCTTTTGATTGTCTCCAGAGAAGGAGATTCCACAACCTCCCTGGGCAACCTGTTCCAGTGCTCCTGTCATCCTCAAAATAAAGCAGTTTTTCTACATGTTCAGGTGTAACTTCCTGTGTTCCAGCTTGTGTCTGTTCCCCCTTGTCCTGTGACCAGGCACCTTGTGAGAAGAGCACCATTGAGAAGAGCCTGACCACTTGACACCCACCCTTTAGATATTTATAAGCATTGATGAGATCTCCTCTCAATCTTCTCTTCTCCAGGCTAAAAGGACCCAGGTCTCTCAGTCTTTCCTCATCAGAGAAGTGCTCCATTCCCTTGACCATCTTTGTAGCCCTCTGCTGTCCCCTCTCCAGCAGTTCCCTGTCCTTCTTGAACTGGGGAGCCTAGAACTGGACCCAGTGCTCCAGATGGGGCCTCCCCAGGGCAGAGCAGAGGGGCAGGATGACCTCTCTCAACCTGCTGGCTGTGCTCTTTTTAATGCACCCCAAGAGACCACTGGCCTTTCTCAGCCACAAGGGCACATTGCTGGCTCATGGTCAACTTGTTGTCCCCCGGGACTCCAAGGTCTCTCTCTACAGAGCTGCTCTGAAAACAAGAAGTCAGCATTTCAAGCCATGAAATTAGAAACTGAGTTTTGGAAGGAGCTGTCTAGAAAGTGCCCCAATAGCTGGCAGAAATAACCAATTTTCCAGAGAAGCTATCTCGTACTACCGCCACAGCAAATTCTTCTGCTCGTACAACAAACCAATTTGATTTAACAAGCCTGTCTTCACTATAATTTAAAATCAGTCATTGAAAAATAATACCTCCCCCACAATGACCTCCCCATAAATCTGGAAGTAAGCAGACACCAAAGCAAGCTATGTATATGAGATATAAGTATCTCCCCAAAGCAAGAACAATAAAGCACTCTTTCTCAGCTCTTCTAGGGGCTGATGGGCAACTAAGAGATTCTTCTGGGACATTCACATTCTGAGAAACAGCAAAGTGTTCTACGTTCATTGACACTCCTGCCTTCAACATCTTGTTCTGACCTTCCCTTGCAGCAAGGATCGTCAGAGCATTTTAGTGACCAGCGGAATATACTGGGTTTATGTCACTGCTTAGATGAAGCCGTGCGTTGGCTTGGGCCCACCCAGCAGGACAAATAAACTCATGTAAATGCCATATTTCATTGTTGCACATGGACAGGGGCAAACCAATTGCTCCAGGTTACAGAAGCAGCATGCAGAGACCTCAGAATCATAGAACCATAGAATCATTCAGGTTGGAAAAAACCCTTGGGATCATTGAGTCCAACCATCCACCCCACTCTACAAAGTTCTCCTCTACACCATATCCCCCAACCCCACATCTAAACAACTCTTCAACACATTCAGGGATGGTGACCCAACCACCTCCCTGGGCAGCCTATTCTGAGCTTCAGGCTGGAAAGCTGGCCATTTTACTCCCCGTGGAAGCACGGGAGGGAAGAAGGCATACAGCAGCATGCAAACTCTTTGTCGTTTAAACATTTACACTGGTTTCTTCAGAAAACCTCATCTCTCCTGAATTCTGCACACTCCTTTGCCTTGCCATATCGCCACTTTCCCCAAAAATGCCTTTTCCCTTTTACAGACTTTCTGCTCGCTGAATTCCTGGCTCTCCTGAGTTGCAAGACAGTAATGGTGTACAAACCAAAGGTATCTTTCTGGCTTTTTTCCTAATCCATTCCTTTTTGTGAAAGACACAAAACCTGTTAGTTTTACATCTACACCTAAGCCTGTGCTGCAGAAGCCTAAGTCGTGCCTGCGGACTGAGCTCGAGCAGCGTGCAGCAGCAGAGACCGAGTTTCTTGCTAGAGGCTGGGAGCTGACAGAAGGCGACGGGAGGTGTAGAAGAATAGTCCTTCCTGAATGATAAACGATTCCCGGTCCATTCAAAGGATCTGACAGACCTACCTATTTGTTCTGCTCCGTGCAGAGAGGGGACAAAACGACCTACATCAACACGAAAGGAGCTACAAAAATCAGATTTTTCACTGCATATTCAGCAACTCTATGCAGAATGCAGAATAGGTAATTAAACAATAACCCTTGTAAAAACCTTGTTCCCCTGTCATAGGATGCTTTGTGTTTGCTATTTTTAGCTTTTCAAGTGTCAGAAAGCAACAGAAAAAATATTGCTGAACAGCCCTGGACACCAAGAAAAAGCAAGTGAGGCAAAAAGAAACCTGAAGTAAGTTCCACAAGATGAGGTTAAGTTTTTCAAAGCTCTCTTCCCTGCAAGACAGGTGATGTATTTCAGTCTAAATAGCCCACCTGATTCTGTCCTCAGTGAACAACCAAGTGACAAACCGCCAATCAAACTCAGCTGCATCCCCATTCAGCTGGGTTTCCCCCGCCACCAAGCGATGCTTTATCAGCAGCTACAGAATCTTTAATTCGGCTATTTTTAACGAGTACACCATTTTGCAGTCCTGCCCACCAGAAGGATTTGAAATCTCTCCAAATACTCCTCCCAGGTCCTGATAACTTTGCCAGCATGAATAGGGAACTTCAGGCTTGCAGAAGCAGCCGCTGCTGGCTGACAAGACTGTGAAGATTTTCTTTCATATCTGCAGTTTGCATGAGTAGGCAGCTGGGGTTGGGATGAATTACTATCTCCGATTCCAGTGCTAATTTTAAGCATTTTGAGTTTAAGACATTTATTTGGCACAGCCTGTTAGAAAAGACGCTGCCAATATCAACTATTGGTATTAGCAAACTTCTTCAGGAAAACTACCAAAGGTATTTCACAGTATGTCTCTCCTTATAGCAGGAGCCAGTTCAGGGACCAGAGATATTATTGACTGAACTGTAGTTGAATTTTGCTGAATGTTTATCTCAAAACATTGTTTCAAAAGAAAAACTAAAACATCTTGTTCTGAAATCAACTTGAATAATTTTCTGTTCTTAGTTACACCTTTTCTTTGGGGCCAAATCTTTCTCCCAAGCTCACTGGCCACTTTGCCTGAGAAATTGTATTTTCCACCAGCTATTTGTTGTGCCTTCCTGTCCCATTCTGGTGTTCAGCCTGTCATGTTTTCAGCAGTTGGCACTGCAAAGCATGTTTCTACAATCCTGCAAGTCTGATCTCTTTGCAAAAATATTGCAAGTATAAAGCCTGTGACCAGCATATATTTGGAAGTTGGCATATTTTCTAACCAGTATTCAACTGACAAAGAAACTCCTTTAGATTTCAGAAGCAGCCATCATGCTGATGTGCGTGAGTTTAAAATCTTCAAATCTTCATTGATAAGTTTGTAAAAGATTCAACTATTTGAGTATAATTGAGCATTTTTATACTTGGAAATGATCTAAAAAGAAGGTTTCTTCTGTCTGTAGCCTTCCTGCATGCCACAATGCTCTTCACCCCATTCACAAGAGAAGGCACATGTATTTTGATGGCATTATTTTTATGCAATAAGCAATTTAACTGTCCTTTTCCCAGGCTTCTTAAATTTTATATTATACTTTTGACTTTACCCAAATGCCTATAAACCTAGTCATGTTTTTCCAACTACTATGCTTACAGGTACCCACTTATAAATTTGACATGTACATTTCATTATTTTCTAGGTAACACTTATGAAAACCATTAATCAGCCAGTGGCACATACATATGTTGTTGTGTCAACTTTGATACTGCTATATGAATTCCCCATCTTTAACATGTGCTTCAGAGATGAAAAAGCACGAGTACAATCCACCTAAAACAAATATAAAGCGGGTTACATTCCCTTTTACAGGTCATTTCCTTTTCACTTACTGAGGCCATGTATCTATTTTGTTATTGCTATGATTATTGTTGTTCATTATGGTTTTATGTCTCTCACTCCACCCTCAATCACTTACCAGTTCCTTCTGCAGGACCTTGCTTTTCCGGGCAACAGAATGCCCCACAAAAGACAAGGGAAGTAAATATTACAATATTTAAAATGTTCTATATCCCACTTTATTCTCCAAAATTCCCAGCCTTCTGTAAATATCACAAAGCAGTTTCAACAAATGACTAATCAGCACCTATAGGTTTGCTACAGCCTCACTGCAATAGCTCATTAATGCTCTGGCTTGGGCATTTGCTTTTTATGGACTTCAAAACGTTTTGGAACGCATCAAGTAAAGATTCTGTTCAGCAGAAATTCCATTGCACCACACTGCAAGCAGAGTCCTAAAACTGCAACCTCTCTTTTTAAAAAGCATTAAAAAACAAATGGCTTTAATCTTCTAAAGATCTAGAAAGACTGTACCAAGAAAACCTCCTTTTTATAGTTCCGTATTTCTGTGAGATGAGCTCAAAGTGTTAGCTGAGATAATTATCAGAGAGATTATGCAGATCTTATTTTCAAAAGGGTTTGTTTGGTCTCTTGTTACATAATTGCTTAGTGTTTGTACGGAGCTCAGAAAACAAAAAGCATCAGAGAAATACCAGGAATTCTTTATTTATGAGAAAAATAATTCTCCCAAATGATATTAACTTTTTCAGCAGCCTTTACTATATTGTGAAGATTTTTGTTGACCTGGAGAGCTGCTCAGTGATCTAACCTTGGCAGCACATGAAATGAGAAATGTGCCTTACTGCCATTGGTTTTAGACTATTTGGGAAGAGCTGCAGGGAACAGCAGGAAGCAGAGAAAAAGTGCAATATAATGTCTCACGATTTCCTTTCACTTCTAGCTTTGCTGGTGACAAAGGTCACCACATTCAGGAGATAAAATCAGGACTTGTTCTAAGTCAAATCAGTGCCATAAAGAACACAATCACTTTAAGGAATCACTAAATGTTTCCACAACTGGCTAAAACCACTTCAAATGTTTCCAAGCCACTGAAAGTTTATAAGCAAAACTCAGTCAGACTACCTGAATTTGAATATACATTGTAACTTTGAAGCAAATTCCAGCCAAGACCTTTCAAACACAATCAAAACTATCTTTAAAGAGTAAAGAAGAGGCCCTGAACTGTATATCAAATTGTCATCAGGCACACTTATGTACATACTGCACTTAGACTCGCAAACAATTTAAAAGCCACAGCAACTACACAATTTCAATTCTCGTCTGCAATAATTCCAAGTTCATTTCACAATTATTTACAAGTACTCTGGATTTTTTAGTATGTCAAAAAAGCTTACAGCAAGTGTGCTATGCAACCATCATACTAGCTACTCGACTACGTTTTGCTTAAACACAATAAAATAAAATTCTACTTACAGCCAACCATCATCATGGCCACCGAAAAAATCTTCTCTCCATCAGTGGTTGGTGCTATGTTTCCAAATCCTATCGTTGTAAGGCTTGTCATGGTAAAGTAGAGAGAGGATATGTACAAGGAGTCTTTACTGGGTCCTCCTTCCCACTGCCCCGAGCCAGTGGTATTGTATCGATATGGTGTCCCGATACTCAGTGCCAACTGGTAGAGCCAGCTATCTGTTTTGATTGTATTAGTGACTTCATCTATAACTTCATAGTCCCCGATGCTGTACCATATGCAGGCTAGCCAGTGGGCCACCAGTCCGAATACACACACCAACAGCACCAGTACAGCAGCACCATACTCCAGATAATGGTCCAATTTCCTGGCAACTCGACCAAGTCGTAGAAGGCGCACCACTTTCAAGGAACTGAAGAGGCTACTGATCCCCTAGAAAAGAATAAAAATCATTATTTCATCTGAAATATCCTTCTGGTTAACACAGAAGGCTGTACATCAATTCCTGCATCTGCTTTAAATCTTTCTGTACAACTATTTTTCATGTCCCAGATGACAGACTACAAGATCAAACTCTCTTTCCCCTCCAGTGCTCTTATCCTCATCAGGGTAAATCAAGTTTGGCACTCAAGTCATCCCCATTTGGTGGATAAATTACTTCATTCAAGCTAAGTCTTTCCAAGTAACAGAATAGTTCTGGAGAATCCAAAGTGGGAAATGGCCTGTTTGTTACACAAAGGAGTGATTCAATATTTTGTCAGTTTGAATTAAACAGGAGACTCTACTTTGACCCTAAGGAGGTCAAAAATGGTCGAAGACCAGTCATAGGTAGAACTACACCATCCAAGTGGAGTCTTCTCAAAGCTTCTCAGAGAACTGTATTCTATTAAATCCAAGCAGAAGATTGCTATTCAAAATAGGGGTCCACCTATTTCAACAACCCACAGTATTAACTGCCCGAGAGAAATATCAGAAAGTAATTGTAATTGGTAATCACAGAGAAATCTGCCTATTGTTCCTCTCATCCACCAGAGAGTACCTGTGTAACTTCCTCTAGTCCAACAGTCTCCATCTCACATTATCCTTCACTGCATCTAATATAACTCTGGATACTTTGTTGTTTTTAAGAAGTCTCACTGACTGAACGTGAACTAACAACTGTGGGCACATCACCTTTATGAGAGAGGGTAACAGAGATCACAAGGCACCGGCAAGAGAACCACATGCCTTTGCATATCGGATTAATTTCCTTTCCAATCAACAGACATGGCAGATATTTTCCTAAAGCAAGTATTCGTGTGGTGGTTTTTTCCACGCAAGATAAATGAACTGCAAATAAACGGAACTACAAATATTTAGGGAACAGAAGCACAGGGACCATCAAAAAGTTAATAGAAACATCTGAGAGAGAACAAGAAATGTCTATATCCTCCCCAACGAACAAATGGTTTGCATGTATTTTAATACAGCTTATGGATACAGGAAGAAAAATATGTTCCTGAACTATCACAATCCCATGATATACCTAACTTGTGCATTAAATTAATTAGTGGCTCAAAATAGAAGGTCTGTAAAGGAAGGTTTCTAACATAAAACATTCAGAAGCTGAAGACATTCAATTTAAAGTAGAAATTAAGACATAGAAAGCAATAAGGCAAACATTCCTAGTTAGTGTGCCAAGATTAAATTGCCCTTTTCTATGCATCATTATCAAATCAGTCTAGTCAAAACACTGGCTAATTATATTATCAAACAGTAAAGGACTGGAGTTTCTGGAGTTTTCCATACCAAAAGAACACTGATCTCTTTTGCAGCTCTGTTTCTATTCAGAACTAACATTTGAAGGGTAACAGAAATCTGATCTTTCTAGATGTAATCTGTTCGACAAAGTTCTTGCATGCTTTTCAAATCCTGTTGGAATTTGTTTCAGATCCCCAAATCCTTAATAAATTGAAGTACTATATTTGCACTCAGGTTCCCGTGATGACTAATACCAGTGGGGGAAGTGGAATTTTCCCATTTTGATTTCTGTATTTTGCATTTACACAGGACACAGATCTAATTTATCATTCTTATTTCCACCGAAATGTATATCGACTATTTTTTTGCTTTGGGTTATACATCTGTGAAGCAGTCTGAACAGCCGATTTGTCCAACAAACTGGGAAATCCCTTATAATTTCGTTACACGATGGACTGGGTGGGGTGAATGGACTACTGAAAGACGGTCACACCCCACAAGAACAGCATCTACATTAAAAAAGAAAACTACAGAGGAGTTTTACAGTGTATTTCACAAAATTAATCTGTAGTGTGTTTCAGTGAATTAACCCTGATTCTGAAAGTTTACAACTTGCTGTGAAATCAGAGGCAGCAAACAGCAGGGTGTTTTTTCTAGGATCGGGTTCTATTGTGTTGGTCAAGGAGATACACATTATTTCCATTTTACTTTAAGAGTCACTGTTCATTACCAAGATTAAGGCTAGGGAAGGCACTAGAGACCTGTAAACTTGGGATTCCTCTTTTTGTACCCAGTAACTTAACTTCACCCCAGCAGCAAGGCTTATCCCCTACTTTCCACTGCACAAACCCAAACCAAAAGTCAACCCTTGATCAGGTGAGTTTGCAGTCTGCCAGTCCATCCTCCATCCATATTACATCTTCTCTGTAAATTACATGGACAGTTTAGCAGCTGTATAACTAACATAAAAATACAGCATTTATTTCAAAGTCTGGGAGAATGTTTGTGCTGTAATTATTTTTTTCTTAGGCACAGATGACAATCACATCTCTTATGTATAAAACAAAGAGAAATGTTTCATTTTAGCTGACAGTGAAATGTATTCTTTCCAAACAGTAATTCATTTAAGTGAGTTTCACTGTAAGTCTTAAAGCCAGTTCAGTCTCACCCACTACTTTACGGCCAAAAAATCAGAGATATATTTACTGAGCATTCACATTTCATGTCTAATATTGCAAAATATAAAGACAATATTGGAAGCTTTAAAAGCCTATTCCATAAAACACTACCTAGGAAAGAGCAATTAAGTACATAGTAAAAGAACATGTGATGCATCACACTGCTTAAATACTGGATTTGGTCAAGCTGGTACCTTTATACTTAAAAAATCACCTGCTGATAAATACGCAATTGTTAATACACAGAGCTCTGTCTAGGATTCAGCAACGATCTCTTTGGTGGAAATTATGGGAAAGACTAACTAATTAAGTTTGGGCTGTTCATAAATTCAGTGTTCTAAACTCAACTGATTGCTGGCTGCCTTTAATTTCATTTTTGTTTTAACTGTCTTTATGCTCCATAATGAATATTTTGGAAACCTTTCTGTAACGCATGTTTTTAATACCAAAGATCCAACCTTTTGGAGAAGCATTGGTCACTCTATTGCCATATTTAGTGAGGTGGGCCAACTATCTGTACTATCTGCTGGTCTTTGTTCTCTGACTGAGAATATCTCGTCATCTTATGAACCATACAATTCCGCCCCTTGAGGTCTTGTCTGACTTAATGTCTTAATCAGATGAGGACATTTAGCTTGCTCACCTCAAATCATCTCAGCTGAAGAAATCTTTTAACTGAAAAACCACCTACTCCAGAATTTCATTTTCTGTGTCAAGTTTGGGATCAAATTCCTTTCTGATACACATCTTTGACTTCAGTGTTACGAGTGTGAGTCACAGGAGACTTTCCCAGTGACTTCTAAGGCCATTAGACCAGGAGACTACACATGCAATAGCTCGGAACCTGTCCTTTCTGTATGACAATTTTTATTTAGTAGATAGCTGAGCCACTACAAAGGATGTAGACAATGTCAAATTTATCCAGAAAGACATTTTTGAGGAATGGATGTCAAACACTGGAATTAAATTAGCCATTCATGATTAAACAAAGCTCAAGTTTTTTGACATAAGGGTGTTGCAAAGCTTGTATTCTCAAATTCTCTTGATATACTAAGAAAGGAAATTCAGTTTGGTAGTGGAGGCACAAGTAATAACAGCACTCAGTCTGAAATGCAGAGTGATCACTCCTTCTATTAAAATTACCTGATTCTTATCTTAAATCTCAGATGTTACCACATTGGCAAACTTGAATCTTCCAGGATGAAAGAAGTGTCTGAGGTGTGTACCTGCATCTGGCTGAGCTTTTCTGACCACAAGGCTGAGGAAGACATTTCCCACAGTTGCAATACACCCGTGGGAACAGACCTCTGTACCTCGAGCAAGAACAGGGAGCTAGGTTCTCTTGCCCTGAACAGCCAGGCAATAGAAAGGATGAAGCTATCAAAGTCATGTTACACAGGGGTCAACAGCCAAACGTGCAAGAGCCTAAAGGGAACACTGACACCAAAATAAAATGAAGGTTAACGAGTGCAGGAAATCATTCAAGTTGGTATGAGTGCTAGAGATGTCCTCCTAAACCAGGAAACAGGGAGCAGAGTCTGCTCTACTCTAAAGGAGCAGCAGAGCTGCATCTCTGTAAACGACATAAAAAGATTTAATCAGCTGGTTACTTGCTAATCTAATAAGTCTTTTCTGCAGTAGGAAATTATTGCATAAATTTTTAATAAAGTAAAATAGAAACAAAGCCAGCCATTATTTTCTACCATCTAAATATACTAAAATCTTCTTAAACCTCCAAATTAAATCCCAGTATGCTGAAATGGTAAATTTGTGCTTAATTTTTTCTTTTTTTCTATTAGGGAACAATGTGTTCTTAACTCTAGGCACTTTTTCAATTAGATTTCACTCTACGATTTTTTATTTATTTGTTGCTAGCTGTGGGCACATATGCAACCACAACAGAAAAATGAAGCATATATTTTAAATGTGTTCTAAAACTGAAATCCTCCCGGCTCCAAAAATGGGGATTGGTACTGCATCATTTAACAGAAAACATTGTCTTGGAAAAGGTCAGAGAGAAAAAAAAAAAAAACCACACAAAGAGTTTTTCACTATGTTTTGATGTTCAGCATTGTGGTTTTGAAGAATTTATGAAGTGGCCAAGAACCAGAGGAACCTTTCTATGAAATGCGGTAGGGCATGTTGCCACTGCAAAGGTGTAACCGCAATATATACAGACCTACCTAACCTAAATTTAAGCTAATATGCTTAGATTTGTTAGATGCAGGCAATTACAGCAACCTTCATTCAGCAAAACTAGCCATTAAAGTGATCGCACCCTCTGAGGAGCTTTCAGCCCAGGCTGAGCTCTTTATCTCCACGCAAGAGCAAAATGGTTTCATGGAAGTTGAGCTGGAGCACACCTGCAGGAGCCACAGCCGCACCATGACTCGGCTCTAACCATCCTCCTGGGGTGGGATTCATCTCACATAATGCTGCAACCTTATGGCCAGTCATCCCGTCTCTATGTTAACTGCCCAGCTTTTCTCCCTGATGAGTGAAGAGAGAGGCACGTCAGGAGAGTGATTCACTCCAACCATCTCAGGCAGCCAGGGGTGGGATGAATCACCTCTTGGAGCTCTCTCTCCCACCGAATACAAACAAGCTGAAGCCTTTCACTTACTCATCTTACGGGAGGAGAAATTAAACCCATCCTTAGAAATCTAGATAGCCTGGATCTGGGCAGCATCCAAACCTGCATTATGTTATTACAGAGACAGGTATTACGGAGCATTGCCTCACAATGTGAGACTTATCTTTCCCGATATGAGCTTGGAGAATAAATGCTATTAATAACAGTAGGCTGTGATTTTCTGCAGATGCAATAGCATGCTTATTTCTTCATTGAACAGCCAATTACTCCATAGAAAGTGATGCTGCACTACATACAGCTCTGACTGATAGGATTTTGCAGAAGTCCCCATTGACTTGAAGAAGGAATTGAATCAGTTCATTAAAAATGAACAAATCACAAAGTAAACTGGACTGGGGTTCTTGATCTCAAAAGGGCAAGAGCTAGTAAATTATAAATGATACTATATTGAAATATAGACACTAATAAGTGAAGACTACTGGACTGCAAGAGACAGGAGAGCCAGACACCTGGCAGCAGAGGACACCTGGAATGTCCTTAGGTCAAAAGGCACAAAATATCCAGAGGTCGTATCTCAAAGAAGAGGAAAAACTTTTAAAGCTGGGCATCAGTTATAAATGTGTAAATGATCACCCAAAGGAAGAAAACAGAAACACAGAACTGACAGCATATAAGACATAAAAAAAATGATACAGAAAGCTACACCTTAGAGGGTAAAAAGAAGAGGGATAAAGCTTGAATGGCCAAATGTCAGGGCAAACTTTTCCTTGCAAAGAACATTAAAACAAATACCCAAAGATTCTTCATGTTTACAAATGACAAAAGAACAACAAGAGTGATCAGGCTGCAATGAAGTAAAAATAATCCAGGCTTGGGCTAAAAATTAAATTAATTTTTAGCTTTAGTTTTCAAAGATGATGTTGATGTTTTCCAGAAAAGCTAATGCATCAAGAAGGAAATAAACAGATACATTACCTGAACAAATGTTAAGGGAAACAGTAATTAGAAACATCGAGATAAATCAAAATGCAATCAGTGCAGCAATAGGTTTGCTAAGTTTAGGTTAGCTGGGATCTAGCCAGATTTTCCGGATAGCTCTCTCTGATAACACACCCCATTTTCTAAACTAAGGAAACGCAGTATTTCAGTAATACAAGGGGTGAAATTATTAGGAAACACAGAGAAAATGGGGACCACAACTGAGATTGTAAGGTGATTGAGGAACTTGTGAAAATGGAGACCATTAAAACCCATTGCAAGTGTTACAAGTGGCAACTCTCGGTGATTTCCTTTGGTTTCTTAGTGAAGTAAGCAGAAATAATATATGCCTTTGAAACACACTGTCAGTGCAAAGAATAATGGGGTGGGAATAAAGGAAATGTGATAAATAAAGGAAAATGTGATAAAGCTTAACAATACAGCATCTCAAGGCATCCACTACAGGGCATATTAACAAAAATCTCTGCAACGACAAAGATCTCTAGCTGAAGAAAAAACAAGTATTTGTGTATATTGGTTAACCCCAAAGCGACTCAGACCAATCAGGGGGTTGCACTCACAGAAGAGGTTAATCCAGTTCCAGGATGGATCATTTGAGTGTTTCCATCATCCAGAGGAAAAGCCAAACCCCAACTACAAAGCAAAGATGAATTCTCCGCCTGGAGTAATACCGCTCTGCCCTAGAGAGATGGATTCAAACTTAACTCTGTGTGGAGAGAGGCAGCTGGAACAGCCACGAAAATTTTCATAAAATTTGACAAATGAGGTTTCTAAACAAGAAAGGTTTTCTTAGATTAAGAAAAGGAAAACAGGCATGTTTATGCAGGGGTTCAGGGGGGTTGACTGTTGTTTCTAAGCACATTGAGGAGATAAACATGATGGAAGGAAAAGAAATATTTAACCAAGCAGGCTGGCACAGGGACAAATAAGCAGACTGCAAATCAAGACAAATTTGCAGACACCATGAGTGAAGGTGGATTTTGACCAGTTTATGGGGAGACGACACAATGAACCTGCCCACCAAAGCCTATGACTCACTGATTCATAGTTTTAACCCTATTTTTAGGGGTTTAGGTTCTAACCCTATTATTTTTTTCTGCTTTTGTTTTTATCCTTTGAAAAGTTGAAGTGAGGCAAATACAGTCTCAAGGGGAGGATGAATCTCATAGTCTAAACTATACCGTGGAGGGGTCTGCACCTGAGCTAGTCACCTTAGCATGTCATTAGAGTTAACAGTGAAAAATAGGCATTTGAGGGCAGGTGACAATTCAGACCTGTTCTGGAGATACATCTCAGATCATGAGGAGCCATACCCTGCATGTGCCTGTATCTCCTTGTGGACCATGCCTGGCCCTGTGTTTCATAAGATGAATCCCACATTTTGAAATACTCTAAAGAAGCATGGGAAAAAGTTTCATTACCTTTCCCTCACCAGAAGTAATTATAAAAAAAAAAAAAAATTCACCCAAAGAAATCACTTAGCTGATTCTGTCAAGGTATAGCTCAGCATTTGGTATTAAAGCAGTGAAAAAGGCACCACTTTTGTAAACCAATTTTCACTGAGCAGTTGCTACATGATGGTATGCAATGTGAAAAAAAATAATAAAGTGCCTACAGATTTGGGGAAAAACTGAAACGGTTAGTCTTGCCAACACGAGCGAGTGAGCCTGGAAGCACATATCCAGAAGGTACTATTCTGTGCAGTGCAGGAGGATAATTAACCTCAGAAAGAAAGAAATTTAACCAGCAAATCAAAGAAATTTTTGAGCTCAGCTACTTAAATAGAGTTTAGGTCTAAAATCTCTGGCTAGCTCCTTAATGCATCTTTACTGGAGTTAATGCTAAAATAAATCTTCCAACATATCTCAGAAACCCTTCTTTTAAGGTAAACAATTAAACTTAATAAAGTTGTGCAGTTACAAATCAAAATGCTGGAATAAGAAAAATAAAAAAGCAACATTTCTGATTTATCACCACTTTAGGAACTGAATTTAGGATTGCATTCAATTACATAAATTCACATGGGAGCAAGAGGCTTTGCTTCTGCACAATCTATCTAGATCCTGGGTGCTGGTACAAGCAGAGCCCATATAATACTTGACCCTGCAGGACTGGCAGCAATAGTGACTGCAGTGAGCACAAAATTGAGTCCTTACAGCAAAATAAAAGCACACAGGTTTTCTCACACAGTCTCTGAAAGCACCCCTAAATTTATTGCTTAAGATTTATCTTTTTTTTTTTTTTTTTCCAGGAGGGTGGGGGAACTTTTTCCCCCCCCAACACAAATGACAATAAGCAAGAGCATTATAAATAAACTTCTCTTGAATTATTTATGGCACAACTATACAATGCAATACATTTCTAACAGTGAATGACTGAGGCTATAAAAAGAAGGGTGATTTCAAAATATTTCTTCTAAATTCAAGTTAAGGGGAATTTGGCATCCCGCACTATTTACTTGTTAGTGCATCAGTGTGCCCAACCAGGAAAAATGAGGATGATATCATAAAATCTGGTAATTTTCACTTACTTAGGGAAGGTGGATGGAGGATGAAATGGAAGGGAGAAGAAGGTCTGTCATATCAGTTGGGACAGCTTCTGAACAGGGTACTGAACTTAGCTGATAGTTTAATGCCAGCAACAAACTACAAATTTCCTATGCCAATAAAGGAATGAAAAGAGAAGAAACATCTGGAGAGAGTAACCTGAGTTGCAATGCTTCTACAAGTACTTCTGGAACTACATATATACCTGACGCCAAGGGGCAGACGTAACACGAACCCAGTCTTGAACAAAATAAAGACTCACACCAAGTTACAAGGCTGTCTTGCTAGTAAAACATTGCTAATTCTGCTGTTAGCCGTGCAGTTCGTTTCTCCAGGGCTGTACCTTGGCTCCATTTTGTGCAGAACAACTGCTCATCCCTAAGGCTGCAAGTTTTTTTCCTCCCATTGATGGCTGAGCACAGCAATCTCAGTAATGTGGATTTGTGCTACCCCCATCAGCATTATTTCAGTGAGTATCTGAGCAGATTATTTCAATTGCCTCATCTCCTTTGCAAGCCCTCCCCTTCTTTGCAACCAAAGGGATCACGCAGGACTCAAGCTTCCCTTGAAACTGCTCCACACACAATTTGCCCTAATTGGACTCTGCATCACTTTAATGTGGCTCTGACTAAAGATTTGATTTAAATAGCTTGTACCCAACATCTGCTTCCCAGTAACATACGCAACACATTTAAAAATAAAATAAAAATTTTAAAAGGGGGTGGTTGAGGTGGAAGACCACTGAGACATATAATTAAAGTTCAGCATGCCATAATCCATATCAAAGCCATGAAGCACCAGGCTACCAGGTGTCACATCTATCTCATGGGACATGAGATGATGAGGGGCCTGGAGCATCTCTCCTACAAGGAGAGGCTGAGGGACTTGGGGCTTTTTAATCTAGAGAAGAGAAGGCTGAGGGGGGATCTGATCAATGCTTATCAATACTTCAAGGGAGGGTATCAAGAGGATGGGTCCGGTCTTTTCAGTGGTGCCCAGGGACAGGACAAGAGGAAATGGGCACAAACTTGAATGTAGGAAGTTCTACCTAAACAAGAGGAGGAACTTCTTGACTTTTAAGGTTGGCAGAGCCCTGGAAGAGGCTGCCCAGGAAGGTGGTGGAGTCTGCTTCTCTGGAGACATTCCAAACCCTCCTGGACACGTTTCTGTGCAACCTGCTCTGGGTGGACCTGCTTTGGCAGGGGGGCTGGACTAGATGATCTCCAGAGGTCCCTTCCAACCCCACGCGATTCCGTGATTCTGTGACAACACTGCCTGCCCTCCCACCACCCCCTGCAACGACTTCAGTTCAGGCCCTTCCTTTCACAAGTTGCCCCTCACATCTGGATGACATTAATGTATCTCCACAAGGGAGCCTACAGAAATATCCCAGACCTTGTACAGCATTAAAAACGCTGCCAATTAAACAGCGGCACATCTTGGATAAAACCTTAGCTTGAATACAAGCTATAGAGACACGGTGCAACTCTGCAACTAAGTGAAATACGGGTGAATAAGTGACAAGGGTGAATATGGTCCACAGTCTATATAATTTATGCCTAAGGTGGATACCTTTATATTTTGGCACCGTAGCCAAGCCATTGTATTATTATATTGCAGTTTTCTGCACACTACAGCAGGATGATGGTATTCTTCACATTTAATTGCCTTCCAAATGCATAACAAAGGGGAAAATGCCAGGTCCCGGGCCTAGTGCATCTGTCGTTATTTTGCTAGGAGCTTTCATCATAGTTTAACACTTGGCTGCAGCAGGGATTTAGTTCTGGGAATTATTTTCTCCATGTCAGCCACCTAGATTTAAGAAAGGTAGCTGGCCATAGACTATTTCAGAGCCAAAGCCACATTCACGAAACACACCAATTTATCTTCACCTTACATGTGACACTCAGAGTGGGGGTCCCTAAAATCCTTCTTCAAACATCTCCCATAAAGGGAATGTTTGCAGTAAAGCACTGCAGCTGTGAATGCGGCTAAATTAATTGTATCAGCTTCTATTTGCTTTCAAATTACAGACATTGCTATTTTAGTTGCTATGAATTGCAACGATGCAAAGAAGTTTCTTCCACTGCTAAAAGAGATCGATAATAGTAATTAAAAGAAGATTACAATTACAAGGATTCCGTGCCATAATACGTTCTGCACAGATCACTAAATTTTAAAGGCCATCGGGTCACGTAGTCTTACATTATTAAACAACAGACTTAGAACTTCAGAGTTTTCTATCACTTAAATTTGTCTGCTTTTACTTCCAGCCATTGGCTCATGAAAACTGATTTTTGCAGAAAGGATGATCTTTTATACAACTCATTTGAAAACCATCTATTTTGCTCTCTGTACGTACCATCCTGAAATCCAGTCCCATTCTTTGCAATATGTGCCATGTCATTTTAGGGCCATGTTTCTGGCAGAGATGAAATAAAGCTTCTAGGTTTTGTTTCATTACAAATTCAGAAATACATGAATCTTAGTGAAAATTCCCAGAAAAGAAAAAAAAACCAACAAAGATTTTTCCAAATAGCAAAGGGGGCTTTTTCAGCTATATTTAACACTTAATTTGTGCAAGCATTTTTCATTTGGCCAAAAGCTTGTCCATCCACCTACTCTTGGGTATATTTATTCTCTACACTAATTTACAGAAGCTCAAATACAGCCCTTAGCAGCACAGTATCAGTGTGCCTGTACCTGAGTGTGGGTATACCTGAGGTCCTTCCAGTTCCAGGGACTCTCCCAATTGCATGGCTCCACGTGGAGACAGAAGTCAAACACCTGCACGGCATCCTGGCTTGCCCTGGGATGTAAATCCATGCACTTGGTCCCAAAGGGAGTTGTGGAACGGTTTGACCATATCTGAACAAGCAATGGGATCAGAGTCCTCAGGCACACTGTAAACCATCTGCTGATGATTTCAGCACAGTGTGACTCTGATAATTGTGACTTCTATGGAATCAAGGGTCACCTATGCTACAAACAACCTTTTGGTAGCCCAGACTGACAGAGGTTGGATATTTATTTCCCTCTAGTAGGCAAAACATATAGAAAGCCTTAAGGTAACATAATTCTCTAGCTTCAAAAGTAGGGAGTCATGACTTTAGAAATATAAGTGACAGCGCATACACCAATGTAAAAAGTTGATACGTACAGCTAAGTGCTCAGGGAAAAAATTAGAATCTCTACACGTGACATGTTACTCCAAGACAAAAATCAAACTTCCAGCCTAATAACAATGGGAACTTCATGTGCCTAAAATCTTTGGATCCAAACACCGAATCTCCCATTATTCCAAATTTTTTTCTTTTTTTTTTTTTTTAAATTTAAAAGAAGAGACAGACAGACATGTACTTTTGGACTAAGTCAGAAGTTTTAGAGAACTCTTTTACTTAAAAAAAACCCAAAAAATCAGCTTAGTTTCAGAGACTCTGAGCACACACATTCCACTCTGGTTTGTACTTTGAAAATGGGCTGGATTCCCCAGTATGTTTAATAGTGTCCCTTCTCACACTTCTATATATGAAAGATCTTCTGTATGGCTTTGGTTTAGCCAGAATCTATTTCAGTGCAAGTAATGTTTCCCAACTAGTAAAGATGTCATGCATTTTTCTGATTTTTAGGACTATCATCCTACCAATTTTCTAAAATAAAGTACATATCCTGCTATGGATTCCACTTTCCTCTCTCTTTGCTCATTTTTCTCCAGCCTATTTTACCTTGTTTTCCTACCCTTTCAATACCACTTAGCCACTTAATTCCTCATCCATCACATCAATTTAGGTCACTCTCTGCTGTGCAAGGTATCTCTCTCTCTCATTATCTTACCTTTCCCCCTCCTTGTCATACACATCCAAATCCCCCTGAGCAGACTGTAACAGCTTGGCTCTGCCACTGCAGACATGGAAACCTGCGCCTCTAATTCTGCCTCAAATCATCTTAATCCTCCCCAATTATCAATTTCTGTGTCATAATCCTTCTCATCATATCTTTCTACTGGGGCTCTGCATCGACTCAACAACAAAATAACTTTGATTTGCGATCATGTTGTCCTCGAGCGGGAATTTCACAAGACTCCAACCTCAGCCTAATGTTGTCCACAATGGAAAAGCTACTGTTCTGACTCCGGCCACGACTGACTGCATTTGAAGAACTCTGCCCACGATAAGAAAACTCACATTTCCTTTTCTCAAATCCTTTTTTTTCCAAATCTTTCTATTTATCTCCTTAATTCTAGTGCTCAAGTGCATAAGGCATCTTATACAATGACTCAGCAGCCTCTGCATGAGAACCTCCAAGCACCTATATGACATATAGTAGTCTACATCTACATCAGAGAGACATGAACCTAAACTTCTTGGCCATATCCATCTTTATGCATGAGAGACCTGCCCACAGGGAGGCAAAGAAACTGCCTGCAATGGGTATCTCCCTCTACTTACCTAGCTCCTTTGATGCTTTATCTGCAAAAGGAGGGATGGAGGTGGGACACAAAACGGAAATTTGGAAAGTCATTTTCACTCAGTTGGCTTTTAGGGCTATTCATTTGGATTTGGGTCCATTCTTGGCCACCATATCAAGAACTCAAATAGGACCTGCCCCCAAGTTCTTAACTGCTAAGCTCTGTTTTTTCTGTTAATTTTTTCTAAAATGCCACGATCTGCAACTTTAATGCTAAAGATAAATGCCCTTATCCAACACCCAGGGCCAAGATGAAGAGCTAAAACCTACCAAAATCAAGAGCTAAAAGAACTCTTCTCTCTCCTACTGGCCTTAAGGAGGAAGCATTCACCTTCTAATGAGAAATACTTTCCTTTTAATCAATCGCAATATTTCTTCCAAATTAAGCTTATTGCTTCACTTATTCTTTACCTACAAACAGCGTTTGAGCACACTGCTGCTAGTGGGCCAAAAAGTTAAATCCCAGAAAAGTAGCAGTTAAAATCAATGTTAAAAACCAAATGAAGATGAAGAGCATTAATAACTACAACCAAAGAGGACACACCGACCAGCTCAAAAACCTTAGCTGTCACAAATGAAGACATAGCAAACAAACCAAAAAAAATCGTCCCTGGAAGACAGAGAAAAGGGAAAATGTAGACCCATGGAGGAAATACTGACTGTCTACACACCTGTTTTTGAAAATCACTGAAATTCTTTTCAGGCAGAAGGGCAAACTGGATTTGGAGGAGTTTGAAATCAAGTATGTAAGTAGTTATAAATTTCTGCTGGAGGCTCCAGGGCCATAACACACCATTTCATGAGAAAGAAATGTTACTATTGTTTCTCTTATTGAAAAAGGAGTTGATATTTCATTTGTTTGGAGTAAATGATAGGAGATCTAGGATCACTGTAGCTCATGATACCTTGCTATTATTACATTTTGGTCAAAGTTTGCCACTTTAAGTGTGCCCCAATTATAATGCACTGTGCCCTTGATTCTCTTCACTGTCACAAACATTGCAGATGGTTTATTTCCCATCTATATGTTAGAGAAAGAGGTTAAGCTCATCATTTAAATCTGTACTGCTCGGGCACAGAAATTTTCAGTTTGTTTTACATATTAAAGCACGAAAATCTGGAGATAATGCTACGTTTTTATAAAAATCAGATTCCTCTTAGTCTGAAATTGGTTATCTTAAAAAGCTGTATTATATTTACAACCTTGATGATACCACCTCCTTACATAGCCTGAAAGTACAACCTGCTTCGAGACGGGCAGCCCTCATAAGATCTTGAATTTAAACTGCAAGTATTATCACTTCTGTCATATGTGCTATAAATAAAATGGAACAATATTGAAAGATGGTACTCGGCACAGAGACAGGAATGGAATTTTAAAGGAGCTCTATGAAATCTGTAATAAAGCCTGTACTAAAAAGTAAGAATGTAGATTTTATATAGTGAGGATATATAACTGCAGAATTTGAGAATTTATTAAAAAAAACCACCACCAAACCACATTCAAAGATGTTCTAAGAAAAAACTGTTAAAATGATAAAAAATGAACAGAGGCTTTTTCATCTGTTTGTGTCCCTAAAGATAAAAGGCTCTAGTGAAAAAATAAAACAAGTCCTAATGCCATTATAGTTACACTTTAATAAAGGATTTTCTCTGCACTGACTTGTGCATGCATTATTTGTTGTAGTTATTGCTTGTTTTCTCTATTATCTTAGGCTGCAAGCTCAATTTCGTAAATGTTAATACATTTAGCAGTTAAAAAGCTTTAATTCAGTGTCCATTTAAGACATTTATATTCTCTCTCCTCAAACAGTTTCTAAAATTCCAGCAGTAGCTTAAGAACCGTTTAAAAAAATGGACATTAATCTCCTTCTCAATCAGACATTTAAAAAGACATCACCAAAATAAAGAAAATTACCGCATGGTTCAAAAAGTAATCCAAGGCCAGGATTTTAAAAATTCTCATTCAGAGGCACTCTCTACTTTCAGATAAGTCAGTGGCAAATTTGCCAACAGCTTCAGCCAGAGCAGATAGCGAGTTTTGATTATTTATATCAAGCCATATTAATCTGCCCTGCAATGGATTAGGACTAAAGGCAATCATTGGGTCTGAGCTGAAAAGGGAGGCTGTGGGAGGGGGACATCCCAACTGGTCCAGCCTGTTTTGACATGGACATGTAACAATGCTTTTGGATTCACGGATTCACGGAATCGACAGAGTTGGAAGGGACCTTCTAGAGACCATCCAGTCCAACTCCCCTGCCAAAGCAGGGTTGCCCAGAGCACATCATTCAGGACGGCATCCAGGCAGGGCTTGAAGATCTCCAGAGAAGGGGACTCCACACCCTCCCTGGGCAGCCTCTTCCAGGGCTCTGCCACCCTCACCACAAAGAAGTTCTTCCTCAGATTTGAGGGGAACTTCCCATGTTCCAGCTTGTGCCCGTTGCCCCTCGTCCTGTCACTGGGAACCACTGAAAAGAGTCTGGCTTCATCACCCTTCAACCCACCCTTTAGATACTTGTAAACATAGATAAGGTCTCCCCTCAGCCTTCTCTTCTCCAGGCTCTCTCAGCTCTCTCAGCCTTTCCTCATCAGGGAGATGCTCCAATCCCTCCATCACCTTTGTTGCCCTATGCTGGACTCTCTCCAGCAGTTCCCTGTCTCTCTGGAACTGGGGAGCCCAGAACTGGACGCAGGATTCCAGTTGTGGCCTCCCCAGTGCAGAGCAGAGGGGGAGAATGACCTCCCTCCACCTCCTGGCCACACTCTTCCCTACGCAGCCTAGGATACCATTGGTCCTCTTGGCCACAAGGGCACATTGCTGGCTCACGGAAAGTTTGCTATCCACCAGGACCCCCAGATCCTTTTCCTCAGAAGTGCCTTCAATGCTTGGATGACAAGCAAATGATTCTGAAACCCACATCCATTAATGTACACATCCACACACGGTACTGCTCTTAAGACACCTCTTCTCCAACATGGGAATGCTGTATAGGTGAAGCCCAGCAGCTTAATGCCTTCCCTGTGTATTTGCACAGAGCTTCAGTTGCCTCTTATTGCTGCCAGATGCCTAGGAGCATGCTCCTAAATTAATTCCTAATTAAAATAATCCTTTTAAGGTGGACTACAATCACTTACCTCATCCACATTCTCAAAGGCATTGATGATGTCATATGGTAAACAGGACAGAAGATCAATCACAAACCACGTTTTCAGGTAGTTCATCCGTATGAGTTTGGGATCAGATATAACCTCTCCACCAGGGCCAACAAAGGTTGTATGAAAGTTCAAAACAATGTCAACCAGAAAAATAACGTCCACGACACTGTCCAGCACGAGCCAGGCAATGTTGTTCTGTTTTGTCTTGAAGGAGACGTTATATGGAACCATAATTGCTGTGTAGAAGGTTAGAATTAAGATGACCCAGTCCCAAGTGGTCTTAAAAGCACAATAGTGTAGTATAATGTGTGGTGGAGTCTTTGGAGCTTCTTGCTTGTACTGAGGAAGAATATCAGACCCCAGCTGAAGAACCTGTAAAAGACAGAAAAGCATATGTTACAGTTTTCAATTAATATAATCCAGTAAGGGATCTTATGGATTTCTGTAAGGAGAAGAACAAAGACAGGACTGTGTTCATGGGACACTGCAAGTCAATCCACAGTTTCTAAATCATCTGATTTAGTAAGAATGAGTGGAAGCAGCTATCACTCAATGAATGGGAGCAGAAGAGAACCTAAGGATATTCTTGCAAAAAGGGAGGTCTTTGCAGATTGACTGAGGTGAAACCATGCCAATAGCAAGGGCAGGGAAGCTCCATAAACAGGTTGTAGGTACTGCCACACCAGTTTATGCTCTGCAGTTATGAACATGAGTATTCATTCATATTTGGAAGTGTTACAAGACTAATCCTTCATGCCTGGCCTCTTTTTAAAACCACTGTTGAGCCAGAACAATATCCCATCAAAGGTAAACCTTGCTGGCTGACCTCCTAAAATGAAGTGTTGCATGCACAATTTCTCCTCTAACACCTGGCAGTATCATGCTTCCTTCTCATTTTCTTCAAAATGTTGTTGCTCTCACAAGCAACACTAATGGGTTCTCTTTTATTTCTTGTAATTACTTTTCTTTTTTGCAAACGACTACAATCTTCTGCATGCGCACTCCTGTAAAATGTGGAACTGGAAGCACTGCAAAGGAATCAAGCCAAATTCACTTAAGACATTCCTCCCAGGTAATCTAATTACCTCCTATCTCAGTCCAACACAAGAAACAAAAGCACAAAAGAACCCACAACATGGCAATATATTGCACTGACAACTGAAAGATTCGTGTGTATTCTGGAACTAATAACAGCTTTTACATTTGGGGATGTGAAGTATGTATGGGACAAACTAAATAATTCCAGCAACTTTAAAACTCATTTCAGCCCTACACCTGTCCCATATCAGAGCTGATGCACCTTATTTGCAGGGACAGTTGGACTGCAAACAGCAGTCCCATATGTGTAAAAATTATAAAACACAGGATGCTTCCTCAATCAAGAGGAGTAAAGAGGCTCTAAATAATCAACAAATAAGAATACAAACTCAAGTACTACAGATACAGATTCTCCATTAATTTTTTTCAGTCTTATTTTTAAGATGGGAAAACTGTAACTGAGATCAGACAGTAAAAGTCTGGCTCTACTGAAAATTTCTTCTTCAGGAATCACCAAGGGAAAACCACAGCAGCCTCTCTCTGTGTTGGCAGATGTGGCTTCCCAATATGTCTAATGTTGGGCTGTAACTTGATGGGATGCAAACTGGCTTCTGCTTACCTGTTCCCACTCTCCCTAAGGTCAGATTAAGCAATCATGACCTGTAAGGAAAGTCAGTTAAACTAAAAAAATTAAAAACTAACTTACTGTTACATTAGTTAGCCATTTGTCTTCTAAAGAGTCAGCTGAGTTGCATAAATTTATCCTTTGACCAGAAAACCACTAGACCCCACTACACGGGCAGCAGTGACAGTGCAGCAGAGACCTCCAGGAGACCATGGCTGCCAACAACCTCACATCACACTAGCTTTGGTGAACACAAAGCCATGTGTTGACCTCCAGCTGAACAGCAACACACACCAAGCACTGTGGTTCCAATGGCACACATCAAAGATCCTCACAGACGCCAAACCCCCAGTGAGATACACAAAAATATCAACCTGCAGGTGTCCCTTCCCCTGTGACCAGGATAAGACTCACTAACAGCACTCCTATAACCACCCAATGAACGAGGTTCATCTGGGCACTGTGGCACACTGAACTCACTGGTGGAACCCTGGGTCCCTCCCTGGAATAAAAGCAATAATCAATACAGTCTCTTTTTCACAGCTGTCTTTGTGCAAATCCATGAAACTTATTCAATACCAAAATTGTTCCCTGCTTTTAACACTATGTTTTGGCTTTGACTGATAATCTGGTCGTTATCTCCAGTTATCTCTTTGGACTCATCTGTGGTCAACACTTTACTGGCATGATAAATCAGACTGGGACTTCTTTCCTCGGTTTCTCCAGACCTATTTGTTTCCTGCCTTGTTCAGTGGGGCAGGAGCTGGAAACAGCCTCACTACAGTTGGAATAATAAGCTGCTTAGGGCTCAAGCCAAATGCAGTGAACATATGTTTGATAGTTCCCTGTGCCTGTGGTGGTACAGTGCTTAGGAGCTGCTTAGGAGCTCCCATGATACTGTAAAGGCATAATTATTATTCTTAACATAATATCATGCTGAGTTTGACATGGTGAGTGGGTGGCAAGTGGCTGTGGAGACCACTGAACTATAATGATTATTTCTTTCATGCTGCATGAATTTTTAATTTGAAACCACTAAAGAACACACAATATCTTGTTAGTCAGCTGCGCTCATCACAGGCTCTCTGAATTATTCTTGTATACAACTAATGAAAATGGCTGATAACTCTTAAGCCTGATAAAGGTGGGCAGTACGTTCTGTAAGGGATAAGCTGTGATGATAAAGCTCCTCCTCAGATGCAGAAGTATAGAAAATGGGGCCTGTACAGCAATGGTGTACCCCCACTCAGTTGGCATTCCTCACAGCACTTTGCCGACAAAGTACTTTGCAGCTCTAAACAACTTTTAAGAGAGGAGATGGCACACTCTCCAAGCAACCTATTCTTGAGTACAGCCTTCTCCCTTAACTTGAGCTTTTCCTACTGCTTGATCTAAATCTTACTTGCTGTGACTTATGTCATTTATTTTTCTCTAGCTACAGTGGTCCCAGTGAACAATTTCCTTCCTCATTCTATGCAACTGCTTTAGGCTTATCTGAATATTGTCTCCAGTCTTCCCTTCTCTGGACTAAGCCAATAATGGATATAACTGGATTTACAGAACAATGAAATGCCATTAACTAGAATAGCAAGATGTAAGAGTAACTTAACTCATCAGTCATCCAAGCTATTGGTATGGGCTAATTCAAGGGAAAACATCATGCTGCCAACACCTGAAGACTGTGGGTTTCCATTCTGATTTTGAGTTTTTATTATTAAAGTCCACTAAAACCAAAAAGGGAACAAAAAAACCCCAACAATCAAACCCACATTTAAAGCTGTTACCATTTCTTAGCACCAGGAAGAGCTCTCTAGCACAAGATGGTTAGGGCTGTAATTTTCAGCAGCCCATATATTTTGACCATATATTTTTGACCCATGTATTTTTCATTACCAATGGACGTGAAGATGAAAGCAGTACCTCTGTTTCATCAGTTAACCTGAAGGCATTCACTTGTTGCACCATCTGCACTGTTAAGGAGATGTTTGCAACCTGCCAAAGAGTTCATTTCATCAGTTCTGAAGAAAAAAAATTATGAGAAAAATACTGCAGGAATGACTTTGCAAGAAAGTCAAGATTAAGCTATATATGTACTCAATGTGCCTGTACAACCCCAGGGATACTTCCAAAGGGGTTTCTCAAACACTCCCATTTCCCTGGGAGAGTAAGTGACCATCCACAGGGCTCAAGAACATCAAGTCTGGTTCCAGGTCACTGTGAGACAGCACGTAGAGGAGCACACTGTGCGCTCCAAGTTAAGCAACAACCAGCAAACTGAGAAATGCATGCACAGAAATAAGGCCATGTAAGCAGAAATGACCTATGGAGACTGTTTTCAGGATTGAAAGACCATGACCTGTTCCCAGAAACACAGGCTTGACACATAGTGCTGCTTCAGGATGAGCAGAGGGAAGGTTGAAAAAAAAAAAAAAAAATCTGAGTTGGGAAATGTTTTCCTCTAAGAATATTCATTATTAATGGGAATTAGGGTTTTCTTTCCCCCCATCTCTTCCTGCCTCACGAAGGGAGCAGGCTGGTGTCTGTCCCCCTTACCTCGGCTAACCGGGAGTGTTTGTGCACCACTTCAGCCTTGTTCATGGGCGTCAGCTGCTGCAGGACGCTCCGGCTGTTCGTCAGGGCCCGCGTCAACCGAGCAAACTTTGTCCAACCTGTGGGAAAGAAGGAAATTTTGTCAGAAGTACTCAGACCTCATTTGTCCCTAGGCCATCTCCTTTGCGGTCGCTGATATTAAGTCTCAGACTCGAATAGTTTCTCTAAAACGCTGCACAGAACAGCTTCAGGCAGCGGGCTTAAAGACCTTGCAAAAGAGGAAAAATACCGCTGCTTCAAGGCAACCACGTGTAATTCTGAGTAAAATCAAAATGCTCTGGCTCATTCTTTCTTCTGCCTTTTGCAGACGCTGCGTTAGAGGGATCACATTGTACTTTCAGCCTTCTGGGGAGCTACTCTGCTGCTGAAATCCAATTCTAAGCCACTGAAGTTAATGCAAAGGCTTCCCAAGCCTGCAAATCCTGCCGAAGTAAAATCCAGCTACAGAAAGGCTCCCGCTGATTCAGAGCCATCGAAGCAGCCCCAGAAGTTTGATCCTTAGGTCTTTACTGTTTCTTGCCCCAACTAGACTTCAGGGACAAAACTAAAACTTTAAAAAAAAAAAAAAAAAACCAAAACAGCAAAATTCATCACTGCATCAACAGCAATGCTTCAGACTGAAAAAAAAAAATCGTTAAGACTTTAAAAACAGATTAAGCACTAATCTTAAATAGCATTAAGAAATACACATAGCTGTTACACTGATGACAAACAGCTGCCTTAATGGCAGCTTAAGACCCACAACACAAGGCCCGGGGAATTTTTGGTGCAGTGTTCAGAAGGAAGCAATTTGGGTTTGTACTGGCAGCAGCACTGACCCAGGAACATGTCATCGAGTCACTCTTGCTGGAAAAACACCCCTAGGTGACAGGGGGCACAGACACGTCAACAGACTAGGTGGACCAGTGGCAGCAAAGAAATCATATGGGGTTTAAAAACTGTAGCACCTTGCTGTTAAGCAGGAAAACCGAAAATTCAGGTATCTGCAAGAAGGAAATGCTTCCCCAAGAGCAGCAAAGGAGATGCTCCAAATCCAGTTTAGCCAGGTACAACCTGGTATTTTACTACACAGGTGTGTACAAAATAACAAGTTATGAACAGAAAACAGGTTCAGGAGAATGTTTTACTTATTTAACTTGAATGCTGATTAGGTGAAAATTGGGGGAAATGTCACATCTGAGAAAGGAAACACAACGTTTCTATGTTAGCTAGGTTTATTTTTAAATGCCTATTGTCTGGTAGGAGTCAGGGACTTGGAAATTTAAGGGAAGCCCTGGGGTAGATAAAATGAAAGGCAGAGAACAGACAAGACAATAAAATTTCAAGGAACAAAATAATTTACAGTTTGGCTTTGCAATTTACCACATATATTATCACATTCGCACAAATGTAAAACCACTGTTCATCTCTTAGTAATCAAAACACACCTAAATATCACGATACACCACCAACACAGCACAAACCATTTGTGTCTGGCTATTTATATATGACCTCAAAAAAAAGCACATTAAAATTGCACTGCGAAAAGGTAAAAAATAGAAGTGTTTTCTTAACTTCTCAAATCTAAACCTTAAATGTGACCTTTGGATATGCCTCATGCTTCTCGAGCTTACAGGGATATTCAATTAGGAACATGCACTTTCTGTTTTAAACAAGGTCAAAAGAGACTAGAGCGATCCTAGTATGAACTATTAATTTCTAGAAAAAACATTTTGTGGTTTTCTTTTTCCTAATTGTCTATAAAACTGTGGCAAGAAGACAGCTTTAAGACAGAAGTCTGAACTGCTTTTTATCTTTCTCAGCCAGGGATTTCAAAGAGACAGTGAGCATGGCGAGAGCGTCGTGACAGCTCTGCCCGACGTTTCTTGTAATTGCTGGAGGTCACGGTGCATCCAGACAGCTGTTGGCACACTGCAACCACCCAGCAGGAACCAGAGAAAAAGAGCAGTTCTCCTCTGGGAAGTGGTCACCCACCTCCAAACCCTGGAGAGGTACCTATACACACATCACACACTCACTGCCGCCTTGCCCTGGAAAGACACTTCCCTGTGATCCATGGAGAGGGATTTGGGGCAGTCCTCAAACAGAATCACAGAACGACATGGGGTTGGAAGGGACCTCTGGAGATCATCTAGTCCAACCCCCTGCCAAAGCAGGTCCACCCACAGCAGGTGGCACAGGAACATGTCCAGGAGGGTTTGGAATGTTTCCAGAGAAGGAGACTCCACCACCTCCCTGGGCAGCCTCTTCCAGGGCTCTGCCACCCTCAAAGGAAAGAATTTTCTCCTCATGTTTAGGTAGAACTTCTTACCTTCAAGTTTGTGCCCATTTCCTCTTGTCCTGTCCCTGGGCACCACTGAAAAAAGACTCGCCCCATCCTCTTGACACCTACCTACACCCAAATACTCCCATTTGTCACATCTCAACTTTATCAGCTACTCTCTGACAGCAACTTCATGAACAAGGAGAAGTGCAAAGTCCTTTACCTGGGGAGGAACAACCCCATGCACCAGTTTATGCTGGGGGTCTCCCAGACAGAAAGTCACTTGGCAGAAAAAGACCTAGGGGTCCTGGTAGACAAAGCAGAACATGAGCCAGCAACATGCCCATGCTGCAAAGAAGGCAAATGGTACCCTTTGCTGTATTGCCAGCAGGTCAAGGAAGGTCCTCCCCCCCTACGCAGCACTGGTGAGGCCAGTTCTGGGCTCCCCAGTACAAGGGAGACATGGACATCCTGGAGAGGTTCTGACAAAGGGCCACAAAGATGATTAAGGGATTGGATCATCTCTACTTCACGGAAAGGCTGAGATCTGGGACTTTTTGGCCTGGAGAAGAGAAAGCATGTGGGGGTGGATCTTATTATGAACATAAATACCTGAAGGGAGGGTGCAAAGAAGACAGAGCCAGGCTCTTTCCAGTGGTGCCCAGTGACAGGACCAGATGCAGCAGGCACAAAATAAAACACATGAGGTTCTGTCTACGCATCAGGGAACACCTTTTTACTGTGATGGTGACTGAGCACTGGCACAGGTTGCCCAGAGAGGTTGTGGAATCTTCCTCCCAGGAGATATTCAAAAGCTGTATGGACATGGTCCTGGGCATCTAGACATAGGGGGCCCCACTTCAGCAGGGAGGTTGGACAAGATGACCTCCTGATGTCCCCTTTCAACTCCAAACATCCTGTGATTCTGTGACCTTTCTGATGGCTGATAGTTAATGATTCAAGGATTACTTTATTTTCTGAGGTTTAGGGCATTGAACTCTATAGTGATTAGATCAGGATTTGGAGAAGAGTCAGCAACGATAGGCTTCATGTAGCAATCCTTTCCCATGGGGCTTCACAGGTTGAGAGGTCCCACTCACAAAAACATGGGTTTTAAAAAATACCTCTCCTTTTATATAAGCAAAACTGGTAAGAAATCCTTTTTCATCACCTTAGGTAAGAAAAACATCTCTTCTGCATTTACCACAAATACAGAAAGCCTGGGAAAGTTGGGGAAGATGTACCACAAGGAGCTGGAGGAGTATGACACATACCAAACAACAGCAATCCTTTTGCTATAAAAATAAAAGGAAGAACTATGACTTTTTGAAATATTCCTATTCCACCTTGGTGAGATCATCAATGTCAGGTGAAAGAAAGAAGCTACACATTTTTAGCATTCAGAGTTACCACTCTGCTCATCTGGTCCGACCTCTTCTTTTCATGGGGCAAACCATTTCATCATGTCCTTTGTCCAGCAAGACCAAAGCTCCACTTTGTGCTAGAGCTGACCTTTTGCAAAAAACCTTCCAGTCTCATTTAGAGACCTCACATTTTCAGCCCTGTGAAGCCCATGATTCTGGATGTCGGAAGTACAGAATACACTAACATGACTTTTTTCTAATTCAGCACAAATTCCAGCATTATTCTACTGCTCCAATGTATCCATCTGCAATAGTGTGAAACCAACTTCTTCTGTTTCCTATTTACAACCCAGGAGAATTAAAAACATAGCAACAGCAAGATGCTGGGGTATGAGTGGGAAGGTGGAAATGTATACAGGCTGCCTCATGCCTGAAATAATCTGTACAGGGTACATTTCTCCGTTTCTTGACCTTGTTGTAGACTAGATAACTTCAGAATTATATTTAAAACCAATGTGTGTGTTTAAATAGATCAGGCAAAATTTTCATAGCTGCCTACTGTTATCAATGTTTCTTCAAATCATTCTGTCCTTTCTTTTCCTCTATTGAGACAAGACTTGAAAAGAATTATAATTTTATCCTATGTATTAGTGACCACCTGTCCTCATGGATATTTTCAGTCTGGAAGGAGTAAGAAGCAGCAGGTGCAAGAGGGAAAAAAAACTACTCATGAGAAAAAACAACACTTCTGATGCTCTCTTCAGCTCAGCTGGATTGCATCTGTCTTCCACAGCACCACTTGAAAAATAATACCTTGAGCTTGCACCATTGCACTCAAATTCTTAGGAATAAAGACAACTTCATCAGACCACACACTAGATCAGGGCAGCAGCTGCTTCTCCCTACAAGTTAAACTGGGTATTTCAGAGGAAGACATTAACTACCTCAAATGGAAAATTCTGGAATAACAAAATTATTGTTTCCCCTGGTTCTCTTTACTTTCTGATTCATGAATAAAACCAGACAAATTTGTACCCCTGACATGAAAAAAACACTTCATTATCTGCATCCATTCTCATGATCCAAAACATCGAGTGCATGCTCAGTAAGTTTGCAGATGACACCAAGTTCAGTGGGAGCGTTGATCTGCCTGAGGGTAGGAAGAATATACAGAGGATTATAAAATATTAGAAAAGGCTGCCCAGGGAAGTGGTTGAGTCACCATCCCTGGAGTCATTTTAAAGACATGTAGATGTGGTGCTTAAGGACATGGTTAAACGATAACTTGGCAGTGCTAGGTTAACAGTTGGACTTGATGACCTTAAAGGTATTTTCCAATCTAAATGAGTCTATGATTCTAAGGGTCTGTTCTTAACCAAAAGCCTAGCAAAATGTTTCCCCATTCCTATCCATCACTCAAACTAAAATTTTTGCATTCACAAGAAATTGAAGATGCAGGTTTAACAACTCCATACAGTTATGATAACAGGACACGAAGGCAGCAAGCTTGCTGATAGACATGAACTAAACTAGTCTCTGCCTTGGCCCAGCTGTAGTGTCGTCCTTCCAAACATGAAACTTCTTCCTCTATGTGTTTTAGTCACTATTAAGTACTTTACATCTGCAAAACATTCTCCACATCTCCAGCTTAATTAGGACTGCCAGTTTGACAACCATCTGACTATGGGGCTAACGGAGCCGGGGATGACTTGGTGGAGTAGTTTAAACAACGGCTGAGCCCAAGTTTTTTCTGAAGAGAGAGAAAGGAGTACTAAATTAATTTAAAATAAATAAAACAGTATTTCTTTCAAACCTTAGCTGCTACAACATGAGTTGAAGCTGTTAACATTGTGTGAGCATACTTGAGGTAGTGCAGGAGAGTGGAAGGCAGGTAGGCAATGGTCAAGTGAAGCAGGCAGAGTGCCTGAACACCTCCTCAGAGGGGAAAAAGCTTTCTAGATGGGTCTAAGATGCTCCACCACTCGCTAGATTCATACACCGCTACAGAAATTATGTGGTGTCTAAGAAGGAAACAGTATTTCCAGCTTTCTTGTCAATGACCCCCTTTAGAGAACTAATACAAATTTAGTCCCTTAGAACTTGATCCTATCATCCCTCCATCGTCAGAAAGTCCAAACTATCTTACGTGAAACCTCTCACTCACTACAGCATGAAACCTTCCAGCAGCTACTACTCCACCAAGAGCAGTATTACGCCCACACATCTTTCTTCCTGAGATCCTGAATCAATCATCATGTTTTATACCGGACAGCTGGGATGGGAACAGCTCTGCAGCAGCTGCTCCCCCAACAGCCCCACTCCAAGGCTGCACTCACTGCTAACTCTGCGTTCAGGGACCCTCTGCAAACCGCACTCCTGCATTGCCACAGGGACCTCTCTCCCTGACCGTCTGGTCACCAATCTCCTTCCCATTAATACAGCCTGCAGATCAATTCAGTACATAAACACTCTCATCCATCTCCAACCCCTGCTCCTCTTCTCTGCTGCCTTCTCCGGGTATGGAGAGATGTCATCCAGGTCGAAGATGCTATTGCAGTGTACAGCGCAGCATAAAAAGGATGAGAGCAAAAGCTGCCTAAAGAAAGCACAGCAAAGGAGGCTCCTCCAAGCAGAAGCGATGGGTCAGACTAACTGTTTCCTAATGGCTATCTGGAGACAAAATCTTTAAATCCCTCTGATTCCTCTTAAGGTCACAAAGCAGGCAGAGAATTAGACAGACTCCACCCAAAACTGTGAGTACCCTGAAGGCTCTCCCACATGCCCCGAGGAGCAACTCCTGGTGCCCATCACACACAGACCCTCCTGCCAAGGGGCTGGGTCAGACCCTGGCTGGTCCCTCCACTGGGGAGAAGTCCCCGTGCGGGCACAAGCTAACAAGCAAAAAAGACTGCGGCACTTTTGCTCCACCAGTGCTTAAGTCACCTTCCCTGGACAAACCTCAGGACTCAACAGGCCTACCCATTGCCTTCAAAGATAACAAGTATCTTCAAACGTAATGTAATTTCAAATGTAAAAATGCAAGTGAGAAAAGCCTTCAAATTCTCCCTATAATTTAATTAGGATTTGAAAATTTGCAATCTCTTTTATTTGATTTGTGTGCAGGTCTAAGTATGGATTTCACCACCTAGCTAGCAGCAACACTGAAAAAAAATTATTAAAACTCTAGTTCATAAACTATATTATCTTGTTTTAAAGCTAAATTCATACATCAGACTTTATGAAGAGTTTAAAAATCTCAAAGTGAGATGTTAATGTTCTTTATAGTGCACTTGCTCTGAAAAATCTAGACATGACTAGTTCCTCCTAATAAAACATTAGTGTAGCTCTACTGGGTTGCAATTAACCTTTTTGTCAAGGTTTGTCTGGTCTTAAAAGGATCAGAAATAGTGATGGCTTTTAAATCAGTGTAACAGGGAACTATCCAATATCTTAGACTGTAGTGTAAGTGTGAAAAAAAAACTGCAGAGGGTAATTACAGCAGTGCTTGTGTGGATTCCTGCCTGCAGGAGTATAAGGAACACCTCCAGAGCATGGAAAGGTTGTGCTTCTGCTCTCGCTACTAAGCACAAAACAGTTAATGTACAGAATGCTTAAATAATATATATTTTATATATAAAGTATGCTCAGATATATAAAACTCAATATATATAAATTCTGCTCAGAGTCAGCCAGTATGGAATTCGACTGGTAACACGGATCATCCTTTTGCATTAATAGTTAGAATCTACAATTCTCAACTATTTCTAGATGCTCAGACAGTAAAATCATTACAATGGCTGACTGTTTGCTTTTTATTGCAGGTAAAGTATGGCTGAAAGAGCTCATGTTCTCTTCAAAAAACTTAATCATTCTGGTTTTGCTTTATTAGAGAGAGAGGAATAAATGGGATTCCTGAAAAAAAATAGAATAACAGTCAAACAAAGCTCAATCACTCCCATGATGCAGCAAAACTATTTATGGACTGAAGAACCACAGAGTCTATTCAAATTTAATTCAAAATACTAGGATGAATTTCCCAAATTGAAATTCTGTGCGTTCCACTGTCTGATAACGCACTGCACTCCTGGGATCATTTTTATATCTGACCTCTGTTCTTGCTCAGTCTTGTATTCCCAGTTATCATCCACCCACTGCAACCACTAGGGAGCTCAAAATGGATAAAGAATCAATGGGTAATCTCGGGCATATCACTTTACCTCTCTGGGCTTCAGTCTCTTCTCCTTAAAATGAAAATAATGTTAATGACCTATTTTGCAAGCTATTTTGACATCTATTGATGAAAAGCGCTACATCTGGTATACAATGTATTTTTTAATTTAATTCTGACAGAGCCGTAAATTTACAGTGCACAACTTAAATTTCATGATTCTGCAACTAAAGCTAAACTTTCTACATGCACACAGGGCCACCAAGGACCTTATTTCCATAGCTGTATAAACACAAGTGCAAATTTGGGGAAGAAAAAAAAAACCCAAACCACAACAACAAAAAAAAGACTAAACACTGTAAATGTCAGTCAACTGGCTTTTAGGACTTTGTCAGATACCAAAATGGTGCCATTCAATGCTCAAGGAAAAAGGACTTCATCAGCCAAAGGCTAAGTGTTGAAAGGAAGGCAACTGCTAGAAATGGAAAAGCAATATACGATAAAGCACAGACCAACGGGAAGAAAGGGAGCAAGTAAGTATGTGAATGAGAAATTATGGCTTATGAGAATGGACATGGAAAGCTAAAGATATAGGGGAAAAATCCCTCTCTGGCTAGATTTTTTGACATTATTACTTTTTTTAAAGTAACAATGAAGTTTTTAAAGACCTCCCAAAGTAGGACCAAAAGGCTTTTCTGCACCCAGATGCAAAAAGGGCAAAGGGGTTTCTCGGCTTGATCCCAGTGACAGGCAAAACCAGAGAAAAGATGGTCTGAATTTCATTATGTTTAATAAAAAAAGAAAAGGAAAGGAACATAATGAAGAGCTGTCAATAGGGAAGGATGTAAAATGCCCCACAATGTTGATTTCATTATTTGATAAGAGTATAAATTTGGCTCAGGAACACAGCCAAATGCCTTGACAGAACAAGCTGCAAGCTGAATGCAACAGCCAGCCAGAGCCACAGGATATGTATGATGTACACTGGAGAGGCAGGAGCCAGGGCAGCTCCCCGTACCAGTGCTCGCTCGCTGGGGCTGAACTGGGCAACAACATGGACCATCACCTTGAGGACCGCCTCAGCAGCTGACCCTGGTTTGCTCCTGCCTGCAGCCAAAGACCTTCCTCTCAACAGCTCCCAAACTGATGTGATGAGCACAACCACAGTGCTCATCACATCAAATCACAGAATCACGCGGGGTTGGAAGGGACCTCTGGAGAGCATCTAGTCCAACCCCCCTGCCAAAGCAGGTCCACCCACAGCAGGTTGCACAGGAACGTGTCCAGGAGGGTTTGGAATGTCTCCAGAGAAGGAGACTCCACCACCTCCCTGGGCAGCCTCTTCCAGGGCTCTGCCATCCTCAAAGGAAAGAAGTTCCTCCTCATGTTTAGGTGGAACTTCCTACATTCAAGTTTGTGCCCATTTCCTCTTGTCCTCTCCCTGGGCACCACTGAAAAAAGACCCCATCCTCTTGACACCCTCCCTTTAAGTATTTACAAGCATTGATCAGATCCCCCCTCAGTCTTCTCTTCTCCAGACTAAAAAGTCCCAAGTCCCTCAGCCTCTCCTCGTAAGGGAGATGCTCCAGGCCCCTCATCATCTTTGTAGCCCTACACCTCATCCTGGTGCTGCATTTGAATTCCCTGAAAGCCACACGTTGGCCAAATCCTCTTGTTCGGTAATCTTCACTGAATTGACACCATCTGCCACGCTCAACAAAGTATTATGCCTACACAGTTCAGTAAATTACAGGTTAAATGGATGAAGAACTTGCTACCTGGCACATATCCAACAAGGAGTAGCAGAGAATAGTAGAAAAAATATTACTGAGAGCCTTCTGGACCCTACTTGGCAGGTCCCCTTCTATTCAGTGCTTTTCTCTATGGTTTGAAAGTCACCACAAAATGACCAATAAAATGACAGAAAGATTATAGGAACGTTAAACAGTAGTGAAGGCAGTCACGTAGGATGATGTGCTTGACAACTGGGCACGTGCCATTAAAATGTGTTTTAAATAGAAATCAGATATCTAGGCAAAAACAATGCAAATTGTATCTCCAGCATGGGAGGGGGAAATGTCCCTAGCAAAGAGCAGTTCTGAAAAGAATCCAGAGGGCTTAGTAGATGAGCAATTCAGCATGTGGTTTACTTTGGCAAAAGGTCACCTACTCCTTGGATATACAGCAGTAAGAGCTAGGCTTGGAGAGGCTGAGCAATGGGCAATATTGTGGAGTTAGCTGTGAACCACTCTGGCTACAAGAACGGCCACAAAAACTTATTGAGGACCTGGGAGGCTGAAATCCATGCCACCACAGCCTCATCCCTACTGTTGCCAATGAGCTGGATTAAAGTGCAGCTAAAATGTCTGTATATCTGCCACCACCAGACCTCCAAATTCAGGCCAGACAGAGGTTTAAGGAGCTCAACTCATTTACTTTATCAAAAGAAAGTGGAGTGATGACTTTTATATAAAAGTGCCTTAATGGAACATTTTTAGTGCAGTGGAAAAAATGCATAAGATGCCACTGCAAGAAGCTGAAGCCAGGTTAATTTAAATATGACACTTTTTAAAAGCCAAAAGTATAATGAAATAGCAAGAAAAATATGGAGGTATGTGGTGGATCCTCAGTCTCTTCAGATTTCTAAATTAATACTGAAAGTTTGTCTGGAGGGGACGGTTTAGTTACACACAAGTTCATGGGTTCAGCAGAGGAGTAACTCTGTGAAATGTAATGGCCTGTGATATACATATTAGACTCTTAAACTCTCTAAATCTACTATATTTATACTTATCATTTTATGTATGGCTATGAGCATTCACTCTTCTACACAGAAAGTGTATCCATCTACAAACAGTTACCGCTTTCAAGATCAACTTCCAGTTTAATACAGCCTCTCACAGGGTTAGATTTGATTTCAATGGGATTTCTTTTTCATTGCACATTAAACTTCTAGAAATATACAGACAGCTCATGTGTATTGTGGGTTGCTGATGGAGCACACAAAAGCATCAAAAGGCAACACGAAATTCAGAAAAGCACTTGATTTCTGTGAAGAAAACTAAACAGCCCTGGATTCTTCATCATGTTGGTGGGTCTCTGACAGCAGCATGGCAAGAAGCGGGCTGGGGAGGGCAGGGGAGGAACAACATCAGAAATAAGGTCTCAGAGTGTCACCCCTAGGAGCGAGGGAACAACTACCTCTCCGTGATTGTTCAGCCTTTGCAGTGTCTGCTAAAGTGCCACCAGCACGTGACTGAAGACAATAATGGGGAAACTTGTCCTGCAGCAACAGTGACCTCAGAAGGACCTCCTTGTTACTAGCAAGCTGTGCCCATCCAAAGTGGATGGTTTCAAATACCAAGACACTGGATCTTAGCATCATTCCTCTGAGTTGTCTACTCTTTGCACTGGAAGCCCACCTAGTGTCCTGGTAAATGACCACTTCCCTTATCATCCCCCACAATGTCTTTTCTCAAGGCCCAGGTGTCCCTGGATGCTGCACTCTAGTCCCAAGGGAGAATGGAGAGATGGGGGTGATGTCCTTGGTGCCTGAAGGCACTGAGGGGTGAAACTCTGCAGATCAGAGCAATATCAAATAGTGCCAGAACAAGCAAGCCTCTACAGCACCAAGACCCTTGTCATTACAGCCAGGGAAAAACGCAATAAAAATATGGTAAGGATATCCAAATTGTGACCTCTTAAATTACTGCTACGGATTACTGTCAAGGTGATGTATTCACCAGGGTACACTGTGCTTCAGCTAAAGGTAGAAACCTCATTTTCATGCTCTAATCCCTCCACCCACTTCTGTTATCACCCGGGCTGATACCCCCACAAGGAAAAAAGTTCCCATGTGCAACTAGTTATATATGCTTAATAACTTGCACTTATTAAAGATAAAAAAGGATCAGAATTATAGGCTTAGCAAGGATTTGCAAGCATAAGCGCGTATTTCTGCAACTACTACACTTTTTATAGCCCTGTCACACTCCGAGATAGAGTTGTATCATTATATAGCGTTATATAACCATAAAGAGTTATATCACTGGAAGCATTAAAGCATTGTCCCAGACAGCCTTGATTATCAAAGTCTGGCTCTATCAAGCAGAAAAAAAAAACCCAACTTGAGGATACTGCTGTGCCACCTCCTGATCCCATCTGTTAGCAGCACACGGTCCCGAGTTGTAGGGGCCTCACTAACACATCTTTACGTCCTAATTCAGCATCCCATCAGTATTCACTAGAACTTCCTAATCACCTCCAGCAGGTGACAAGCCTGATGTTTCACTCAAAAGAGACTCAAAATAGCCAGTGAGAATTCTAGCTGAAAAAAATTCCAATTTTACCCAGAGGCCACATTTTTTTTTTCACTGATGATAACGAAGGGAATAAAGCCATTGCATAACTAGGTGAAACTCCACTATTAGCCAAAAAAATCTGGTCTTTTTTTATCCTTAAATTTTCAGTTCAATATAATCTACAGCACTCCTGGCATCAAATGGTGTTAACATTTTTAATTTGCCCTTCGAATAGTAAGGGCCCAGAAAAATGGCTTCATTTTTTCTCTGACAAACAAACACAAGATTATTACCACTGTGTTTCTTTGGAGCAAGTGAAAGTCTTCAGATGTTTTTAAAAGACCATTGGGTAAAGACAGAATAAAAGCACGGCAAGCTGATAAAAGCATCCAACTGTGACCCTACAATGGTACAAACATTAAAAAAAAAAAAAAAAAAAAGATCCTCTGAGTTTTATCCTCTGGAAGAAAATACATAATACAATCTTTTATATGCTTGTAAGGCCCTTCCACCTCTGCTGTGTAAGGCATTCAGCCAGGACACCTAGGGATCTGACTCTCCACCACCACAGGTAGGACCTATTGCTTGGTACTAAATCCAGATGAGACAAATGGTCATATTACCAAAAGGGAGCAGGAGAAGGAAAGAAACAGAGACTAGACAAAGCACAGCTATGGAAAAATAAGGATTAGAAATATGGCACTAGAAAATCAGGCATTGTCCCAGTGACCACCAAATGTGGCCATCATCTCCTGCAATGCTTCCTGCTCTATCACTAATTCTTATGCCTCTTCTTCCACACTGCCACCATGCACAGCTCATCCAGCCACCGACTTAGGAGCTGGGGCACTAGAAGCTGTAAACCAAGTCAACGGAGAGTGTTCTCCCTATTCTCCAGACCTGCACAATCGCCGGTGGCATCTTCACCCGGGAGTGAACACATCAACCAGGTGGCTGATGGTTCCTTCCATTATCATCTTCACTGCTTCTACTTGAGATGCTGGGGGCTTTGCTATACCTTTGCATGGTTAGACACTTTGCAAGTAATTTTTCATTTACAAGGATACAACTGTACTTTTTGGCCACTGTTACACTGTTATACATCACAGGTCTCCTGCGCATCACTCAGCAATAATAGACACCAGCATGGGCAACAAGAAAACAAGTCAGTCAAATCTTTAGTGTCAAACTCTCAGAAAACAAGGGTTTTGATCTCTGTCACTATATTTTATTAGAGGAAGGTAGCTTTTAAATATCCCTTTTTTCCAGTCTTGCTTTCATCCCAGTAAGTTTCAACAGCTTTCTGGACTGCAACAAATTCACAGTCTCCTGGGTGACCCAGGAAAATTTTTCATTACTTTTACTCCCTCCTGCAAGCAAGGCCCCCTCCTCCTCCTCCCACACTGCCAGCGGTGAGCACACAGGTAACAGAGAGCTACACCATCTGTCGCAGTGCTCCAGACCTCTCTAACTCCCCTCACTCGCACGGGGCTAGTCCCCGTGATGCCAACTATATCTTTTTTTTTTTTGTACCGAGCCTGTAAACAAGCATGGTTTTGAGCCTATACCCGACAAAACAACCCCCCACCTCTCACTTGCAATGTCTTTGTAGCAAGAAACAATTTTCTTTTATTTGTACGTCCTCTGCTCACGGATACGACAAGCTCCTCAACGCTTCTGAGCATTTCTGCGTCCTCATGGCTGAGGCACCATGGAATCCTGGGCTGTGCAGGGAAGAGTGTGGCCAGGAGGTGGAGGGAGGTCATTCTGGAATAGAATACTGCGTCCAGTATATTCTGGAATAGAATACTGCGTCCAGTTCTGGGCTCCCCAGTTCAAGAGAGACAGGGAACTGCTGGAGAGAGTCCAGCGTAGGGCAACAAAGGTGATGGAGGAATTGGAGCATCTCCCTGATGAGGAAAGGCTGAGAGAGCTGAGAGAGCCTGGAGAAGAGAAGGCTGAGGGGTGACCTTATCTATGTTTACAAGTATCTAAAGGGTGGGTTGAAGGGTGATGAAGCCAGACTCTTTTCAGTGGTTCCCAGTGAGAGGACGAGGGGCAACGGGCACAAGCTGGAACATGGGAAGTTCCCCTCAAATATGAGGGAGAACTTCTTTGTGGTGAGGGTGGCAGAGCCCTGGAAGAGGCTGCCCAGGGAGGCTGTGGAGTCCCCTTCTCTGGAGATCTTCAAGCCCCACCTGGATGCCGTCCTGAGTGATGTGCTCTGGGCAGCCCTGCTTTGGCAGGGGAGTTGGACTGGATGATCCCTAGAAGGTCCCTTCCAACTCTGACAATTCCCTGATTCTGTGAAACCGCAGCTGCTCGTGCAAGGTCTGCACAAGATGCCAATCACATCGCAGCCACTGCAAGCAGATCTGGCAAAGCCAAGCGTTTCTTTCCAGGAGCAGGACAGACAGACACCCTGCAGTGTAGGTGCAACCATTTAAATACCAAATCCTTGTACTTCATAGGACTGTTATATACTGAAGCTTCACAGCAAAGCAACATACCTTCAAACAGTCCAGAATATATTGGTACAGAAAGATTATTGCATAATGACATCAATATTTTATTTCTGATGAATTTTTTATCTTGAATTTACTGCTCCCATAAGTAATAGACAGTAACTCATCTGCACCATAGTTACTTATGTATTATGTATTGCATGATCCTGGCAGAATTCCTGAAGAAAAATCATTCTTTTAAAAAGAAAAAAAAAAAAGCTCTTTCAATGACAAATCCCAGCACTCAACAGCAGTATTTTACTGAAATGCTTTTTACAAAAGTTTAAAAATTCCCCACTAAATTGTAATGTATATGTTTACTGATCTCATAATTCAAAAAGAAAGTGGCCAGGCAACTTCTAAGCACATTGTAATGTTATCTGCAAGGACAATGAATTATGCATCTCTCATAGCACTACGTCTGACAAAACAATACCGATCCCGGTGCTGTGGGACCCCAGAGATCCACCCAGCTGATACACAGAGGGTCATGCAACAGTGCTGTTTTCCCATCCTTGTAGTAAAATGGTGCAAATATTTGAATATTATTTTTTTTATATATGTGAAGAATATAAAAGATGAGCTCCAATTTATGCAAAAGGAGAAGAAAAAAAATCAGGTCAATGGTTTGTAACAATGGAGCTTGCTGGATATATTGATCAATTTTAATCAATCCTCTAATCAAAGCACCCTAAGCAATTTCTTAAGACTCCTACCGTATGCCTTAAAGGCACTCGAGAGATGTAGCTTAACTGCCTTCTGCAGTGTTGTGTTTTGTTTTTTAACTCCGACTTTGATAGAGTAAGTGCTCTTTAAATATGCAGTCAAACCTCTCTGGCTGCTGACGACAATATTTTGTAATGCTCATAGTTAATACCTGGCATTTTAACTAATGGTACCCTTCACTGGAGAACAGCAGTACACAAGTTGCGCACTTCACAGCTATTGCTCTTTCCCATAGGAACATATATTGTTCCTATAATGGATGCCAAATATGTTCTGCTCCCCCTCAGCCACACGACAGGGAGGGGGAGAGCTCAGCCACCCCAGCACATCCTTGCCTCTCCAGGGAAGGCAACAGAGTACTAATCTCCCAGGCTGCAAATCCAAAGGAGGCAACATTCATTATTTCTGCATTTGGGAGCCACCTTCAATGCGTTTTCCCTGTCCCGCTGCAGCCACCCACTCTTCAGTGCAAGTAAGTTCTGCAGAAAGTGGGGCAGAGCCAGTGAAAGGGGGGGGTTTCGGGGGCTGGCACCATGTGAGACAGATACATCTTGGTCCCCCCACAAAGCATCAAATAGGAAATCCTACAAGAGGATCCTTGCAAAGACTGGCTTTTTCCTTGATGAGCTCCCACTACATATTATACGCGTTGCAGCAAAGAGTCAGTCCCATGCCTTCGGACTGCTACAATTAAAGTCTTTTCACTTAACCGGCATTTAGCCTAAAAATTTCACATTATTTCCAGGCAGAAGAATTCCACACTGTGGAGCTGAAAATGAAACATTTTCAGGTTGCTAAGTAAACTGTAGAAGCAATAAAGCTTACGATGGCTGAGAAGATATTCATGTATCAGGACCTTATAATTTTACGGATAATACCTTCTAGACAGAAAAATTCTCATACTTGATGTTAGCCTAAAGAGAGGCTTTTTGTTTTATTTTAAGTCTGTTTTTACAAATCTACTTTTCAGTTACCCAAACACGTGTAATAAGTGTTTTCTAGATCATAAGAAATTAGTTTAAATCCTGCTTGCATTCAAATGGCACCAGTTATTCTGCAGAAGACGGCTTAGAACACACAAGACCCTAGGTGAGAAATAAAGCCTTCTCCAAGCATGAAGAGAAAAATATAGCAAGGAATTAATCATCAGAAGGCAACTTCCAAGAGAAGATGGGATGTGGATGCTGTCGCGTAAATGCCCTTCTGTATATAAGTGCATTATTTTACCCAAAGCAATACACATGTGAACCTGACACAAGACACACGTGTCTTATAACCAAAGCAGAGAACGCTGCTAGATCCTCTGCACCTTTCCCCACCAGTTCTCTCTTGGGCAAGGCTGCAGGTCTGGCCATGGGTTGTTAGGTGATGAGAGCATGGCACATCTCCACAAACACCACCACCAGCAGCTGTTAAATAACAAGTACAGCGCCCGCTGCCACTCGTCACTGCTAGCCAGTCATAAAGGACCCAAACGGGCTGTTTCTTTTGCATATCATCTCCAAGAGGGAGAAAAGAAGGAAATATCAACATCTTAGCACAAAGGAGCTGAAATTATTTCTTTCTGAAAAGAAGATACCAGTTCCTTAGGAGAAAGGCCCCCCAAAACAAGACAGCGTTAAAATTACTCAAATCTATGTAGTTTTTAGCAAACACCAGCTGTAGTGAAGTAGTAGTGACATTACAAAGAGAAAGGAAGGCTTGTGACTGGCAAAATGTTGTTAGGGAATTTCTACTTCTAGTAATTTATCTTTTATTTTTAATCAGTAATTTAGGAGAGTGGCACCGAAACTCTGACAGGTCACAAAACATTTCCTGAATTCAAGACACAGATCACAAGCATGACATGTTCCTGTCACAGGGCTGAGTCCAAACCTGTACTTTATCATTTACAAAGAATAATAGTGTATTTCATATTTACCTTTTGTTGAATCATCTTCTATTGGTTGTTTGAACAAAGTGATATCCTTAAAAGTGCACAGGAACAAAACCACTTTTTCATGCTCATTTCTTATAGGTGCAATTTGCATGTAGAACCAAACTGGGGTTCCTGAAGAAAAGAAAAAGGTGACATTGGACTGTGTTGTAGCACAAACTTTCCCCAGCCCATACACAGAATATTTCATCATTTATATGTTATTATAACATACACGTAGTTAAGGACCATATCTAGATACTTCCACATCCTCCAGATCTTTCAGTTTTACCTCCCCAAAGGAAAACAATGTATTCCCATTTTTACAGATTCATTAAAATGGAGAAATGCTACCAATTTAATTGGCTGATAAGCAGAGACAGGAGGCTTTAGAAATCTCTGTTCAAAAATACATTACTCTTCCCTTCTTGCTCTTGGTTTTTCCCCAGCATGTCTCACAAACTTAGCGTCTGCAGGGTAGGAAGGTAAGAAAAAATGAATGGATGGTATCTTTGAATCCTTCTTTACATAATATGGAGCTATCAAATCCAAAACTGGTGCTCCAATTTTTATGCTACTCCATTATTTAAGAGGATCTCAAGTAATCCAGACAGAGTCTACATGTCCTATCAGGACAGATCAGGAAATTTTATTTCCTTTTTGTGTTTCAGGTCATACCCTCCACCTCCCCCATTGTCCTGCCCAGTGGAGCACTCTTCCAATGCAATTATCTCTACTTAGCTTTTGAAAGAAATACAAAATATTTTTCAAATCCTACCACTCGTCAAATAAACCGCTAAAAAATGTCTGCAGTGTTGGAGTTGTTAAGCATGGCTTTTAGTAAGTCCTCACACAGGGCTCCTGCAGGAGCTTGAAACTGCCTCATTTCCTCCCAGGCTTAAACGCACAACAGCACTCCCCTAGGTACACACAAGTCTGCTCTGGAAGGGGCAAAATCCTAAAAGACTTTAAGCAATTTGCTCAGAAAGTTCACTGGCAGGGACGTGAACGTCAGAGATGCCTTCCATCCGGCAAAGCTCCATGCCCACGGCTGCGTTCCCTCCCTCCCAAACTTGCACCCATACACGCTGCGCTGTAAATGCCTTCACAGCCAGCTAATTACCTTTGGGATTTGATGTGCTTTCAGCCAGATGACATAACGCCTTTTCTCCTGAGCTCCCTGAATGCCAGCCTGAGCGCTGACACACTGAAACAAGCCGCTGGCCCACTGTATCCCACATGCATCACTGCCCCCCCTCCACCCCCCCAATCTCCTCTAATGCACCCCATCTGGGAGCTGTGCCAGGATAGATGCCCAGAGGGCAATGAAACCCATTTGGACTAGGACTACTCTGGGGAAGGTTACAATCCACAAGGGTTCATGACAAAATTCAGCCTTGCTGAACTGGGATTAAACCAGTAACTCACTAGCAGTAAACTGGGGAAGTGGGAGAGAATGGGGACTGCTTTTTCTGATAACCAAGTAATCAGCATAATGGCTATGGAATTATCTCAATTCCCGGTTGCTAACCCAAGATAAAAGACTCTTTTCATAACTTCTAAAACAGAGTGCTGCAGCTCTCTGGGGTAATACTGTACTTGCACTTATACCTGGCAACTCATCAGCACCCTTTGTAAAGCTCTGAAAGTAAGTAGGCAAAATAACCTGTACAACAACACTGATAAAAATCAAAGACACAGGCAAGGCAGCTACTGCTGTAGAAGCAGCAATCTGGGCAAAAGCAGGCAAAGAGGTTTCCTAAGTATTACCATATATAGGTGTATGGATATATACACACATACATGCATACCTAAGTATATTTACACACATGCCTAACATGGTTGCTAAATATTTAGGTGGATAGAGCTGAGGACTGTATGTGAGTGAATACAGTAAAGCAGAAGAAAGTTGTAGGAAGCTTTTGGGCCTGACCCTGAGACCTGCTAGCTAACCCTGGCTGGGTTAAAATGCGAAGTCAGCAGTCGAGTGGATGCTGCCAGAGAACATCAGCTCTTAAAGATCATCTTTGCGCCGAAGGAAAGAAGGATGGAAAAGCAACCTTAAAAATCTCAAAATCTCCCTCTGCCAGAAGAATAAAGGGATGGGTGAGAAAAAGTTGTGCTGCATAATCAAAAATACAAGGCACCTCGGGACCTACAATTTAAAAATGCGGGCAGGAGGGTGCTGCTCTGAGAGCACTCTAAGTTCCATGCAGGAAAGAAACAAAAGGCAAGGTCTCTGCAGCTGATAAACTCAAGCCCTTCCACAGAAGAACTGTCTACATTTTACAGAAGTAAATTCGTATATATGAATATGAAGAAGTATATTCATTCACACCATCAGATACTATTCCTTTTTTATCTGCTCCAATATTCAGCCTGAAGAATAAGAAAGATAAGCAGGCAGTTTCTTGAAGAACCTTCTTCTGCAAGGCTCAGAGTATGACAAATGGAAGCAAATCCTAGGCAAACCAGATGCTGAACTGGAGCCAAAAGGTGAGGCTGCTATTAGTCTTAGCAAGAGGTTAAAGTTCTGGGCTTTGGGTGATGGAGAAGGAAGCTGAGAACAGATGTTATGGATTGGAACTGACTCAAATCTGAAAAGAAGTATGAGGAATTTTCCATAAAGTCCTTCTGTAATCCTGCATAACTTATGGAAAGTATAGTCTTGGAGATCTGAGGAAAGGTGAAGATTTTTATTAATGCAACTGTAGCTCAATAAATCTCTGAAGCATCATCAAGTTCCAGCACGCAATCCACAACCCAAAGCAAAAAGAGACTGGCTTGTTACAGAAAAGTCACCAAGAGAAGGTTTTCCTCCATTTATACTTAAGTAAAATAGAAAGGTATTTAGTTCAGGACTGGCCCATGCTACAGCAGGAGCTGCCAGCCCAATTAATAAGAGGAGCCAGGGTCAGGGAGAGCACTGGGTTTCTGGGATTGCCTTCGGAAATCACATGGACACAGGACACGGCAGTGCTGGACACCACCACTTGCAAAGATACCCAACACAATTCTGTCCTGGGAAATTCCCCTGATGTGAGGGGACATCCAGGTGACCTGCACAGAGAAGCAAAAAAATCCAGAGAACAGACACATCAGTATGCCGAGGAACTGAAAAGAGGTCACTTGGAAGGCTCTCTTAGGCACCTGCAGAAACAGCTGCATTTCACAGCCACTCTTGCTTCTCTTTGTAATTAAAGTGTTGGCTAAAATGCTTTGAAGGAGGCAGAACTGGAGAAATCTAAAGACGTTTCCTACTGTTTAAGTGTACATAGAGGAATATTTAGTCTAAAAAAGGAAAGTGGGAATAAAGCATAAAGCATGTGAGTTTGTTTCAAGAAGACGAGGTATCCAGGACGCTCTCTTCAATGTCATGAAAGGTTTATGTGAGTTTGCAGAGAAATGGGGCAGTCAGGCACAGTTGGCTCTTTCTCGAGGCACACCATTACCTTCCCTCAATCACAACATGCAGAGGAAACCTCTATCCTCACGCCAGCAAGGTGCTCCATGCCAGTACTGAAGCCCACCTGCGGGGCAATGTGGCCTCAACTGCCGGGCTTCGGGAAGCTGAAGCAGGAGGAAAGTTCCCTGACCCCACAGGAGCTGCATCCTTTACTGGACAATGAAAGCCAAACTGAAGAAAGTATCTCCATCAAGATTGCTCTTGGCTTGTGTTTGACATGGCCTCCAGCCCAGTCAATTAGATGAGTTCTGCTCTGTGTAGAGAAACCAGCTTTTCTGGAGCACGTTTCACCTGACAGTTTTGGCTTTCTGCCTTGGGAAGATGGCCTGTGTCAGTGAAGGAGGCTTCTCATCTCCACTGACAACAGCAAGAATTTCAACCACCAGCCCAGGAGAGATGTCCACACTGCACAAGCATGAGACCCCACAACAGTGTGTGTTTTGCTTAGTAGGTGCCTTCATATGTGGCAGGACAGAAAATGTGACTGGCGTGACTCATGGTTAAGTCAAACTGCAGAAAAACTTCCCCGTGTCTGGCAACCTCCTGTAAAACCAATGCCACCAAGAGGAAGGGACTTAGGTCCTACATCTCATTAAATTACAAAATTCCCTGGTTTTCTAATTAAGCCCTGGGTTATGCAAAAAATTTAGTACTCTCACTAGAGCTCATATGTGTTGGTTTACACACCGCAGAGGCACTGCTGGGAGCATCCATTCATGGCAACCAGAGTCTGGGTTCTCACTTGTAGAGACATGGGGGTGTTTCCTGAGGGATGTGGGGGAACCCCATCCACGATTTCTTTTCACTTAACCCAGTCAGTTTCCTTTCAGGGAAACAATCCTCAAAACTAAATATATTTTGGAAAGGAGTAGTCAGGCTAGAGACAGCAGGAAACAACTATTCTTGGCAATCTGAACACTCGTCCTGAAAAAAAAGCTCTTTTCTTGAACTGTGGTGACAAAAATACCCATTCCTTCTCCAAATCTTGCCCCAAATTTACCCATATGTCAAAATGAAAATTTATTTTAGTCTATTATATACTTTAAATATGCATTATCACTCCCAACACCATATACAAATATATACATACTGTTTTTCTTGTAGAGGAGAATTTCAAAGCAGTTTGACTCATAGTTGTCAAAAGTCTGTCTGACTTTTTCAATGGTCTTCTTGTCTGTCAGTTCACCATACATAAAACTGTAAAAGAAAAAAAAGTTTGTCTTTTTTTCTAGACAAGCAGCAACTTCATTACAGTCACCTTAAACTGCATAAGCATTGGAGATGCCATTAACTGTCATTTACCAAAGTTTAATTATGATTTACACTCATTTATATATTTAGAGTGTCACAAGGAAACCTACAACAGTGAGTAACCATGACCACCTTTTTACTGTAAATGACAGCAAATAAATCTACTGTAATGTTTCTCCTAAGTGCTTTTCTGAGCATATCTTTAAGGGTTAGAAAAATGGCTGGTAGCCTATAGAAAAAGATCTGATAGCCTATAAAACCACTATTGCTACAGCTGCAGGCCATGAGAATATTGCTGTCAAAACAGAGAAAACTCAACAAAACCTCTAAAACCTCACAAATTTTGTTCAATCCTCTTGAAAAAGCTTGTAGAGGAGGAATCAAAGCTACTGCAGGTGTTGGCTGAATCAATGGTTACAAATTGAATCTTGTCAAGATGCATCACAGACAGTAAGATAATTGGAATCCTTTTACTACATACGCATTACAAAATGAGGGAGCATTTAACCAGTAAGAAGTGATAACTGTAATGCTCTGAAAATGCAGTACAGAAAGCAAGTGTACGGGTCATCTCAGTATAGCTACGTCTGCACCGCTACCAAACATAACCAAATTCACCCTCATTTTCCTTATTGTATACTGCATTTCTTTAATATTTCAGTGAAAATACAGAAAACACTAAAATGCTTTTGGAGACTCATCCCTCTCCAGACCGAGAATATAAAAATATAATTTAAACTCTGCTATTTCTTTCCACTTGACCATCTCATCTTTGCATTCTTTTCCAGGTCAGACTTTCAGCTGGTGTAAGCAAGCCCAACCCCCTGACCTAACTTTTGAAAGCCTTTGTAAGGAAACAGCCAGGCTTTTATTGTCATCCTTCCCTGGATTAAAAATAAGTGAAGACCACTCTGTGCAAATTCCCAGTTACAGAACTGAAGGAAAATGGAATATGGGATAAAAGCTTTCAGGCTCTTGGATTAATATACTTTTAATTGATCAGACCTTCTCCCCACCCCTCATTTTCTTTGTTCACAAAGAGTTTTAGCTTCAGCAAAACCTCCAACAGACAACCATGAGAATATGAAAGAGAAAAGAAAAGCTATCAGTGCCTCTGTGGTTTCAATGCAGCTTCTCTTTTATTGATCAACAGACCTTCAAAGGTTCAATAAACATTTATTTTATGTCTGCTGTTCTGAAAGAAACAATAAAACAGGATAGTGGTCAGTGACTCGGCAAGCATTAAAATACTCAATGAAGGCCAGACCATGAATCTTTTCTTTACACACTAAAGTAAGTGAGGTGATGGGGCTGGTCCCAGAATAAGGTGATGGAGGCAGACACAGGGCATCAGAGTAACTACAACATCTGTATGTCACTACAGGCGCTTCTTCACTGCTAACACAGGGAGAGCTATTGATAAACGACGTGTCAGAATTGTTACTTTTGGGAGACCAATATTATGAAGACCCCGTCAGGAAATGGTTTTACCAGAGCATAAGGCTTCATTAAGGTACTGCTTATCATTAACATACACATCCGTCTTCAGGAAATGCAAAACACAGCCTGCTCCTCATTTCCAAATGACCTGCCTTTCTTTCCCGAGTTCAGCTGATAACCTTTCATACGTTTATACATGAGATGACAAGAAAAAGAGTTTGATTTTTTTTTTTTCTTTAATCTATGCCTTTTTAAATGCACTGATGAGCTAAAGCAGATTGCTCTCCTATTTGCAAGACAAAATAAGGGCTGGTTAGTTTTCACACAGCCTGTTGTGCAACTGAATTCCCTTTGTTTTGTTGTTTTCTTGAGATTTAAAACAATGTTTCTCTTAGTCCTGAAGGAACAAATAACAGAAATTTGTTGAAGTGCTTGACTTTACATGCCTTATAATACAGAAAGTCACCATTAATTAGCATTAAAATGAAAAATCATTGGCATTCTGGTGGACAATACCAGTTAGCACTGCTGAATAAAATCAATCAACTTTATGTTCTAAATTAAAGGCAGCTTATTATTGTAGTAAACCTGTAACAGTCAAATCTTGCATTATTTTCACATATAAAGAAACATTTTAAAGAGTCTATGGAATAACAAAAACATTTTTCACAAGGCAATTTTTAACAGCAGCGAAGAAACCTCAAAGCTACTCAATGTCTAAGTTATATAAGAATTTCGCTTATCACAGGTTTAATTTAATTTAGTCTGTCCTCTTTTGTACACATGGAGGGACTCCTACTTCTTCAGTCAATCACTCTGTCTTTTTCTGCCTCATGTTTTTTGTTATTTAATGCTTGTCAAGTGCCTTCAGTGCAAACTGTACAGGACATAAATATCAAAAACACCCTGCTACTGGGGATCTTACTACCTAGAAAATAGACTTATCAAAGAGAAACAAGACTTACTGAAATACCAAGAGAAAGGCACAATCTTAGATAATTTCCCCACCTCTTAAACAGGCCGCTCGTCATTTAAGAAGCCTGGACTCCCGCCTGCCTTTGAAAGCATCCCTTGGCACAGAAAAGACACATCTGAAGCTTTGTATCGTGCTCTTCTGTCCTTTGTCAGGATCCAGAGCAGCAGCATCAGATCAGCTCCAGGTCTGCAGTGTGTGGAAGGGTGGTATTTAACAGCTGTTCATGAGGAACTACCCAGGACCGAGGAGAGGTGAAGCACAAGAGAAGTATGATCCTCCATCCACTTTACAGCTCTGCTCGCCCAAAAGCATTGAATGAAAAGGCCTCAATTACAACAGGCAAACATTCGACAGGACAAGGGGTAACTGTTTTAAATTGGAAGAGGGGAGATTTAGATTAGATACCAGAAAGAAACTCTTTGCTGTGAGGGTGGTGAGGCACTGGAACAGGTTGCCCAGAGAAGCTGTGGCTGCCCCATCCCTGGAGGTGTTCAAGGCCAGGCTGGATGGGGCTTTGAGCAACCTGGTCTGGTGGGAGGTGTCCCTGCCCATGGCAGGGGGGTTGGAACCAGATGATCTTTAAGGTCCCTTCCAACTCTGACCATTCTATGATTCTATCTACCCAGGAGGAGCAGCGAATAGAGATATACACCGATAGCTTCAAAACTTTTCAAGTAAAGGAGCAGGTACCATTTCTAAGGAGAAACAGTGCAGCTGCTTGGGCCCGCTGGCACACTCAGCGAGGTTTCTTTGCACAGCTTTGGCAGTGCAAGGAGGTCCTCTCACACACACAAAAATCAGGACATGGAGGTGACATCCCAGTATCAAATCTAACCCTTTTCAATTCCAGCACACTACGCCCACCGTGCAAAATGCCATTTGTTTGAACACAGTGGGAATCTTGCCATTAGCTTCACTGGAGCCAGGATTTCATTTGCAGACTTTTTTTTTTTTTTTAATCCAATTTCAAATGGCAGTAACTCAAAACAACGGAGAGCAAAGATGCTGCAAACAGTCCAGTGGAAAAGCTACCTGCAAACAACCCCTTCAGCAAGGGGATCCGATTCCTTGCCCTGTGCGGCTGGAAAGCAACACTCAAACAGGGCCTAAAAGCAGGTTTCCTCTTGGAAAACAAAACCAGCAACCAGCTACCCCAAGCCCGGCGCGAGGCTCTCAGGTGCCAGGAAGGGTAAGCAAAGCAAAGCCTGGAGAAAACGCCAAGTGTAAAATGCCAGGGAAGGTCCACCAAACAGCCACTCAAAGGGTGCTCGCTCCTCTGAAGGCTTGCCAAGACTATGGAGCTTAGCCCACAAGCAATAATATTTAGAAAACACTGATATTACTTGCAACATTAAACTGAGGTCTAATCATAGACTCATAGAATGGTTAGAGTTGGAAAGGACCTTAAAGATCATCAAGTTCCAACCCCCACCTCCCACCAGAGAGGGAGACCAGGTTGCTCAAAGCCCCATCCAGCCTGGCCTTGAACACCTCCAGGGATGGAGCAGCCACAGCTTCTCTGGGCGACCTCTTCCAGTGCCTCACAGGAAAGAATTTCTTCCTGGTATCTAATCTAAATCTCCCCTCTTCCAATTTAAAACCATTACCCCTTGTCCTGTCACTACACTTCCTGACAAAGAGTCCCTCCCCAGCTCTCCTGTAGCTCCCTTCAGACATTGGAAGGCTGCTCTAAGGTCTCCCCGGAGCCTTCTCTTCTCCAGGCTGAACAACCCCAGCTCTCTCAGCCTGTCTTCACAGNGGGACACCTCCCACCAGACCAGGTTGCTCAAAGCCCCATCCAGCCTGGCCTTGAACACCTCCAGGGATGGAGCAGCCACAGCTTCTCTGGGCAACCTCTTCCAGTGCCTCACCACCCTCACGGGAAAGAATTTCTTCCTGGTATCTAATCTAAATCTCCCCTCTTCCAATTTAAAACCGTTACCCCTTGTCCTGTCACTCCACTCCCTGACAAAGAGTCCCTCCCCAGCTCTCCTGCAGCTCCCTTCAGATATTGGAAGGCTGCTCTAAGGTCTCCCCGGAGCCTTCTCTTCTCCAGGCTGAACAACCCCAGCTCTCTCAGCCTGTCTTCACAGCAGAGGTGCTCCATCCCTCTGAGCATCTTTGTGGCCCTTTGCTGTACCCGCTCCAACAGGTCCTGTGCTGAGGACTCCAAAGATGGACACAGTACTCCAGCTGGGGTTTCAGCAGAGCAGAGGGGTAGAATCATCTTCCTCACCCTGCTGGCCACACTTCTTTTGATGCAGCCCAGGATGCAGTTGGCTTTCTGGGCTGCCAGTGTGCACTGCTGGCTCATGTTGAGCTCCTCATCCACAGTTTTATATATCTACATCCAATGTTTTATAACTCTTTGTTCTTTTAATGTATTCTTGAAGACATACATTGCAATGACTGTGGGCAACTGGGCACGACACCAGTGTTTTTTCTGCCTGCTGGCTGCCCTGTTGGTGCACCTCCAGGCAGGGGTTTTTGTGTGGTTAATTGAAGGTTAGAGTTGTTACAATTGCAGATGCCCTATTCCCTCCTGGACTGTCAGCTCATTTTCATTCGGCACAGCAATGCTCCACAGGCACACAAGTTCTTTCATGTAAAAATCCCGTGCATTTTAGCACTCACTTATACCAATTATTCTATGTATCATCCCGAGCCATACATGCAACTTGGAGTGAAGTAACACACATTGATTCCCATTACACAATATTCACATAGCCTGATCCCTATGTACACCGGGCCTTTTATACACTGTCCGTGAAACTACAAGAACTGGCATTTGTCCTGAGGTATTTCCAAGTGATTTTCTTGCCAATGGGCACATTGTTGCCAACTGAAAAGATGAGAGAGGTGCAAAATCAAAGGAATTACCAGCTTGTCATGAGACTAACTCATTGCCTGTGCTAGAACAAAAATCACTCACACCTCCAGTGCATCCACCCCTCCCTGAGACCACTATCAGCCAGTACCACCTGAAACCAAATATAATGGTGACATAGGAGCTGCCCCAGTGTAGGATATGGGGTGGGTCAGACAGAAATAAGATATAGCGAATACCTGCTGGACTGCCCTGGAGAAAAGCATGGGTGAAAGCTGATTTGAAGGCACTGTATCTTATAGGCAGGGGCAAACTTACCCAATATTGAGAAACTATTTTTATCCTTTATCATACTCACAATCAGCAACAATGAGAATTGTCGTTGGGGCTAGATTTACATTGTTTGTATCTGTGTATTTTTCTTCGGTTGGATTTTTGGCACTAAAAAGCTGGAAAAACAGAACCTTCCAAAACCCACAATAATGGTTTCAGAAGCACTCTTATCCCAGATGACTTGCCTTATAGCAAAGCAAACATTATACATAAAGCAATTTTTATGTATTATGTAATCTGAGCTTAATATAGCAAATGTGGACTAAGCACCTCACTCTGAAAATAATATGAATAATGGCCCCAGATATAAAAAAAAAACCCTACAATGACATTCTGCTGAGTAAGCCTAAGCAGGCACTGCTGGCCTCAAGACTATTTTCCATTCCATACAGCTAACACAGCTCTTCATTAGAAAGCAGCTCCAAAGACATTGCTTTGGAAGACTACACGCTGCGTGTCAGACCGTGCTGAAAACCTCTCCAGCTCTCCTTTAATCTGCGAAGACTGGGTTGTCTTCTAAGAAGCAGGAAACTTCACACTGCATATATAACTCCACCAGCTAAGACCCAGACACAAAAGAAGGGATGGACATGCTTTGAGTGTAGAGAGGTCTCTCTAAAATCCGGAGACAGATATATAGAATGATGATAAAATTTTATATATATATATATGTATCTTTTCTACCAGTCCCATTTTCCACAATAATTCCTCCTTGAATTTGCATCTGTACAATTCACCTGTACGATCTACTTGAATGTGGTCAAAACCTTACAAATGGTAACTAGAGCCCATCACATTCACAAAAAAGCACTCAAATGGAATAAACCTTTTGGTCCCCTCAGTATTTGAGGGAGAGGGGAATGATTCTCAGAGGTATTCCTCAACATTTTCCTACAATCCCATTCTATATCTGCAATCATTTTAAGGTGCACAGACTATAAAAATGCTGGCTCACAGGAAACTTATACAGTTCAATATAAAGGATAGCAGAGAGCAAAGGGGAAAGCATGTATGTATATCCAGGAAGGCTGTGATAAGGTTGTTTCTTTCAGCCCCACTAAGTAAATTGACTCTGTTGCTACTGTGAGAACGAGTATGTCATTTCAGCAGCACATGCCCATCTCTTGCCCATTCCCTGTTAGAGGACACCTGGCTGCACAGAGCAACCCTAGACCCCCAAGGCTTCCTCCCCTTTCTGGCAGATGAGAGGAGCGACCACACGTCAGCACATGATGCTTTTTGGAGTAAGAGATGCCTGACATCCAAGGAGAGGCTCGCTGCCTGCCCTGCTTCTGCCAGGTGAAGCATTAGCCACAGATCAGTGTCTGGCAGCACCCATCTCCCAAAAAATCATTGCTGTAGATATGTAGCCCCCTCCTCCCAAAGCCCTGGAGCCAGTCACTCCATGAGTGGATGAAGAGAAAACCTACACAACCTTCTACCTCACTGTTATGGTTTGAGAAAATCCATTTATTGTCATTTAGACAATTATTCTACCACCCAATGACCCCTCCCCACCTGGAGAGGGGAATTGGGGACAGCAATGAAACACAAGGGTTGAAACATAAATAGATTTAATGGGATAAGACTAAATAATTAACAATAATAGTAAAGAACCAATATTAATCCTGATATAAGATATACAAGAATTATACTCAGCCCATTCTATCAGCAGGAAGCTGTGCGCTCCCCGCAGGGACAGCAAATGTCAGACACTGTGAGTGCAATGGCTTCGGGAGGAAGGGAAGGGCTCAGGGGTCCAGCACTGGGGCAAGGAGTTCTCCAGACCACCGCCATCAAGGGAGAGAGAGCTACGTAGCAAACTTTTCTAATTCATATTGAATGTGACATTCATGGTACGAAATAATCCTGTTGGCAGCTTGGGTCCAATGCCCAGGCCTTGCTTGTCCTTGTCCTTCCACCCACCAAGGCTCAAAAACACTGAGACCTTGAATCCTACATAGCCTAGCTGGCTATAAAGTAAATATTTTCACAAATTCAGACACTAGAGTCTTCTAATAGCGCACTTTTCCTCAGCATTAGAAAAGAAGCGAGTCCTGTGTCGCTCAACCCAGGACACTCACCCATTCCTTGTTGCCTCTGACCATGGTTTACTTTGCTCACACACACACACACACTAGGGATTTAGTCTTTTCCCAAAGCATCTCCTTTTAAAGGATGCAGCAGAAAAGGCACAGATGCACGTCTAACCATAAATCACAGCTGCCTGCTCCTGAAAGACCACCGACAAAAGGAAAAAAACACTGTCTCCTGGCATGGTAACAGGAGAAATAATGAAAATCTAGTAAAAAAGCCTTTGAAATATATTACCTAAAACCCCACTTTCTTCATTAGATCATTAGCTAGAGCACATTCATACTCATATTAGCCAGGATAAATTTCAAATGAGAGAAGAATAATGTCTAAATCCTCATAATATTTATCCCCTCTTTTGGGAGCACCTGCAGTTCACCCTCATTCACTGCTAAAACTTTTTTAAAGGTTTTCCATCAAAGAGTCTTTATTCCTGCAATGCAATGAAGTCACATGAAGATAACAGGAATTTCCAAACTGGGTAGATCTGGCTTGCTTTCAAAACAAATTTGGCTGAAATACATTAAATTCGTAGATGTTCTAAATAAAATTAAAAAAAAGTAAATCTAAACAACTGGAATTTAGCTTGCTTTTATTTAGGATTAAATTTTATAGGATCCTAAACTACTTCAGGTTTAGCAAAGCACTTCAGTATTTCAGTAGTTCCTGGTGGAACTAACTATTGACTTTACTGGAAGTCACTCAACAATGTGCTTAAACAAGTTCACATGGTTAAATGCTTTACCATGTCCTAGATAAGTTGCTGGTTTCATTCATTTAAAGCCTGTTTCAATACTTTAATTTCTGCAAAGCAATGCTTTCTTACATCAATCCTTCTTCTAAAACCCCATTATTCTTCCCAGCAGACTATAATTTTACAAGTGCATCGAGTGCCAAGAGACAGATAGTCGGCATACCTGCAAGTGCTACTCTTCTGCATGACGTCAGCTCGATGATAGCCAGAGAGTTTACAAAAACCGTCATTACTGTAAACTACAGGCCAGTCCACAATCTGAGCATTTCCCAACAAAAAACTGGATTCTGAAAAGAGAAAGAGCTGTTGTCAGTGGCAAAGCACACTTAAATCCTCCACGTTTTACACAGCAAATGCAAAGTTATTCATGATGGTGACTTCTACTGTGAAATTTCAGAGGGAGCTGAAAATCAAAATGGCCATTAGAAAAGAAATCATGATCAAACAGGATAACTCCTAGTAATGCAAGAAACTTCTTGCACACCTAAATACTGATATAAGCACCAATGCTTTAACAATTTAGAAAGGATTCATTTATTCACAACATGTGGGCAAGGTATCATGCTTGATTCTCATTTTATATGTATCTTGAAATCAACGTTAAATTAACTTGGGGACTGAGTTTTAAATGCTGAACTGTACGCATGCCCAACCCTGATGGTGACTCTCTTGCTTAAGACAAGTAAATTTTTCCTCCTGGCAGGTCCCAGTCTGTTTTGCAGAACACAGCCAGCATCCATGGGATGAGGGCCAGAGAGTGTGAAGAGCCACTGGGGAAGGGTGAGATGTGGCCACCCCATCTCGCGGTACACCACGAGCCACATCATGCCTGGGAGGGCAGATAGTAGGGGACCCACACAGAAATTCGGCACAATCAGGGAACTGAGGAGTGTCAAAGGGACTTACACACTGAAATAACACAAAACAGGTATTGAATCTCAGTGGCAGTCGATTAGAAATGCAAATAGGTGGGTTTGGCTCAATCTAGTAACATGCATCCATTGCTGTAAATACAAAATAAAGGCAGGGAGTATTTCTAGGAGGCTGAACTCAGGTTTAAATATCGCTTCAGTCATCTGTTCTTTCAGTCCGTGCCTACAGTTTATACACACGGATTGGCACCAACACATTATCAGTTAGTCCTAAAATAGTTTCATTCACTAGTTTGGAAAGATTCTTCCATCCGTGCTTTTAGCAAGGTGTTTCCAAAGAAGGAAATACCCATTTTGCTTAAACACAATGTTGTGGGACTTCATGTTCATTGACACCGTAAACATTCCTAATTTTGTTTCAGGAACAAAATTCTACTTAGTAGAGGTTCTCAAATTGTAGTCTGTGGTGATCTTCATAGTATTCTTTATTTTTACTGCTAGTTTCCAATTTCATTTTGACTGCAGCTATGGAACTAACTGTCCCCATTCACTGATGCTAAAAAGCTATTAAAATATAACTATTAACAACCACTGCTGTGTAGAAATCACAGGAAATGTTCCTTTCAGTAGTTCTTGTGGGGAAAAAAACAAATTAAGGAGATTTTTACAAATTTTCCTCATAATAGCCAAAGAATGGTTATGCCAATTACTTATAGACATATATTCAGGTACACACATTCATTTTCACATAAAAGAGACACTGGGTTTGTATGAGCTACACACGCCCTTCTCTGAGTATTTATAACTGTTACTGGATTGTACATTATGCAAACATTATTCTGTTGAACAAGGAAAGTGTAATAAAAAAATACTGTTTCTTTCTTTTTTCTTTATAAGCATGAATTTGGAAAAAAATAATCTGGAGATCACCGGATTTTCTATAGAAAAGCAGATTAAAAATATTTAAAAGCCAACCAACGTGAGAAACAGAGGTTTAGATTCTGTGAAATCTAAGACTTTTAAACTCAAAGAATTTATTTGAAACTATCGCAAATATTCTTAAGCCTAAGTGCCAACTTTAAAAACTTGCTTTCCTTCCCAAAGGGAGATGCCCTTACTAGAAGCAGCAGGAGATATGGAGTAAAGCCTGAGCATTACATTAATTCTCCCTGGCTTTCCGCAGCCCTTTTTGCACGGGGAACTCAGAGATTTCTTTATAGGACTATCTTTGGCCAAAGTTTGCTCACATATCTAGATGCAATGGGCAGAACTTGGGTGATGAGAGACTGCGATACCAAACTCACTCTTGGATACTGTGCACATCTGGGCGCTCCCCAGAGGATCACAGTTGAAAAGCAGATAACCCTACTTCGAGGCCTCCCCATCCAACAGACATAATCTTGATTGTGTATTCCCACCACATAACCGTTTCAGGACACAGAGTACACAGGAGAAGACGTGTTGCAGCCAGGAGCTGACATACAGCATTTAATGGTTGTCTTCTATTGATTTTATACTTCTTTAGAATCATAGAATTGCTTAGGCTGGAAGGGACCTTTAAGATCATCTAGTCCAACCATCAACCTAACTCTGATAAAAAAACAACAAAAAACACACACATAAAAAAAACCCCACATCACTAAACCATGTCTCTAAGCACTATATCAACCCCTCTTTTGAAAACCTCCAGGGATGGCACCTCAACCACTTCCCTGGGCAGCCCATTTCAAGGCTTAATATCCCTTTCCGTGTCAAAATTTTTCCTAATATGCAATCTGAACCTCCTCTCATCCAGATCATTAATAAAGACATTAAAGACAGTGAACAGTGAACTCCGTAGACAGTGAACTACTCTTCCCATCATGATTGGGAAGCCTTTCCAAGCCTCATATTTGTTTTTTAAAGGTACCTGGGGAGATGGGGGAGTTACTGGGGAGACAAACCTGCTTCGTCGCGCAGGAAATTGTTCCCACAGCCCCCCATCCTCTGAGTTACCTTCTTCAGCCTGGCAGAGACAGGACAGGGAGCTCTCTGAAGGGGCTCTGTCTGCCTGCTTGGTTTCGGTTTTGGGAGGGAGAGTGCTACTGTGGTAATCCTTCTCCCTCTCACGTTCCCTGATTTTCCTCAACTTGCTTAACTCCTCCCTGAGCTCCATCACTAACCAGAGGAGCTCTTCCACCTGGGCCCATATCCCACCGGTGTGCCCACCAATGCCCTCTGAGACCAGCAGAAGAGCAGGGCACACCCCACAGCCCCATGTCTGAGTGGCAGCATGTTCCCACAGGAGCTCCAGCTGGGAAACTGCCTCAGAAGTGGTGTGTGCAGTCCGCACAGCCGCCATGGCCCTCTCCCATGTGGAAACCATCGCTGTTCTGTGGCTGAGTTGGTAGTCCTTCAGCCCTCTCCTGTTCAAGACTCCCTTGTGATGGTCCTTGTTGCGCTCGAGAGACCCCACGTGGAGCACTGTGTCCATCTTTGGAGTCCTCAGCACAGGAAGGACATGGACCTGTTGGAGTGGGTCCAGCAAAGGGCCATGAAGATGCTCAGAGGGATGGAGCACCTCTGCTGTGAAGACAGGCTGAGAGAGCTGGGGTTGTTCAGCCTGGAGAAGAGAAGGCTCTGGGGAGACCTTAGAGCAGCCTTCCAATATCTGAAGGGAGCTACAGGAGAGCTGGGGAGGGACTCTTTCCCAGGAAGTGGAGTGACAGGACAAGGGGGAACGGTTTTAAACTGAAAGAGGGGAGATTTAGATTAGATACCTGAAAGAAATTCTTTCCTGTGAGGCACTGGAAGAGGTTGCCCAGAGAAGCTGTGGCTGCCCCATCCCTGGAGGGGTTCAAGGCCAGGCTGGATGGGGCTTTGAGCAACCTGGTCTGGTGGGAGGTGTCCCTGCCCATGGCAGGGGTTTGGAACTTGATGACCTTTAAGGTCCCTTCACTACCGAAACCATTCTATGGATTCTATGATCCCAGGTGATTCCCTCCTGATCCTTGCTTGCTCACTGCCTTGTTTAGATCTGCCGCCAGGGGTGCTGGCTCGGCCCAGGCCGCCTCAGCAGCCTGACCAGGCCGCCGGGTCCCAGCACAGGCCAGCCGCTCTGAACGGCTTCCAAAAGGCCTCACAAAGAGCTCCTTGCCGACCCTTTTTTGCCAGGGATTCCCTTCCCCAGTGCAGATTTATCACACCAGAGGCTGGTCTCCTCCATGAATGACCATTAGCACGGTTACACCTGGTTTAAATCTGCCCACCCAGCACCCCCTGGCAACCTTCCTTGCCAACCCTTTACACCCTCTCAAAATACTTGACAAGGCATTCACTAAAGTTGCCAAATCCACCAAAAACTTGGGAGGCAACAAAACATAAAGCCGAACTACTGATAGTTTTTAAAAAATGACCTCATAAAGTGTATGGGAGCATCTAGCCAAACCGGTTTCAGAGCACAATAGGTGAGATGCAGGGAGTTGTCATCCGACTCAGCTTCATCTCCGCCTTGCCTCCTCTATGCAGAGATAACTTGGGGGGAGCTGCTCAGCCCGGGGTTGTCACGAGATAGCATCACAATAAGAACTGAAACTGACTGAAACCGACTGAAACCTTAGCTCCCTTAACAAAATGCCCTGAGTCCCATCCCACCATTATTCCCATGACTTTGAGTGCTAGACATCACCAAATTGGCAACAGAGACTTAGCAATCACACCACCAGAGGTAAATATCCCAGATAGAGTAATCCACTCGGGCATAATCTTGCACCCCCACAGAATCAGGAAATATAAACCGCAAGGTTTGGGGAGAAAAATGGGGAATCTTGCAACAATACAGCTGGCCTGTAGGAGATTTGTCCCCGCCTTGTCCAGGACGCTGTACAGGGTAACTCCCCAGGGATTGAGCGACCTTACCTGAGAGAGAGGGTGACTAAGAAACACAAGTATGGTATATGGCATGCTATTAAGACTGTGATTGGTGCACTCTTTTAAGGTATTCATATCTAGCGCGCTTGTGGTTTTTGTTGTTACTTGTCGGGATCATTTGTAGGCTGCAATAGTGTATTCTGCAAATTGCTTTTAAATTGCAATAGTGTAATTGCCCTGGTATACGTAGAACTTACTTGTCGGGATCATTTGTAGGCTGCAATAGTGTATTCTGCGAATTGCTTTTAAATTGCAATAGTGTAATTGCCCTGGTATATGTAGAAGTTGCAAAAGTGATGTATTGGACCTGTGAGTGAAGTCCAAATAAATTGTTAATTTGTACCTCTCAGTGAAGTCCTTTTCCCCGTTTCGTCACATAAAGTTAGAAAAAAAATCCCTTAAAATTGGTAGATACTAGTATTGGTAAGGTTAGATCAGATATACAGCATATGTACTAGAAACTTGACCGCATATTAGAATGTTTTCTTTTGTCCCTGCGAATTTTCCTTTGCTTAATTGACTTGTTTCTTAAGCAAATAAGGCTTATTCATCCACACTCAGCATCTGAATATGTATGTGTGTGTCCTAGTCCAACAGAAGAAAAATCTTGAATCAATGTCTGCGTCTTGTTAGAAACCAATGAATCTAACTGCAGGCACAAAGCCATGGGAATCCATGTTTCATTAATACAGCTGCTCACCGAGAAGCTTGATAACATTTAAGGAAGAATGGGTCAGCATCTGATCCTCAGATTTTATTGTGCACTCAGTCTCAGCATCCACAGGACTCCACGCCTGCCCTACATTTTAACAGGAGTCATGTTATTTTCTCCAACCAAGACACATATTAATTGTTCACTATTTCTACAATTTATCCAGATCAAAACTCCAGGCAGATTTGACTTTATGTTAGCCAGTCCATACCCAGCTGTAAGCATCCAAACTGCATACTGGATGGCAGGACACTTTGAGAGAACACCTGAATTTACTCAGTTTTTAGGTATACCATAACTTCAATGAAAGAAGAGCATCACCACAGGGATTGTCAATGGTAGCCAAAGTTACAGATGGCAATGCATAAATACAGCTCGAATTCTGCACTAAGACTCTGGTAACTAAAACATGTGCAATACCTGTGCTGTGGCCCAGAAAGGAAGTCTTCTCTCTCTCTGTGTACAGCAGCACCCAATATCACAAGTATTTTACTATGGAGACTGGTAGCTTTCTCCCCTGGTCCGCTAGACCTTGACCATTGCTGAAAGCACAACAGTAAATCTGATAGACCAACAGTCTGATCCATTATAGGAAATTCTATGCAGCTGTGATCTACATTACCATGTGGTGATATCTCACACTCCAAAACATTAAGATGCAGCTAACTTCAAAACTTGCATGATGATTAGCCTGAAACGTCTGGTGATGCGGTTTGGATTTCTTGTTTGGATCCTTGTTTGGATTTCTCCGACGCACTGAAAATGCATTTCCACTTCCCATTTCCGACAAAAGTCAATTTTGATTATTCCTAAGGTTGTCTTGATGTCATTGCTTCCATCGATCATTTTCTCCACCACCCGTCCCCCTTTCTGATACATTGCAGGGAGCCAAAACCACGAAACTGTAGGTTACATAAAGTTCTTTGACCAGACACGGCTCAACACCAATGTCTGCCCCTGAGGGAGCGGGGAAGCAGGGCTCAGCCAGCAGACTCGCCCATCTCAGAGTTCCTAGGTTCTACTTAGGAAGCCAGCAGGCTGTTTATTCGCTAACATAACTCTTCCTATTTACAGGGCTTAATACTGATGGCAAGGATCTGGGGTATTAGAGGCATACCGTGAGCAAAATTTCAGGTTGATAAACGCAGCTGAGGAAAACGACTGTTAAAGGCACTGCATTTGCTGTTGCTGCATTTCTAGTTTGCAAAAAGGGGTTGTTGTTTTTTTTTGTACAAAGGCAGACTATTCTATAAAGCAGCAAGCCTTTAATCTTAGTCCATCCTGCAGCAGCTAATACTCAACACAGCACCGAGCTGTGTTGAAAAAAAAACTGCTAAAAAAAAAAAAAGACCACAGTGTGCAAGCAATTTTTTTTTAACCAACGAAATGCCCAAAGCAGTGTAAAATTCCTGTTATGTAATCACAGGAGAGCAAGAACAGCTAAATCATTCCAGAAGATATGCTTAGCCAAGTGAGAAACGTTGTCTCTAGTCATCTTTTCTCAAGAATGCTTGGGTACCACTTGTAACCAAAATTGTTTAAATCACCGTTTTGGAATTCCATCTCATCCCAAGAATACAGGAAATTAATCTTTTTAGAAAAGCCACCATTGAAAAGATTATTTTCTTAAAAAATTGAAGCAGTAGCAGAACACAAGTAATAATAACTACCATAATAATAAAAAAAAAGCAGTGTTTCTATCTAGGAACTCCTAACTCAAGCAACTTTACACAGAGCTGTCCTTCAGAATTACCACCCCTCCGTTGCAAAGCAAACGCAGTCTGGATCCAACAGGGTCCGGGAAACATCTGAAATTTGCCTTTTTTGCTAATGCTGTCTTACAGAAGCCCCAAGCCGTTTAAACTGCTGTGAGATGACTCTCCTTCTAGCTATGCAGGGTCAGTATATTGCTGCAGATCATCTTGGAAAACACCGAGGGGGGGGGACACGACTCCTCTGTGTGTGTGTTGGACAGGAAGGTCCTAAAAATGTTCTTTTTTATTATTATTATTTTCTTTTAGCTCTCCTGAGCAAGTCTTGGCCCTGACAATACATCTTTCTTGTGGCGTTTACAGTGACTCCAACTACATGCTCGAGACATACTACATCCCCACAGAATACGACGGAAGATCCTAAACCCTTTTGGAGGGCATCAACATCCCTCTGAAATCAGTCTCAACGGGCACCAACATCCCTCCAGCTCCCGGGGGTGGCTGCAGACAAACAGCTGTGCTCCAAGCAGCAACCTCCACCAGCACTTTGTGCTCCTTAATATAAAACCACATTGCTGTTTTCTAACAAAGCTATTATTTCCCTGGTGTCTTTAAAGCATGCAAAACATCAGTGTCGTTCAATTTATCCAGCACATTAAGTGTTGCTTGACTGAAAAAAAATAAATCTCTCAAAGGAGTAACTCTTTACGTCACCTTTCTGTGCCAGCATTGTTTTTATTTAATACTCATATTATGAAAATGCAAAGAGGGCTAAACCCAGAGCAAGGTGCCACCATACCAGCTATGCTAAAACGATCTATTTCCTGTCCCAAATAAATGCTCCTCAAACAAAACAAAAGATAAATAATTCAGCATTGGCTGAAATATTAAATCCAGGTGTAAGTCACTTAGCTGGGAACACAGCAGCTTTCAGCAATTCAGCAAGTTTCAAGAAGAAAGATTAGAATCTGCCTGGAATTTACCTTGGGAACACTTCAGAAATGAACTTTAATCATCCTGAATGTGAAAGCCCACAAACAGCGCAGTCCCCTGCCTTTTTTTTGTGGCCCAACTTCACTGACCCCAGGAAGAGTTTCACGCCAATAAGGACAAGAGAGAGTCCCTGAGCTGCCTGTGAGATGACATTTCCTACAATTCTGATCACACGTTCTCCCCCCGCGTTCATTTATCCTGGAGTTAAACTAATCCTCACCTATCCTGGTTATCTTCTAAATGCCACCGCTGACTCTGTTCTCTATTAAATTATGCAGAACACAACATAGATGTAGCGAGATTAAATTTAAACTGGAGCACACTGCAGCTCTCACTCAAGGCACACAGGCACCCTCGGGGAGCAACCAAAAAAATCAGATTTCTAGCTTTATCCAAGCAAGAGTGCTTGCGTCGCACTCCCAGACGAGAAAATTGTGGCAACGGCAGTCGCTCAGCCACGGGAGTTCCTCTTGCAAACGCTCGGCCAAAGTGTGGTCCTGGCTGCGTCTCAAAAAAAAAAAAACCAACCAACTTGTTTTGGCAGAGAAATGGTCTGCCTCTCCCGTGCTCCCCTCTTGGTGCAAATGGCTGAAGCAAAACCCCCGAGAAGAGGGATCCCAGCCCAGCACTGGGGTGCTGCTTCAGGGGCATCTCCCAAGGGGCTGCTCAGAAGCCAGCAGCCAGACCCCCTTCCGTGGGTGCAGGATCTGGGTTACCCAGGGCTTGGCATTTAAAATAGCCAGTCCCTGAGTGTGCTGATTAAACAAATACCAGGCTTTTTTCCCCCCCCCTCTGGAAAAGAGCTTGTTAGACTTCTAACTCCAAAATCTTCTTCTATTACTTAATTTTATCAAACCAGAAAATACTATTCCCTTAGCTTTCCAGAAGGATAACTTAAAATCCCAGCTAACCACCAAAGAGTACCCTGTTAAACAGGCTAATTAAATGCATTTCCACACCTCGCTTAACTTCCTGACATTATTCTTTGGCTGCACACTCCTTCCAACAGTAATAAAAAAAAAAACCCACCACGGATGTTTACTCAAAAAAAAAAAAAATCAATAATTTCATTTTTTCCCGTCTCTCTCAGATTTAAACATTAACTTGGGAACGCAACAACTCTTGCAGTGACCTCTTGTGGCAAGAGCTCAGCAGCGCTTAAGCCTCCCCCAGAAGAGAGAAGAGAACCACGTCTATCCCACCACCAGTCATACCCACAGAAAGAAATATTCGCAAGAGAAACCCCACAGTTTATAAAGCAGCTCATCAGACCTCAAGGAAATCCAGCTATTCCTTCAGCTAGCGATATGGGATTATTTGAGCTTCTGAATTAACACAACAGTATAGAGCTGTCATGATCATATTTTTAAAACAATAAACCACACGTAAAATTAAAAATTTTAGAGCACGTAAAACTCCCCCGATTTCAGCAGCATTCAGATGTTTTTAATCTTTCAGCATTCAGCAAACCAACTTGAAAAGTAAGGAAAGCCGGGCACTTGCAATTAATTGAAAACTCCTCACAAATGTCATCTAGCAATGCTTCTTAGTGTAAAAATCCACTTGGCATTGATTTAGGTATCAGCAGGCCCCCTGCAGTCACAGAAATTGCAAAAGGAACCCTGTGCCTTTGGATGCCACAGAAAGCTCTAATGACATAAGTGCCTTGGTCGTCCCTTCAATCACTTCTCCGCAGTCAACTGAACTGGAGGATGGAAACTTCCACCCCCATAGTCCATAGTGGTTTTACGGAGAGATTTAGGAAACTGCTGAGGTCCGCATATTTTTTTCAGAGCATTCCCAATGAGCGGCGTCCTGTAAACTTGAAGTAACTTGCTTTAAAGAACTTTCTCTCTGCAGCACATGAGACTTCAATTGGATCAGATGAAGACGCGGCTTGTTTTAATTTAGCGGAGAGAAGCCTGTATGTATCAACAATGTTTTGTCACCCTGCCTGTAAGACATCAAGTCTACTACATGGGCTAGGAAGAGGGATGGGAGAAACTGTAATAAACACTTATTTTATCTAATATAGCAGTGTAATAAAAATGAAAAGGTGTCTTAGTGCTACAGACGCGACACTCGTTTCCCTCCCCCTTCCAGGGTGACCTGCCTTGGCATCACAGTCACCTGTAACCAGGGCTGATCCTCTCACCCATCGCAGTCAGAGGGACCCAGCAGGGTGTCTGACGGAATGGCATTGTAGGAACCTGGCACAGAGCTGAAAAAAGCCAGGAATTAAATGCTAACTTCATTAAAGCTCACAGTAAAATCCCCATGTAAGCCTTAAAGAGCCAAGATCTCAGCTCAAGTGCCAAAATACATTTGTGAAAGACCTGAAAGACCCATTTTCCCGAGGAAGATTCTCTCTCATTGCAACAGAAACAATAACCGATAATGATGACTCTCATCATACAGATAAGACTATACATAGTCTTTCACTAAATTAAGCCCCTCTTCCAGACTGCCAGCACTCTTTACTGCGTATTGCCCAAAGTCCCAGAGTTAACCTTTGCTCAAACTCATTCGCTACCATAAAAGCAAATCCTGCCATTAACACAAGCTTACTGCTTTTGCCGCTGGAATACGTGAAGGCTGAAGATGGAGAGGCAGGACAGACCCGTTTCTGTGCGCATGGCTCAGCTCTCTGGAGCCCTCTGAGCACCAACCAGGTCCACGAGCCCAGCCCTGCTCTACAGACGTGCCCAATTCTGTACCCCTTGCACCCCCACAATGCTGAGCCGAGGTCAGTATCAGCGGGAGCTCCAGGTGCCTTGAAGAAGCAACCAATAATATTAGTAATAACGGGCAGAGACTGCTTGAAGACATCTTGGGAGAGAATGTTGCCCGAAGGAAGGCCCTTATTAAAAAACCAAAATACTAATGGCAGTAAAAGGCAGTCACCTTAATGTGATTTTAACCTGGTGCTTTCACAAAACACTTCTTTCAGCTCAGCAAAACACCTGGTGTTCTTAAGTTCCAGGGCACAGTCAAGGCTGTAGTGAGATTGTATCAATCTTTGTGAGCTTCAGATAAGACTTCTACTCGATGTATTTTCACTGTGCTTTGAAAGAAAGAAAAAAAAAAAAAGAAGTAAAAATTGCAGAAAGCACTCTGAGATTACCCCGAAGATGGGCCCGTGCGTCCTGAGGGCTTGTCCCTTTTTACCAACCACAGCAGTTGGTCTAAAGACAGATCCTGCTTCTCCCCACAGACTTTTGTCTCTCCTCGAGCGCAGCACAGCTGCGGGGCGGGCAAAGAACCCGCAAAGCACCTTGAGGGGCACCATCCACCACCAAATGCTTGGGGAACCACCTGCCAACCCGATGCTGCCCGAAAAGCAAAGCGTGCTGCTGCTCTGAAACACTTCCCAAGCTCCGACATGTAAAGTCTCCTCCAAAAGAGAGAGGTTCCCCGGGCAGAGGGGGTCCTCCCGCATTGCTCTGGCACTTGCTCCATCTTTCCCAGATACGTTGGCTGCGAAGGGGACATCCAGCACGGCAGCCCTGAAATCCCACCCCTCCATGCAGAGGACGGAAGAGATGCAGTCACCCCGGTCCTTCCTACATGCCTCTTTGAGGTTTTGCTCCCGACTGACTCCCCATGAGCGCTTCTGTCACAATTTTAACCCGATTTGTAGCCGAAGCCGGGGTGAAAAACAGAAAATGCGTAAATAAGGCTGAAAAGTGAAGATATGATTGCTTTTAACACCAGGCTAGCCACCACACAAAGACTGCGTGCCGTTTTCCTACTGTGTCAGCTCTGACTTCCCACATTTTAAAATTATGGCAGCTTCGTCTATTAATTTTGTAATTCAGATCCATCTCTGGCAACTCTGAGTAATTTGTCTCCACCTGCATTTAATTTTTGAAACCATTGCTTCCATTTCACCTGAAGAAGAGCCTATCTGCCAAAATACCCCTCTAATTTTTCCGGCCGGATCTGTTGCCTGATAGAAGATACCACCACTACCTACAAACTTTCTCCTGGTTGTTAAGAAAAGATTTACGGTCAAGAAGTGCAATGGGATTGCCTAAGTGTGAGAAATCTCAAAAGAGAGTCTTCTCTAACCTGAAAAGGCGATAGAACGGCTTTTTTGAGGATTAAAATCAGTCTTTCCTTCATCCCATTCCTCAACTTGTAAATGAAAAGTCTCTTTGGAAACAGGTAAATCCGAGTATAAAAACAAAACTTACATGAGTTAAAAGCAAATTCCCAAGCCACTTTTCACTTTGTTGTCCAGCGGGGCAGACTTGCCTCCGTAGCATCATGCTTAGGCACCATCAGTGGCAGAGAAAAAGCAGAAGGAATGACCAGACCAGGGTGATTTACACCCCCAAATTAGACCAGGCTAAAACCTGGAGAAGGATACGTGCTTTCAAAGTGCAATGTTCAAAAGCCGCCTGAGCTTTTCCAGGTTTTGACATCTCAAAAGCTCTGCTGAGCCTTCACCAGGGAGTACATGTGATTTAATTAGAGCATGATACGGAGGCATGGCGATCCCAAACCCTGTTCCCAGCCCTGCCACCGACCTGCCGCGTGACCTCGGGAAAACAACCGCGATGCCCCGAGCCCCCGTTCACACCCCAGTTGTACGAAGAGGTTGGAAATGCCTCTGAGTGTCCTCTTCCACAAGAAGCTGTGAAGTGTAATTAAATTCCACCCAGCGCTTTGAAATTGTTAGGAGGAAAGTGCTATGTAAACCCCTATTAATTAAGCTTGCATTTAATATTCTGGTAAATAAACACACTATTGCAGGAAACCAGCTCCTAGTGATTGTGCAGCTACAGAGCTTGACACAGAGTCATCTGCCAAACGCAGAACAACATGAGAGCGAGGAAGCCTCCCAAAAAAGGGTCAATAGATTAATACAAGGCTCACATTTTAACATACAGCATCTTAAAACAAATTTTTGGTCCTCATCCTGGTGCTGGCAAAGTCAACGAATCTCTTAATTCACCACCTGCCATCAAAATCAACTTCAAGCCAGCACAGCAGACCACGTTAGGATGAACGTGAGGTAAATCCAGTGCAATAGAGAGGTTGGGAGGGAACACTTTTCAGCAGGACCTCACACCACATCAGCATCTTGACTAACGATACATATGGCAACTTTTCTCAGTGCTCTGCCTTGCCCACCTTTCCCATTCACGGCCCTGGGTGCACGCTGGCACAGCGAGGTTGCTCTAAACTTGGGCTGACCAAGGAGGCATCTTTTAGCAGATGCAAAGTCAAGGTCTCGTACTGGACTTGATTTGTGCAAACACACGTTTCATTTGCTACGTGCCGGTACAAAGGCTACCTAAAAAAAAAAAAAAAAGGAATGTGACTGGCCCAAGACTTGCCTAAAGCAGCATCTACATTTGCCTAGAGAGATGGTCTGCAACCACATCTTAACTTTAATGGAGCTGCGTACAGCACAGGGCTCTGCTTTGGATGAAAGGGTAAAATTAACTCCAGCAGCGAGGAACGCTTTGATGGCCTCAGCCAGTCCTGTAAATATTCACCTAACACTTTGATGGCCGTGGGGTCCCGAAACAGCCCTGTAAATATTCACCTAACGGAAGAGCCGTGGAGAGCCACCGAAGGCAGCTCTTTACGGATCTGCTCAGCCACAAGATTACCATCCTCCAAACCCCCGTCACTCCCTCATCCTCCTTCCCGGTACCTTCGCCACCCAGACTTTAAAGTGTCACAGGAATCGCAAAGACTTTGTCACGCCGAACGACAAGAGTCGCAAACCCAATTATTAGAGAACGAGACAACCAGAAGGAGGGGAAAAATACCACCCGATGAGGGGAGAGGACATCAGAAACCTACATGATGGCTACTTATTTTGAGAAGCGGCTCACCCCCCAAAAAAAGAAAAGAACAAAAAAAAGAAAAAAAGGCTACAAATTCATAGTGCCGGTAACGATGTAGAGAAGTGAGGGGGGACGCGGAAAGGAGCGCGGAGGGCTGGCTCCGGCGGGGCAGAGCAGCCCCTCACCCCGGGCAAGACCCCGTTCCTTGAAGGCGCCGCTTTGGCACAGAGACCCGTCAAGGGGGCAGCGGGAGCGGGGACGGAGGGATGAACCCCCGAGGGGTGAAGCGACGGGCGGGCGGACGGACGGAGGGATGGACGGAGGGACGGACGGAGGGGATCTCTCACCGCTTGAGCGCCGGACAATGTTCTCCAGGAAGGTGTTCTGCGGTGCCACCAGCCCT
>JAHREE010000505.1:491905-511123 GCA_033628505.1 Tringa tobata
TTCCAGTGCCTCACCACCCTCACAGCAAAGAATTCCTTTCTGGGACCTAGTCTAAATCATTTTCTATCTAAAACACTATCTAATCTAAAACAACACTTATCAAACACTTAATTGTCCATCCGTCCCCTGTCATCCCCCCCTCCAGCTCTGAAATCTTCAGGGCATTCCTTAGAGTGGCATGGTTTAAAAGATGCTCCTGCAGAGCTCTGCCCCAGATATAGGGAAATTTGGCTCCTGGTAATTGGCAGGTGGACAGCAACATCTTCATTTCTTTCAAGTGAGCAGAAGCCATATAGAAATATCTGTGCACAAATGCTGTGTGACTGATCTGTCTGGACAGTGTTGCCAGGACCCCTGCTCCCCAATTCCCTCCAATCCACCCAATTCGAATTCTTCTACTCATTTCCTATCCTTGTTTTGAAAACTTGATTTGCCTACTCACCTCTTCCCCTTCCTTCTCCCATCCTTTGACTAACAATGCATCAAACCCCTTCTTGTCTACTTTTTCCACTAAACTTCTCCATTGTGATGTGCCAGCCATGCCCGGGAGGCACTCCATCCTCCCTGCTTCATCTCCTCACATTCAGATGCCCCTGTTAAGTTTTGCTGCTATATATCCGGCGGCACTAATTAAACGATAGGTTATAAAGAGGGACAAGCTCCAAAAACATACCTCTAAATGTCACAGGTGTCTGATAGGATAGAAGGGGCAGGACATATGGTGGGACGCTTGCCTCCTGTCAAGCCTTTACATCACAGTAGCAAAACAATCCAGAGGGCACCTTTTTTTTTTTTTTTTCCTGAAATGCTGAATGAGGCTAAAAATAACCTTGCAAAGAAGAGTCTGATAAGGAAGCAAACTAGGAATTGCAAAGGGACTCTTGTCTTCTTTTGGGGATCTTCAAATAGTGCTTGGAAACAGTGTCAAGCCACCCCATAGGAAGCTTTCAGAAAGGTCTGAGGTCGGTGTCAGTAGGAAAAAGGCACCTAAGCAGTTTCTTTCCAAATCAAAAATACCCCAGTCTCAGCCAGCTGTTCTTATATGTGGCAGAAAATATACTGTAGTCCAAAACACATTGGTATTTTTATCCCAGAATATGTAAATCCACAGAGTTTGAATTTTAGGGAAGTAATTGGTTGTTAAAATGTTTTAAAAAAAAAAAAAAAAGCCTAAGCTGAGTACAACGATGCTCCTGCTGGAAGCTCAGAGGATTCCTAGTCCTTCTTTCTTCACAGCTTTCAAACTTTATTTCTTTAAGCAAAGAAACAAGCTTTCCTCTCCTGAAAGGAAAAAGGCTAAAAGGGAATGAGCACATTGCTGTACCAGGGTAAAAGAGGAATCACAATTCCCTCCTCTTGTGCTTCACCATTTCTTTTCTTTTGAAATGTGAAACACCTGCTCAAGGTGATTTACCTCTTTACTGGTATTTTCTACAAAAGGCACAATACCCCATATCCACCAAGCAGTGGGCAAACACTGACTCCCAATGCCATGTGGGGATGGTGCATGCTATAAAGTTCACCTGTACCTGGTGAAGAGCTGATTCTTTGAATCTATACCTACAGGAGAGGGTTATTTTACTCCAGGGATTATTAAACATTTCAGAACTGGTTCTTCTCCACAGCACAGAGCTTTAAATGTATCTCCCATGAATCTATGAACTGAAGAATCATTGCCCGGGACTCGGGGGGCTCCTAGAAGAGGAGGGAGGCGTAGGCCAGCAGGAACAGGTCAGGCACTGATCCACCCCAATGACCTGAGTCATTAAAATATAGGAGGAGCTGAACTGATTCACGTTGCCTTTGATTTCAGTGTTTGTATGTGATAAGATGAGTCAGGGCTCCCAGGACCACCTTATGCACCTAATGAGACCCACCCACATAAGTTTAAAAATATTGTGAGTGGAATGGAGTGATGGGATCACCTTGGAGAGGCTCAGAGCTGTTTTCTAACCCAGGTGAACACAGAAGGCTTCCCATTCTAAAAATCGTGACCACTAGCTTTGGTTATAAACAACGTGATTTGTACAATTCTGCCTATGAACTCCAAAACTAGCAGTGTTTGCTTTCCAATGGATTTGTGCCTCATGACCTACAGGTATATCGCTGAAACAAGGGCTCAAGTGGGAAACAGATGCCAGAGGGATGTTTGAACCATGCTAACTGCAGGAAAAGCAGGTAGTTTCGTCCTTAAAGCCCAGAAGAAGGTCACAAGAGACATTTCTGGCAATTAATGAGACACGAGGCTCATTATTTCACCATGGTTAAAGTACACCTATTGTCAGAAACTGAAGTGGAACAACAGGTGCTTTCTTCTCCTCAGCAAGGAGGACTCTAAGGTCAATTCTCTTTTATTGGTTCCAAACCACTGTCCAAGAAGTGTGCTTGGGACTCATCAAAATCTGCAGGAAGCAAAGCACCTCGGAGCCCACTGACCCTTTTACTGTGCAGATGAAATCTGAGTTCAAAAGCTGCTGAGGAACTGCCAGTGTATCTGCTTGTATATGTGACAGCATTTCTTCATTGTGTTCTGAAGGACAGTGGCCTTCAGAAAGAAGGAAATACCTCTGCTCATAGCAACAGCTGATAACACTAAGAAAGAATACTTAAGAGAAAAAAAAAATAGGTGGAGGGAGGGAATAAATTACAGTTTCTTTCCTATTTTTCTCCTTCCCTTCCTCCTCCATTAGAAATTTGAAAAAGCAGTTTGACAGACAGGAAATCAATAAAAACTTGACAAAAGCTCTTGCTTTTGGTATAAAAATTGATGGAAAATATCGATGAAACCTCAGAGCCAAAATATTTGCTGGCAGCTGATTTGGCACCAAGGAGAACTCTTCATTCTCCGTTGTGTTGCACAAGTCTGGACAGCTAGGCTTGGAGGTCATGGATCCCCTGTGCTTTAGCTCCTTTGGCAGCCCAGAGTAAAGGGATGGAGAACTTACATGAGGCAACAGCATGCAGAAAGGGTTGGATGGATCGAGAGTCAAGCACGCAGGAATAAGGTAGAATTAAGGCTTCTACCGTATCGCGCACCTCGGATGCATTCGGGATGGTGCTCAGGGAATGGAGGTTGGCTCCGTCCTTCCCCTTGATACTTCTCATTCAACATGGCACTGTGCCATGCTCCTGGGACACCAGCCAATCTCTGCTCAAGTACAACACGATTAATTTCTTCGTGGTGCTCGTCACTAATCTGCTGGTGCTTTGTAGGCATCCATGAACATCTGAATTTTACCTTGTCATACAGGGATCAGACAGGAAATCGGGGCACAGGGAGATTAAGGTCAAAATCATCTCGTAATTCATAGTGTCCGACTTGAGACACCCAGGATTCTATAGCAGAGGAGTCCCACTTTAATAGAAGATTACATGTTCAGTGTCCAGTGACTTCAATTACAGCTGTGAGAGCAAAGCATTTCTCCAGATTACAACTGGGCATTTCCCATGAGCTTATGAAAAAACCAGGAAGAGTGGGTACTGGGAGACACTGGGTTTGAGCGACTCGCATAGCTTCGTGGAACAGATTTAACTATTCCAGGTCTCATTTTCTTTTAACACAATAATTTTATAGAGCTTGTCTTATTGCCTCATACCTTTCATTTTCCCTAACGAGCCCACACAAAGGTGTTACAGACCAAAGTTGCAAACCCGTGAAGGAGGCGTATATACAAATATGTATATGAAATATTGTGGGGAATATAAGTGAAGACTGTGTCACAATGGATAGACAAAAGGGCAGGAGCAACCCAACCATCATATAGGCATTGCCTCACTTTGGAGTGCTTAGAAACACCCCCTTTATTTTTCCACAGGCTGCTCTTAAGCCAGAGTCAGATGCTTGGGAAAAAAGCCTTTAAAATATGACCATTTTATTAACATTGTTTTTCGTATCCCTTCACCTGCAAAGTCTGTGCTTCAGTTACAGTCAGTCCAGCTGTGCAGTCACAGGAAGCCATTAAAGCTTCTGAAATGACCTAAAATAACACCTTGAATTTAACAGCATCAAAACTTTCAAAGTCCATTATCACAGCACCGGACAAATGCCACAAGGTCCAAACCAGGACTCCTGTGGACCTTCTCCCTGGAGAGATGAGAAATTCCTTCTTTTCAAGGGTACAGAGTTAATTTTTCTAACCCTGCAAGGAAACCGTTAGAGGTGCTGCAGCTCATTTATGGGTAGGGAAACATACAGTGGTGGAAGTGAAAGTTTTTACGTCTTTCAGATTTTCAGGAGAGAAGAGGTGGGAAGCTCACACTGCTGCTTGGAAAGGAGAGGACATAAGAGTCCTCTGAGTTAATGTGAAAACCCAGTAAGACCAGTACTACAGGATGGTCTTTCTCTTGCAGCTGCCAGAGAAACAAGGCTTGGTACAAGGGTGGATAGGACACAGTCACAGAAGTCAATGGAGAAAACGGATGGTGTTTAGTAGGTCAAAAAGTGTGGAATAAGGGGAAGAAACATTACTCCAGTGTAAGGACAGCAAATATCAGCACTGGGGTTAATCACTGGGGGCTCTAGTGGGCCTGTGGCAACTTCCCCTTCCAGGGTTTCTTCCGGAGAAATAAGGTGATAGGAAGAAATAATTTACTGTCAGACTTTACAGAGATAAATCACTGGGTTAATTACAGAGAGAAAAGGAAAACAAACTGATCTCCTTCTCCTTTTGCCTTTTTTTTTTTTTTTTTACTTTAAGGGGAAGATATTTCTATCCCTCATAAGGGAGATGCTCCAGGTCATAGAAATATGCCCCCAACCTGTCCTGGTGCAGGGGGTTATTTCTCCCCAGGTGCAGCACCCTGCACTTGCCTTTGCTGAAATTCATCAGGTTCCTCTCTGCCCATCTATCCAGCCACAGTGCTCACCACATTTCACTGTTACAGGAATGCCTCTGAGACCCTGAGGATTGTGCATCGAGTACACTAGAAAAATCTCAAGACTTTTTGGCAGCTGAAGTGTCGGCACGAGTGGATGACATTAAGTTGTCCTGAAAATTATGTACTTAAAAAACCCACAGGAAAATGCTTTAAACATGGCATTTGCTTCTAATGCAGGTGGTCTAAATTAGGCATTTTATATGTTTTGGGTAAAATGTTATAACGCCAATGCAGTTAAGAACAAGAGGGTTTTCAATTTGAAGCCTATTTATACACACTTGTTTCTAACAAAACATCTTTGAAAAGGAAATTACACACATAGCTCAACTATGATTGTTTTTAAAGAACTTGTCATTAGAACTCAGCAGGGGGCTAAATTTTTAGTTTAAACATACCTGTTAAAACTTCTGTTGCTGGAAAACCAGAAAGATTCAGCAACAAATGCACTGTATCTATATGTACATACATCATTCAGTTTGATCTAAGGACAGACAAAACATCTGCAAATTAAGGCAGAATAGTTAGGTTAGCAAAAAATCAAGGTAGAGCCCACTATCAGACACAGTTCATCTTATTGTCAGCCTGATGCTTCATGTTCCTGCCCAAACTCCTTTTCAGATAGAGAAGAATAACACCAAATGCATGTCTGCACCAACCCTTGCTCACATGCTGGTTTTGCTGACAGAAATCAGCTTGACAGGGAAACCTTAATTTCAGTGTCTGGTACAGCAAACCCAGTTACCTGTGGATACATCATACGACAGAGGAACTGATCATTAATACCATTTTGGAAGGCAGCTGAACATTGCCCTTTCCATACATGTTATCCTTCAACTTATGTCTAACATGACTTTTTGAGAGCACCCTCAGCAACTTTGCCAATGACAGCAAGCTGGAGGGAAGGGATGCCATCCAGAGGGACCTGGACAGGCTTGAGAGGTGGGCCCGTGTGAACTTCATGAAGTTCAACAAGGCCAAGTGCAAGGTTCCTGCACCTGGGTCACGGCAATTCCAAGCACAAATACAGGTTGGGCAAAGAATGGATTGAGAGCAGCCCTGAGGAGAAGGGTTCGGGGGTGCTGGTGGTGAGAAAGCTAACCGCATCCTGGGCTGCATCAAAAGAAGGGTGGCCAGCACGGCGAGGGAGGTGATTTTACCCCTCTACTCTGCTCTGGTGAGACCCCACCTGGAGTACTGTGTCCAGCTCTGGAGTCCTCAGCACAGGAAGGACATGGACCTGTTCGAGTGAGTCCAGAGGAGGGCTACAAAGATGCTCAGAGGGATGGAGCACCTCTGCTGTGAGGACAAGCTGAGAGAGTTGGGGCTGTTCAGCCTGGAGAAGAGAAGGCTCCGGGGAGACCTTAGAGCAGCCTTCCAATATCTGAAGGGGGCTACAGGAGAGTTGGGGAGAGACTCTTGATCAGGGAGTGGGGCAATAGGACAAGGAGTAATGGTTTTAAACTGAAAGAGGGGAGATTAGATACCAGAAATTCTTTGCTGTGAGGGTGGTGAGGCACTGGAACAGGTTGCCCAGAGAAGCTGTGGCTGCCCCATCCCTGGAGGGGTTCAAGGCCAGGCTGGATGGGGCCTTAGTCAACCTGGTCTGGTGGGAGGTGTCCCTGCCCATGGCACGGGGTTTAGAACAAGATGATCTTTAAAGTCCCTTCCAACCCAAACCATTCTATGATTCTATGATAACTGCAAAGGGGAAAAAAAATCCTAACTATTAAAGGCACAAGATCAGAAGAAGAGGAAGAAGAGGAAGAGGAAGAAGAGGAAGAGGAAGAAGAAGGAGCCCTGCTTGCCTGGACATAGCTGCACACCTGCCTCCTGATGGGAAGCAATGAGCAAATTCCTTGTTTTGCTTTGCTTGAGTGCATGGCTTTTGCTTTACCTATTAAACTGTCTTTATCTCAATCCACACATTTTCTCACTTTTACCCTTCTGATTCTGGTCCCCATCCCTCCATGGGGGGGAGTGAGTGACTCACTGCATGGTCCCAGTTGCTGGCTGGGGTTAAACCATGATACCCAGTAAACATCCAATTCAGCTAAATATCTCTGCACTGGTGAAGCTTTCTACTGACCCCAGTGCTAATGCAGCCTATGCATAGATTAGCTGTCCAGGCTCAGAATGACTGGTGGCTGGTCGTCCTCTTTTTCTTCTTTAGATTAATTCTTGTGCAAGTTTTGATATCGATTTTCACACAATTAGAAAAAAAAAGCTTTAAATTGGTATGTTTATAATAGTGACTCTTCAGAGAAGTTAAAAAACGTAGCATGGAGCTGCCTCTTTTTAGTGCAGTTCATCTCAACCTCTCACTTCACTGGCAATGTTTTCTTGCATTAAGTTTCATTAGGATTTGCTGCTGGCTCCGCAGAAAACATAACATAGGTGCAGAATTTGCTGACACACAAACCTTTCATAAAAAGTAACACAGCTGCTACTCCAGCACTTCTTTGGAAAGTGGGAACATCTTACATGACTAATTGATTAGCATGGAAAAGGTGTCCCTAATTTGCTGTTCTATTAGATACACAAAATAACATAACTCTTCGCTAACATGAGGAGGTGCAACAGATAAGACGCTGTTTAAAATGCGGTTCAGGCTGAATTAAGTATTGACAGACACTAAATCTGTTTTACAAAAAGGAAGGATGTGCCAAGGCTTTGAGCAAGCAACTTTCAAATTAAAAAAATAATTTTCTAGTGATCTGGTAGCTTCCTTTAAGACTAAGAACATGCCAGGTAAGTAACTTAAAATAAAACAACTTAAGATGTGGCATCCCTCAAAGTCACTGCAGCTAGAGCAACCACAGGGTCCCTCCTGGACCATATTATGCGTCCCAGCACTCAGGAGACCAGAGCTGTCACCACTCACCACCGAAAATGCAACTGCAGATCCTATCGTGCTCTAGCCATTCCTCAAGACCTTGTTACAGCTTTAGAAAAGTGCACAAAAGCAACAAAAGACCTGCACCAGAGATATCATAAGTGCTTCTGAGTCTGGTACAAAATGAGACATCGAGACCAACGCATACACATACCAACACTCCCCGAGCTTGGGCCAGAGTAACCCAAGGTTGTCTTTAGAAGAGGTCTGCAAGCATCAAAGTGGGATTTAATTTTGTTACTTGGCCCCTGAGCTTAAGTCAGACACAAATATTAGCTCTCCATGATCCATGCTTAGAAATCCCAATCAAGAACATTAAAATGCGCTATTATACGCCCAACATCAAGCTTTCAGGATTTTAAATTTTACAGACAAGTTGCACTCTAACACCATCCACTCACTGATGCGAGTGCCAGGCTGCAGAAGATGAGCAATGCAAACTACAGGAAAGGTATCCTGGAAGCATAAAAATAAAACGTAGTCCCTGGCTGGTAAGTTTTCAGTACATAAATCCAAAAAACAGACAGGACAGAAGGGGAAGAGAGACGAGGAAAGAGATGAATACGTGAGTGTTCTTTCTCTTGATTAATCTGATCCAGTCCTCTCCCTGCTAATGATTCTCCTTTTTCTAATTACAAGCTGCTCCTGTGCTGAAGTTGAATGGGAAGCTGACCTCTGAGCATTTGGACTTTAGTTGGAAAAAAAAAATATATATATATCACAGTTAACATTAAGAACATAGTCAGATATATGCAGAAATAGGATCAGATCCCAAGACAAAGCTATCATAGCAATTATCTTTTAGTAACTTAAACTTTGTCATCTTTAAGAGTTTCATTTACTCATACAGGCAAACCTACAATCTGATAGAAGCAATTAGAATCATAGAACAGTTAGAGTTGGAAGGGACCTTAAAGATCATCAAGTTCCAACCCCCCTGCCATGGGCAGGGACACCTCCCACCAGAGCAGGTGGTGGCCAATTTAAATGCGCCAATTTAAATGCGCCAATTTAAATGTGCCAATTTAAAACCATTGCCCCGTTAAAACTAAGCCTCTTCCTGGAGTGCATTGAAGGGAGTCTGGACTGTCCTTCCCATGTGGATATGGCACTTGAAGGAACTGTCTGGGAGCCCATGCATCTAGGATGTCCCCCACAACCTATTTAATAATGCAGAGCTCTCTGCTAAGATCCAACAGGCAAATTGGGCAACAGGCAGAGGTCAGAAACACCAGGCGGCAGCAAATGGGACAGGTAAGCATTTGTACCCTCCTTGTGATTTCCTCCAGCTAACAAGGCTGAGAAATGCTTGGTAACCCCCTCTGACCCATACACACACACAGGGAACCTAAATGGAGCCAAGTCCTGTGGCAGCAGAGGGTGGTGGGAGAGCGGTACAGCCCCCGCGCTGAAGATCAGTGGGGTCGGTACATCAGAGCAACTCAGGCATTTGAGAAGTGCCACCATGAGGTATTTCCCACTTCCAACAGAGCAGTCTGGAGTTAGGCACCCTGAGGAAGACTCTGATTGAATGCACTTGCCATTAGGACAAATGCTCGGGAAGAGTCCAACCCTCCTTGCTCCAGGTACCACCCAAAGAGACCTGTGAGACCTATACCTTCCCTTAACACTTGCAGGTTTGCAAAGGTTGCCATTTTTCTCAGGTGAACATGCTTTACTTTATAAACTCTCTTGCCTCGGCAGCCCCCTGCTACAGGACTAGCTATTTGGAGTCGTATCCCCCTTACCTTTGTTCTTGCTAGATAAAAATGACCCTCTTGCCTTTTTTTATGATGGGAGTATGAAGAGGGTTCAGGGGAAGGGGGATGCTGTGTGCCACTGATCCAATTAGAATTTCTCTTCTCTGACTTAGGGGGGGGGGACCAAAAATTGCTCACAGCATCCTGGATGCACTGACAGGCAAAAGCTCTGCAACTGCTAGAGGTTGCTCATTTGTTTACTTTATTTCAAAACCATAACTGCTACTTTGGAAGAAATTGAAGTTATTAGGTTATGTAAAACCCATTTGGATGTTTTAACATAAGGCAGGTAATTAAATCAATTCCTTGAAACTTATAGCGTCTGTACATTTCAGCCAACAATTTGTTTTGAAACCACTTTATGAAAGCAGTTCTCCTCAGCTGTATCACCTAATTGTTTAGCGTCGACCTCCTTAACCTATTTCCCTATATTTCCCAAATGCAGCTCAAGTTAACTATGGATTGTAGAAATCACTTCACCTAAGAGAGTTACCCAGCTGCTTGGGTGCGACAGAAGCACAGACCAGGCTACAGTTTTCCAGCTTCACCTGTGAAGCGAGAGAAGTTGCTTCTACAGTCAGTGCTATAAATATTAAAAATCACATCTCCCTCAGAACGTGTATATGAATAGTTCCACATGCAGGAGTATGAGTGGTTGTAGCCATAATAATTATCTCTGCAATAAATATTACTTTCCATTTTCAAAGACCACAATTTGTGCTTGTACTGTAGCTCCTCACTGGAATCCTTTGCATTTGAGGTTTCCTCCATAATGAAGAGCAGCAGTTGACTGTGTGCTGCTGAATCTAATTTCCATCAGAAAGATATAATTGCAGCCTTACTTTAATTTCTGCTTAGAAAACTGGAAATCAACAATACAAACCAATTTGCACCGAAAACACTCATATTTTTCAAGTGCCTTTTGAGTTACAGATCATACAAAAATCATCTGGTTCTTAATTACATCAATCTCACTTATCTTCCTCTCAAAATAGACACAAGCTAGACCTAAAGAAAACAGAACAGACTTACACGGTTACTAAATCTTCTGGAAAAACAGAACCCCGTATCTTTTGTAGGAAACAGGATTCCCATCCTGCTGTTTTCACTCAAACAGCTTTGATACTTTTCTCTGCTAAGAGTAGAACTACACATTTAATAAGCATAAACCTGATGCCCCCTGTTGGTTATATACAGCTAAAAACATAGCCTCTGCACATAGGGATTCCTCCGTCTCTCACTGCTCTCACAAGGGTATTGTACAGAGCATTTCAGATTTTTCCTGGGCGCAGAGATTATACTCCAGGTTCACCCGGATGCGTTTCTCACCTCCTCTGCAGGCAAGGAACCACACGGGATGCTTCTGTGACTACAAAGCTAGCCCTAATCACAGGGGCGCTCTGTAGTAACCTGTCCTGCAGGCAAAAACCCTGCCCATGGCAATCAGCAGTCGTGTAGCCTAGAAAGTGTGCCAGACCAATCCTCCATAGCTGGCTGGGCACCCGTTCCTCAGAAAAATACCGCTCAGTATGGAAGCAATAAACAGCTCGGTTCTATATAGCAGAGCAAAACACAGGACCATTCCCTTGTCTTGACCTGGAAACACCATCAGAATTGGAGACACACCAGCAGGAATTACCACCCTCTCACATCTTGCTGCCAATGCTGCTATTAAAATAGTTACCTTTGTGAGGACTGCTGTGCCATCTCTTGTTCTTTGAGCCTGTGACCCTACAGACTCCAGGTCCATCAGAAAGGAAGTCCAGAGCTGGCTATAAGCAAATCCTAGCCTCCTCCTGGAGATACATCTGGTCTCCACCATACAGATGGCTAAACTCCTCAGAGCCTGAGTGATTTTCAGGGTTATGCTGTGAAACCACAGCAGAGCCAGGAGCATAAAATCATAGAACAGTCCAGGCCGGAAGGGACCTCCAAAAGTCACCTAGTCCAACCTCCCCGCAGTCAGCAGGGACACCCCCAACTAGACCAGGTTGCCCAGGGCCTCGTCGAGCCTCGCCTTGAACATCTCCAGGGAAAGGGCCTCAACCACCTCCCTGGGCAACCTGTTCCAGTGTTCCACCACCATCATAATAAAGAACTTGTTCCTAATATCCAATCTAAATCTGCTCTTCTCCAGCTTAAAGCCATTGCCCCTCATCCTGTCACTGCAGGCCTTTGTAAACAGGCTCTCCCCAGCCTTCCTGTAGGCCCCCCTCTGGTACTGGAAGGCCGCTATTTGGTATCCCTGGAGCCTCCTCTTCTCCAGGCTGAACAACCCCAGCTCCCTCAGCCTCTCCTCATAGCAGAGTATGCAGGAAGCATAAATCCCATTTCGTTCCCTTACCTTAGCTCCTGGAGCACCTGCCTCTCACTGGGGGACAGCCTTGCCTCTGTTCTCAGGTTAGCAGCATGCCAGCAATATCAGGATCAGGACCTCAAGGGGTGAAGTAAACTGTTTATGCAATGACAGAACATCAACATGCAGGGGAACACCAGGAGGCATTTTGTGACTGCTGGTAGCCCAGCAGTTGTCTGTCACTGAGTGAACACGGTGGGGCCTTGGGCCCTCCCTTCACCCTCTCCAAAAAAAATAGAAAGCAATCACGTACCCAAACAAGTCCCTTCTCACACCACGCACAGCTGAAACCAATACCTTTGGCTTGTCCTGCTTAAAGGAGAGCAGAGCTGTTCTTGCTGCTTGTCTTAACGCTCTGCACCTGGCTGACAGAGCTGATCCTCACATGTGCTGGGGGACAGATTTTCTCAAGCCACCCCAGCTCACCTCCTGCCAGGCCAATTGAAATTATTTCAAATTTGACAAGACAAGAGGTAACAGGCACAAACTTGAACATGGGAAGTTCCGTCTGAACATGAGCAGGAACTTCTTTCCTGTGAGGGTGGCAGAGCCCTGGAAGAGGCTGCCCAGGGAGGTGGTGGAGTCTGCTTCTCTGGAGACATTCAAACCCCACCTGGACACGTTCCTGTGCAACCTGCTGTGGGTGGACCTGCTTTGGCAGGGGGTTGGACTAGATGATCTCCAGAGGTCCCTTCCGACCCCATATTGTTCTGTGATGTAGGCTGTTAAGAGGCACCCATCCACATCAAGTCCCTGTGGTGCTCAGCAGAGCACCAGGGCTACAAAAACTCTTCCAGACTGTGAAAGGTCCCTGCAGCTGTGTCTTTACATGTGTCCACAGCAGCCATCATCACAGTGACATGGGGATGCTCCCCTCAGGAGCTCCATAGCTCCCAGCACCAGCCACACTGCAATGGGATATGCAGCTCCTGCAGCACTGGCAAACCGAGGCCCTACTTATACAATTTTTATTATTATTTACACAATTGGCCCAGAAGGAGGGTGGGTGGGTTGGTGCTCATTCAACCACCTGATTTTCATCCTGCTTAGAGCAGAGGGACAGCTGGGAGCCAACACCTGTGAGAAAAGCCTTGGAGTAACCACCCTCCAGTCACCTCAGTTCTCTGCTGGGCTTGGCCAAAGCCAGGTTTCACAACAAAATTGTCCCCGTTCCCCATCTCTGGCATAGCTGAGAGATGAGCTGTGCCAGAACTTTAAGTGGTAAAACATAGAGGTTCATTAATTGCAACAGTGCATGGAAAAAGATGGAATGACTGAAATTATGGTACAAAACACAGGCAACGTCGAACCAAGCTTTAAGCGTTTCTTTCAATCAAATCCAGCAAAGCCTCAGCACTGAAACAATTTTGCAATATCCAGTTGTTTCCTCATCAAAAGCAAATTAGTTTCCTCTCTGCCCTAAGTTGAAAGCATCTTACACTAGATGATTTTTTGGACATTCATCAATGAAATATAAACCTTATAATTAATTTGCCAACAATATTACTTTGCTATTTTTGACATAAAAATATCTCTACTGAGCCATTCTTGAACCAGCACTATGTGGATAGAATTAAAATGTTATTTTAGGTTCTTTGAAAGAGGTTGGGGGATCTTTTTGCTCTTTATTGCACTTTTCCCTCCTGTCATTTAAAAATAAATTCACAAAAGCTCAGTGATAGGAGAGAGGGGAGACACTAAGAAGCATACCTGGATTTGTCTGTTAAAGTGTTTTGCATAATCCAGTTTTTCTTTATTCCATGCTGGGGAGCCTGATGTTTATCCTCACATCTAGTCCTTTGTGACCCCTAAGACCACAAAGATAAGAAGAGCAAAGCTTTTAAAATAATGCACTGTCATATCTCTAAAAGATTCCTGTAAATCTGCCTTTGAGGCTGGAGGGAGGGAAGGAGAATCCAACTGAACATAAGCTTTAAAAAAAAAAAGTGATACGCTACAAATCTACGTAACCACTTAACAAAACTGGAAGAAAAAGAGCAAAGAAATACCTGCAAAGCAGCACTATGACACGATGACAATGACATGTGATGCAAGCAAATGATAAAGAAGCTTTTGCAGCCTTTAAGGACACCAAGCGAAATGCAGACTGCTCAAAGTTGGCCTGGCTCGTTTTCGATTTGAATTTCTTGATCTTGATTTGAATTTCAAGCTCTGATGTACAAAAAGCTTTGTCTCAATACAAGGTTTTGAAGCCCTGCAGGACTGACTGCCTGGATGCTTTTGCTTTGAAGCTGTCTAAAGCCTCCCCTGTCATCACTGTTTCACATTAAAATATATATTTTCCATTGCAGGACTTAGCAAATAGATTTTCAGCTGGTTTATTTTTTCCCTCCTAGTCAGATTGTTTTCTTCAGGCTCCAATATATGCAGATTTAATGGAGAGATCTTTAAAAAATAATGCTTTCCTTAGAGAAAACAATAAGTTAAAAGCCATTTGTTGTCTCCTGTTGGCAGTTTTTTTGCCAACAAAACCGGAAAACATAATATAATCAGAATGATCTATGCTGTAAAGCAAAACTGTCTGCCTCTTGTAAACCGTTCTTTTGTTCTGGTTACATCAATTCCTAACATTTAAGTGGTTCCATGATTTCAGCTGCCTTCCAGTTGATGCCCAAGCCCTGTCCCATGAATGGAGCAGAAGACAGTGAATGCACGTGGGGGTTAACATCACAGGTTCTGCTGCTTCCCTGAGCCCTGCGTTTCAGGCTAGTGCTGGGTCCTGGCCCTCCCCTGGGGCTGGTGCTCCCTCTGCCAAGTACCAACAGCTCCCACATCATCCCAGCTCACACAGAGGACCTTTGCCTTTCTCCTCTTTGGCAGTCTTTTCTTTCTCCCTCCACCTGACATTCCTACTCGTCCCGCTCTTCCTTTGCTTTCCTCAAAACTCCTGATCTGTTGCCTCTAAAAATTTTCTTCATGGACTTAAATTCTCCACCTGCCTGTTCCAGTGGTGGAAGGATAAACAACCGATTCAGAAAAGAGCTCTGCCTTTGAATGAACCACCAAACTTACCCAAAGGTGTGTTGTTTTTCCAAACAAAGAAACACACATTTCCATCTTTCATGTTTTATATCACGAGCAATAGCAATCAGGGTTTGAATATGATCTTTACCTATCACCAATTGTAAGAAGATTTTAGGGAAAGCATTATGCATTTCAGAAATACACTGTGATGACTTGTGAGCTGGCATAATCAGATAGATCAGCAAGGACCCAGGAGGAACACCCTTAAAAGAGATTGGAGCAACTTTAACTGCAGCACAAGCAGGTGTATCTCCAGTAACTCTGTTGGCTTTGTTTAGGAGGCTGAATTCCACCTACTAATTGAAAAACAAATAACACACCTTAGCTTTTGATGATAAGATTTACTAATGCTACCCTGTGCAGTCTGAATAGAGACTCAGTGTAGAAAGCATTAGCTCCGATTCTTCTTATTCAAATCCTCTTCTATGTTTTCCTTTACTCGGCCTACTTGATTTATTTCTCAAATACTGCAGCTCCAATTCACCCTCATGTTCTGAAGCTTTCTTCATAGCAATAACCCCAGAAACCCAGAGTCTGTATAATATCTATTGGAGATAACAATGAATAACCGCACTGCAACGCCCCGGGTCTGAGGGGGCTCAGAGTTCTTAAGGAGTTTGCTGCAGCAGCTTCATGAGCTGTTTCTCTGCCACCCATCTGGCATGCTCATTTGCCATTCCTCCTCTCGTTCCCCCCCCATAGTCCTGAAAATGTGAGTGGCAGGCTGTGCTAGGGTTTTGAATATGATGCTCCCTTATTCCGCTTCCCCAGCTGCCTGGATGAGAGCAAGGTCTACAGATGTTATCTGTTATTGAAGAAGGAGCATCTGTGAGATGTATTCTCTGCTTCCTCAATCTCCAAATCCAACTGTAGTTATTTCTCCTACTTTCTCTCTAAGAAGATGACGTTATACCACCTCTTTATTTGTCCAAATCCCATTTCAGCCCCATAAATCTCCCGACGTGATCTAATCCACCCCCTTCCCTGTCCTGCACACAGGAGGTGCACTTCATCCTCGGGACCAGAGCATCGTGTCTCCCTCTGGCACTGCACATCAGCTTCCACTCCCTCTCTCCAGCACTCACCTATAACCTGCCATCACTTTGGAGGTGAAATGACCGAACTACTTGCAGTATTTACATCTACCCAGCAGTTTTTGGTAGAAATCATTTGAGCAGGTCTGGTTTATATCCTTCTGAGGTTTCTTAAGCTGCTGCCCAGCTTTGATTAACTTGTCAAGCCCCCAGACTTTCTGTATTACTCCCTATTCCCTTGTTAACACAGCTTACTTACTTTTGTTAGCTTTTCACAGCTGCTTTGCATTGTGGAGACTTTTTCACAGGTTCACAGGGATATTTAAAGCTTTTCTCTTTAGCTAGGAGGCCCCAAATAACTCAGACCCTGTGTGCAAGGGTGACACCAGTCTATGCTGATTTTCAATTTCCTCCAGGTTTCTTAGCTCAGAGCATCTCCAATGGCAGATTTAGAGGAATTAATATGAGTCTGGGACGTTAAGTAAATTTTGCTGGAAATTCACCAAGCTACAAGACACATGATGTCTTCCACATTCCTGCAGGACATCTCATATTTCTTACTGCTTTCCCAGACTCTGAGGAACTAGCATGTCAAAGACAGCACGTGGTTCTGCCTGGGCTGTCAGAGGCAGAGGTGAGCACTGCTTCCTGCTGAGTGGATCTCTATAAAAGAACCCAGAGGACCTTAATAAAATAACAGGAAATTTGGTAAACCTGCTTGGAGGGTGCTGGTAAAAAATAGGTGTAGCCTTATTTTAGGTCCTTCTGGGATTCCTCAGGCCACTGCCTGGTTCAAACTAACTTAAAGATGTTTGTTAAGGCAACATGTCTTTTTGATCAAGTTCTAGTTTCCTTTCTTGAAAGATGATTTGATTAAATGGTTTGTCACCCATCAAGCTTTGACTGTAAAATTCAGAGGAAAAAAAAAAAAGAAGAAGAAAAAAAAAAACCCAAAACATCAGAATAGAATGATGTAGAGGTTCACTTAGATAGCTGGGATATTTTCCAGGCAGGCTAAGATAAAACAGTGTGAAAATACGCCGCTCCAATTCCATCGATGTGAACAGATCTAATTCACATAGCATTGATAAAGGTAACAACCTCTCAGTACTGTTAAACAGGATTATTTAGCCCTCTACAGATATATATATATATATTTTTTTTTTTTCCTAACAAAAAGATGGGTACTTCTTTAGCCAAACTGAACCCTTGATGAAGCATTACCAGTGGAGCAGATGTTTGTCCTGGCCAGTGACTGTACCAAGGAACTAGAGAAGCATTGGCACGCCTCCTCAGCTGGGGGTTACAACTTCTTGGGACTCCACTGAGTATTTCTAATATGAAGTTTTCCAAGACTTGTATAGCCATATGACCCCATGTAAGTGCTACAGTGCTCTGAACCATTTCTTTAAACTTTCCTCTGGATTATTGCTACCACGTACTTGTTCCCACTCACCTGGCCCAAACATTGTGCATGCCAGAATGATGCCTGAGCCTGAGGAGAGGGCTACAGGGATGTTTCTGATTCACTGGCAGCAGTGAAAAATGATAATTTGGGTGATCTGATTAAATCAGATATATGAAACTAATTCATTGGGTTTTCTGCCTTTGAGAGCAGCTTTCACAAGGAATTTCATCAAGAGAAAGTCAAGCCACAAATGAGCTTATATGACCAGAACCAACCGCAAATGGTTTACTGCTCTGGTTGTTATTTAATGAAATATGTGAACCAGTATTAAGCTTTTAAAGGGATTTTCATGAGGTTTTATGATATGTCTTTTTAATTTTTAATGGTGACTTTCAAAATGTGACAGCTTACAGAGTTACATGGGGGGTGCACCTAACTGCACCACTTTTCTGTTTCAATACACCCTATTTTTTTGTGTTTCATATCCAACTTTTGGCATGCGGATTACCATATAAACAAACTGTTTTATTTTCTGTCCTGATGTAGAGCCAACATGGCTCCAAAAATCAGGTGTGTTGCTGCTAAACAACATGTTAGAAGCAGCAAAGCTGTATTTTTATGACATGGAATAAAAACAAGAGGACAAAAAAATGAGGTGCTACCTCGGATGAAAGACTCATTGTCCTTTTTCCAACACTGGCCAAGAACAGGCATATAGGAAGGACTACAAGAACATAGCAGGCATATGAAGATATAGTCCCAGGTTATTCTCCAAAGGTCTTTCTCCTCAGAGCTGCTCTGCAGCAGGTCAGCCCCCAACCTGTCCTGGTGCAGGGGATTATTTCTTCCCAGGTGCAGCACCCTGCACTTGCCTTTATTTGAGTTCATCAGGTTCTTCTCTGCCCAGCTCTCCAGCCTGTCCAGGTCTCGCTGTATGGCAGCACAGCTGTGAGAAATACAATAGCACTTCATGTTTCCTGACCTTTCTTCAATGTTTGTTAAACTCATGCTCCCGAGATGAACGAATTTTGTGTGGATCCCCAAAACCCAGGTAATCCACAACTGCTGGCTCCTCGCAGGGCAGCCACTGTACCACTGAAATACAATGAAATGGCCAAGGACAGCTGAGCATCTGGCATGGTTGGGCTCCACAGTTTTTACCTCAAAAATGCTTCTCAGCCCAAAAAAAATTAATTTATGCCTGAACATAACTCCTCCTAATTGTTTTCCACTGCCAGAAACTATCTGATGGATAAGTTTGTATGGAGCGTATTTTCTCTCGGTCTGTATTTAACCACAGTAGCATATTTCTACGGGAACATCACTATGTTTTATAGATGTGGCGATGCTGCCACAAGCTTTTCTCATTATTGCTTCCAAAAGCTCATGGTCAGAGGCAACCACCGCTTTTCCTGTACGAGCGCTCACAGCTAGACATAGGCAGATGTCACTGTATGGTATGGGATACATCCTTTCCAATCTGTGCATTGTTTACTTTTGCAAATGCACGACTTCTGAAGGGATAAACAACAGGTTTCCCCCTTTTGCAGCTGTGTAACTCTGAGCCTTTGCACAGATGCATCCTTTACATCTTGTTTCAAATGAATTGGCAAGCCTTGAAGGGAAACAATGTTTTTGGCATCTCTGAATCATAATGAAATACTTCTTTTATAGACACACGTCTTTCCGATGACTTTTAAGATTGTTGTGGTTTAGTCTTTGATCACATACAGAGTGCAGACATAAACTTGAGGTAAGAGTTTTCATATCAATTCCACATAAGGAAAGAGGCCACCCAGAAGGACCAGTTGAGCCTTGGACCCTGGCTTTGGAGAATAGAAGTA
>JAHREE010000505.1:511387-530408 GCA_033628505.1 Tringa tobata
GTGGACCTGCTTTGGCAGGGGAGTTGGACTAGATGATCACCAGTGGTCCCTTCCAACCCCATGTGATTCTGTGATTTTGACAAGCAGGAATTGCAATTGGACTTCCATGGTCTTAAAGTTCACTCCCCTTTTGATTTTCATCTTTTGTTCTCTTTTGTCTTGCTTTTGATGCCTTTTAGTGTCCGGACAGCCCCTGTAGAGTGACAGGCAATTTCATGGAGAACTTCTGAAATATTCAACAGACCATTTCTACAAACAACTGCTTGAAGCAGGATTGAAGCAAGTAGGTTGCTCAATGAATTAAACACTTATTTTTGTGTAAGATCCCATCACTACTTCTAAGCGTGATCCTGAGCCCCATATAGGCCAACAGTGACAATGCAGAAAGCTGATTGCTCAGCTCCCTTCTTTTAGCGAAGAACTTGCTGGTGGAAATAATTCAGCTGCTCTACCTGGCAGCAGCGGTGAACACACAGCATTGAGGGAAAACAAGTGCCACTCAAGGAGATGACAGCATGGCTCATCCTCCTCATCGGTTCCCTTTATTTGTTCAGCAGTAAAATCTTTAAATCCTTTAGGAAGTAAGCCTTGACTAGCTGAAAGGACTGTCAGCACAGCCCATGGTGGGGACAGCTTCTCAAACTGTGTTATGGTTCACCTGTAAAGTCTCCTTGGAAACTTCCATCACAGGCAGGGGTGGTGTTCCACCCAGAAATCTTTCTCTTCCCATGCATGAAGACCTTCCTGCATGTCCCTTTACAGCCTTCGCTCCCCGCCAGAGGGGTGAGGAGTCAGCAGGAGAACATCTGGTACTTTACAGGTTCAATGGATAATACTTGACCTCAAGCTCCCTCGGGGCTAACAGCTGAGGAAGACCTTGGGGAACACGGCCAATGTCCCATTAGAACTTTTTTGAGCCCATGGAGGCCAGAAATACTGACTGCCACTAGCTATGGCATGGAAACCTGCTCCAGACTTTAGCAGGAGGGTAAACAAGATACCCAGAAATGGTGAAATTTGGGGAATTTTCAGCCTATTTGGTGCTGTTCTCTTTTTTTTTTTTTCTGTGAAATGTTTCTACCACAAACCCCTCACCTAAGCACCTAAATTAGGGAATAGGTTACACTGCTTGCCTAATTAAGATGCGTAATCTAACTATGAGACAGACCATATTCACCACTGCGCCTGAGGAGATTAGTTTTGAAAATTTTACCCCTACAGACATAATTCTATTTCAGGATATTTGAAAACAGCCCCAGGAAAAAAGATAAGCAAGCATATGTCGCAGGATGTGAAAAAAACCCACCACATTTCATCCAAACTGCCTGTTGGGCACAGAGTATTGCAACTCATCGTCTTCCTAAGGTAATGGTTTTTTTAAGCTTTCCCACACAACCACAACGGAGCAGTCTGTGCAGTTGTACACAAATCCCCCAGTTGGTGTAAGGCAGCGCGATCTTCAATAACTCTGTTTATGTTAATGGCGGATTTGGCCCAAGGTGTTAAAATATTTACTGCAGAGAGACTCACAGATCTCTTACAATTATGTTTTATCTACTGATCAAACCTCTTACTGTTCCCAGCGCCTTAATTAGAAAACTTGGATTTCTTCCAGGAAGAGACAAACACCAGTAGACAGATGGGCAAAAAAAAAAAAAAAAGAAGAAAAAATTAACATTTCCCTGGAGAAATGACAAAGAAGAAATCATTTAACAATAACCAGAATTAAGCAGAGATTAAGATGTTCAGTAGTCATTGTTCAACAGACACACTAGAAAGGGGTATGAGCCATGTGAGACCCCCATGTACCGGGCTGGTCCCTGGTACCTGCTCACTGAGGTTGCTCTTGCCCAGGATCCAGTAACCCTTTTTACTGGACTTTTGGCATTCCTAACACGGATTGTTCAAAGGCCTGGTACAACACACCATTGGGAAATTTTTCTTGTGATTCCAACTGAGGTTTTACCTTCTGATCATCATCCTGATGATCCTAGATCATCAGGACATTGAAGTGCTGGAGAACGTCCAGAGGAGAGCTACCAAGCTGGTGAGGGGTCTAGAGAACAAGTCACATGAGGAGAGGCTGAGGGAACTGGGCACGTTTAGTTTGGAGAAGAGGAGGCTGAGGGGAGACCTCATTGCCCTCTACAACTCCCTGAAAGAAGGTTGGAGAGAGGTGGGTGTTGAAAAATTCTCCCAAGGGAATAATGAGAGGAGCAGAGGAAATGGTCTGAAATTGGGGCAGGAGAGATTTAGATTAGATATTTGGAAGAATGACTTTCCTGAGAGGGTGGTCAGGCACTGGAACAGCCTGTCCAGGGAGGTGGTGGAGTCACCATCCCTGGAGGTATTTAAGAAATGTGTAGACATTCAGGGCATGCTCTAGTGCCCGAGATTGTTGGGTTGTGTATGTTTGTGGGGTTTTGTGGGGGTTTTTTATTTGTTTGTTTTTTGTGGTTGGACTCGATCTCAAAGGTTCCTTCCAACCATGAAGATTCTGTGATTCTGTGACTTTGGCTTTGAAAGCTTTGTGGCCTGCAGGTTGGAGTTCTGCTGCACTGTAGGAGTTTACTAGTCTCCTTGCAATAATTTGTTCTATTTTTCAGCTGGGGGTGGAAATTAAAGCAAAAGTTTAATTTGGTAAGGTAACCAAAAGGTAACTCATATTAATCAACAAACCTTCCTAATATTACAAAGAGCCACAACGAGCTTTCCTGTAAACTAACATCAGGAAGGTAAAAAGGCATCCAGGAATTTTGCAAAGCAGAGTTCCCACTGGACACGGGAGGGTGTTTGGGGTTCCATGAACAAGAGCACCAGGAAACCTGTTGCAAGTCCTTTCTTGGATGTGTATCACACACACGCATGCCGTTGGCTGATGGAGAAGAGCTTTCCGTAAAGACCTCACATGCATACACTCAAAAAAACCCAACCTAAACACAACACTGGTCTTCCCACACTTCTCCTGCCCAAAGAGAGGCTGACAGCACAAATTGTACATAGTTGGGTTGTTTGCTGTTCTGCTGCAAGGCGCTCAGAGGTAGGAAGGATGTGCCAAGCCTGTAAACACTATGCTGGCTGCCTCGGGCAACGTGGTATGGGATATACTCCAACTGGTGGCTTTCAGTTTGCTGCCCAGCGCCTGCAGATTAATTTTTAAGGGACCACGAAAGGTAGAAAGAGAACAAGACTAACATCACGGTATTTAAATGCACTTTCGCAGAAAAACTATAGGAATCTGCGTATGAAAAGTGCAGAAATAACCCTATACTTGAAAGGCAATGTGGGAACGTTCCCTATCCCGACACCAAATCCATGAAAAAAAAGCCTGATGGAGGGAAGAGGAGGGTGTGTTGCTCTGCAGCCTCATCTTTTCTGCTCGCCTGCCTGCCCCTTCCCGGGGGAACTATCTATCCAAACTCAGTAAGCTGAAAGGAAGCACAGCCTGAATCTTACCAAGACCCTAAGCACCAGCCAAGAACACGATGTGCATGTAGAAAACAGGGTCTGAGAGGGAAAAATCCCACTGTACAGTCATCACTGGACAGGCGGTGTCAAGAGTTCAGCTCAGTTGTATGAACTGGTTGTTAGGAGACTTGCCAAATAGTACACAAGGCAATGATTTCACTGCTGAAGTGGTCATTCCCTTCAGTGTGAAGTAATTAAACAAATCTGGACCCCCAACCCCGCACAGCAACCAAGCTTGCCTCTTCCTGAGTTAATTTGGTCAGTATAAAACTATAAATCACATTTCCTGGAAGAATAGAGGAAACTACATACCTTGCTCATCGTGAGAAGGCAAACGAAATTTAAATACAGATGTTTTGAAGATGCTGCATCGGAGCCATTTTTTCCAGAAATCAGGCTTAACTCTAAAACCATCTGTAACCTTAAAATGAGCACAGATTTCCCAGTTACATCATTACAGTTTTAAAAGTCATTACAGTTTTAAAAAATCATTACAGTTTTAAAAATAGTCTTTTTCATAAGATGCAAAACAACTTACCTGCATTATTAGTCTTCATTAGTTCTATTACTAAACCACTCAGGAGCCTTAGCTGTGAGCAGCAACCACCATTGGCAAGGCTCTGTACAAGTAACGTAGATAATTATCTTTTGACCTGTTTTTGACATTTATAGAATTTGAGCCAAATTCATCCCAGGAGCAACACAAAAGAAGCCAGTGAAATGACACCCTGGGTCAGTTCTGTCCTGCCCCTCAAATTTTCAGTCAAAACTCATTTATTTTCTTAGATACATTTCCCCTTTCCGCTTTTTAAACACATTCTGGCTCAGACACTGCCCTTCAGCTTTTCAATACACCCTAGAATTTCCTTTTAAAATTTTTCCTACCCAGCACTCCCTCTTGGTCTTCACAGTGACACCGACTCTTTCAAAGAGAGCAAAAATGAAGCAAAGCCTTAGTCCCAGCAAACAGCTTGCTGCCTGCCTTCAGGAGGTACCTCATGGATTTCTACCCCCTGGCAAGAGGGAAGGCTCCAGCTTTCATGTTCTTTATAGGATATTATGGGGCTGTACATTTCTATGCCTCCACAAAGCTGGAGAGAAATGTCCCCTCAGTTTCCCCTGTAGATTGCCAATTGTACACCATATGGACCTTCCTCAGCCAACCTGAGGGGGCCAGCACCCTGCCAGCTGGGGTTATCGATGGCCTGACTCTTCAACTAGCAACATCCCTTATTTAGGCTTTTTTAAAAAAATAATTCTATGAGATGGGGCAAACCAATTAATCAAGAGAAAATAAAAAAAATAAAAGCTTTTCCTCCCATCCCTTTCATTAATTTTGGATCTACAATCTCCCATGTAGGAAGGATTACATATATTCCAGCTTTTTCAAGATCCTCTTTCATAGAGGGTAATCTCCTCAGTCTCTGCTCCTTCTGGGTGGTCAGTGTCAATTCATCACCTTCAAATCACCTCCATGGCTGATCTCTCTGATTTATTTGATGTTTCTTATTATCAGGGACAGATGCTTTGAGTCCTTTGAGAAGTGTTGCACCACTAAATTAGTGAGGTCAGAGACCAAAACAGAGGAGTCTCTGCACCATAGGCTGTTCAACATCCCCAGGGTATGCCTAAAATCCCAATCATGCCAGTGCCACCGTGGCAGCATTGCTGTTATTGCCCATTTTTACCGCATTTTTATTTAGGATGCAGCATGTTTTTTCCTCAGTCAGGGCCATTTTATCAGCCACAAATGAAAGGAAAAAAGTGACTGCTATGTCTTACAAGATATCTTCACAGATATGGTTTGCTAAAAGCTGAAACAGATCTTACTATAATCACAGTCATTCCTAACCACGGGGACCTGCACTGCTTCTCTGTTACCAGGGAACAACAGGACATGAGTACTGAGGCCAATTACCCTGCTCCCACTTAAAGCAGAGGATTAATTTTTCAGGTTTTACCCTCAGGTCACTTCCCCAAGAACCAAGGCGAGTATATTTTGTAGCTGACCTCCAACCATTTATTGCACACCAGTATGCTGATAGGTTTCTCCAAAGGGCCTTCCTTTCTTAATATTTCTAGTGACCTTACAGTCATCTTCACCTTTAAAGTACTTTTTAAGAGGGAAAAGGGTTAGACCTCCACAACAAGCTGCAGTCTCTCCTGCGAGACTCCCTTATGTTGTCTCTGATACGCTGTCAACTTGGCTGCAGTTCGTGTTCATTACCTCTGCAGACGCTTGACAGAGAACTCTCAGTCATGGAAATATTTGGAAACTGGGATTTGTAATCATCACATTTTTCAGCTGACTTAATTTCTGCTGACAAAATACTGAAGGAACGAAGAAGAGATCTGTTTTAAATAATCCGGATATTTGACTTGGGAACATGATGCAGCTGCCTTAATATTGAGAAAATGAGTAATTATTTTAAAATGCTTTTGTCTGTAGAGTGAAAAGCCACTGCAGAAAGGCAGAGGGAAAAGAAAGCTACTTGCCACCCGCAAAGTTTACTTAAAACTTGTGATGTGAAGGAAAGAAGGTGATGGCAGAATTAAAAGAGGGGTTTGATCAGGTAGCCTTGATCTTCCCTCTGCATAGGTCTACGCCCCTTATTGTCAGTTCCCCTGCAATGACATATGTAGGCAAGATGACCCAACAAGCTCTGAAATGCTCCTGCTGGCAGCTCTCAGGAGAGGAGCTCTACATGGAGTGGCAGATGGTTCCATATACCTTATTAAATGCAAAGCAGAGGCAGCCCAAAGTGGACTGGTGGGGTGCCTGTAGTGCCGGGGGCACCAAGATGTGCCAGAGGCTGGTGAGGAGACAGACACAGGGAGGGTGGCCAAGGGGACAGGGCATGGGAGTGAGCTGTTGTGGTGGAAGTGCTGAGTGCTCGGGAGGCAGATGGATGAGGAGAGAGATGGGTTCTCAACTCACATAAATCACCCCACATCCACCAGCTTCAGCACAACCTCCGCTCACCAGACTGCATTAAACCAGGCAAGGACCCGGCCCCAAATATTCTTCCATGCATGACATAGGAGAGCAGATTTACAAGCAACACCAAGATCATGACAGACACACACTCCATGCACAGCTTCTCCAGGGGCTGCACCAAAAAAAAACCAGTCTGTCTGTCATACAAAGCTGGGCTGCAACCCAACGTGGAATAGCAAATAATACTGTTATATTCTTCAGAGAAGCAGTATGAAAGCAGGTACTAGCTCCCTTCTGTTTGCTGAACTAAGAAAAATAGAATCCAGGTCCTACTATGAGATGGAAGATTGCTTCTGTGGTTGTTGTCTCTAGACAGGTAAAATAGAAAATTAGAAATAGCAATGTCTTTTCAATGGCTTTCTTCCCTGTGTAGGCAGTAACCCAACACACTGCAATACGTACTGTAGTTAACAATGCTGATGTTAACCTTTTACTCTAAAAAGATAATGTCAAATTAAGGGGCTGATCCTGCTAACACTTAAATATGCCCTCAATTTCAGGAGTTCAGTCATCCCTTTGTTTCCTTTAGTGTATCAGCTCGTATGCCCAAGCACAGGACCCACATTTCACAGCAAGGGGATAAGGTTGAGCTACAATCCTACACTGTAAAGAGAGAAACCTTCTCCTTCAACTCAAGAACAACCACAATACCACCACAACACCTGCTCAGTGTTAAACCAATAAATATTTCATGTGATGTTACACATCAAGGTTGTTAGAAACTCAAAATCATTACCACCAGAATGATGGGATTTCCCTGAACTTTCATTTTCAAAGCTGTGAGAAACAGACACTGTAAACACAGGTCCAAACTAGCAAAGGTACACTTGGATTTAAACATTTTATTTCTTAGATGCAAAGGCAGGCAAAGGGAAAATTATAAAGTTATTAACGATACAAGTGTATTCTGGATTCTCTGATCTTTTGCCTTGTGTTCTTATGTTCTGAATAATAAAAAGGATATAGTTATCAGTGACAAGAACAGATTAGTTTCCTTAATGGATCATTGTGCCTAACATGGCTTATTGAGAAAGTTTATATAAGCACCATGTCCCAGTAGCTAATCCACCAAAATAGGTCAATAAAGCAATGCCAGAAAAAAAAAAAAAAAAAACTTTTAAAAAATAATCTGTTTGGGAAGTTAATTCATTTGTTATTGAACTACAGAGTTCTTTCCTTTTTTTGAACACCAGGGATTAACATGGATGTGACCGAAGCTACATGTTGTAGACTGGCCTTTCAGCTCTTTCAGGCCATAGGTGCATGCTGGAAAAGGAAAGTTTGGCTTTTCCACACTGCATACCAGGAGGGTAAAGAGAGTACCTCTCCTGTTCAAAGGTGGAAAATGAGAATCTGGGAAGCCATTAAACTGTCAGTCTAGAAGGAGTCTAGTGCAAATTATGCAACAATCCATTTCTAAACACCAGAGAACAATAAAGTGATTTTAAAAAGTCAAAGTAGATGTGTCAAGAAAAGGTTGTGCCAAAATGTTGGCAGGATGACTGGGAAAGGAGAAGGTGGTAGATGTCGGATGTCTTGATTTCAGTCATGACAAAGCAGGAAAGCTGTTTTCCCGGAGCACGTGCCTGCAAAAGCATGTCCCAAAAAGTAATCCTTAGACTGTCAGCACATGTTGCCATCAGGTTCCTGAAATGGTCTGTCCTGTTCAGTTGTACTAAATATTACCATTAATCTTGTTAACATGGGAAAGTAAAATTTCAGGAACATGCAGGTGGCCTCAATTAAGAGGGTCGTACCCACCAAGGAGGGCAGGATGTGAGTGTGATGTCTGGTCAAGCAGAGGCCACGGACAAACCAGAACAAGCTGTGACCAGGCAGCAGGCACAAAACGTGATAGGGATGGACTCCCCTACCATGCTTGCAGAGCTATGCTAGACCAATGGTACATCACCAAGTACATACCCCTATAAATATGCCTTCTACATGTCAAGGTGTAAATTAGGGTTAGCTGTCAACCTAACCTGAGATTAATTAGTGGCCTAGGCTGCCTTTGACTAGCTTCTCTGGCATGCTCTGAAAAGGAAACATCTACTGAAAATGAAAACCTAAAAAACAAGATATCTAACATTTGGCTGTCACTAAGATCTTATTTAGGTAAGATAATATGTCCACAGCCCTGTTCTATGCTGTTATTTTTTTCAGAAAAATCAGCAATAAATATATGACTATATGTTTAAAGAAAGCAATGGCAGCTGGTAACATTGACAAGTGAGCTCCATTTTCCTGTTATTTACTGTTGTACAGAGGTATTGATAAGAGAGCTAGAGTGAAGATGCACATTTCTCTCCATCTGCTTTATTATATCACTCTAAGGCACAGCATGAAAGGTCCCTGTAGAGTCAAGTGGAGAAAATAATAACTAGGTTTGACATAAGGAAGAAATTTAACTTGCACTTCTGTAATGGTTCCATTGCTGTTACTGGAATCTGGTGGGATAAATCCCATGACTGGAATGTGGCTATTGATGGCTAAAGACTGTTCAGAAGGGTCAGGTGAGGAAGAAGGGGCAGAAATGGTTGCCTATCCATCTCCTCTCAAGGGAAGATTGTCCAAAACTGCTAAAGCTCATAGCAGATCAAATCTCAGTTAAGAGGCTTTTTTAGTACTCAGGAGTGGAAGGCTCATCAGCAAGGACTGAAGAGGGTATCTAGAGTAAGCTGGTGGAGTGGCACCATGAGCAAGCCACCTCTGGGTCCCTCCTCAGCCCTGCAGCCCCACATGTCACCTGTGTCTGCATTCAGGGGTAAGGGACAAAAAGCTCAGTGCAGCCTTAAGCTCCAGGGATTGTCCCATAAGGGTCCTCTAGGAAGTTTGTTGTCTGCAGAAAACAGCAGCAGCAGGAGCTGGGACCCTTGCACCGGCCCTGCCTCCACGTGCAGACCAGGATGACTCAGCCAGCAGGTCACCCCTGGGCACGTCTAGCCAGAGGGAAGGATGTCCATGCACTTTTGATGCAGTTGCAGTCTTTAATTATACTTTTCAGCTTTCGTTTTCCAAGTTTATTCACAGAAAGAAAAATATCATTGCCCTCATTTCAGAGTTACAGTATATATTATATATCTTTATATATATATATTATATAACTATAATGAAGCACTGGAAAACACGACGAGAGATCATGTAGCACTGAGGCAGGGAGCCATTCATGGGTAACCCAGAGTTGGAGCGAGGTACCACTGGGGCTACTCTCTTTGCTGTGTTTCATGACCCAGTCTAGAAGGGGACTAGCAAAAAAACCCCACTGCTTTCCCCAAAAGGACCCCTCTCCATGTAACACAGTCCTGCAGGCTGTTTGTATGAGTAGTCTCAGGCAAGGTAGTGCAATGTTGTGTGTTAATATTACCACTACATTTTTGCTGCATATATTTTTTTTTTTCCCCATGTTACTGGTAACACCTTAGGGCACTGGAATGGGAGGAATTCAAACAACTCCATTTGCTTTTACTATTTACTCTCCCTAGCTCCCTTATTCAAATTTAGACAAGTCAGTATCAGCTTTGCCTAACATCCATATTCAATTTAATTTCATGTTCCTCTTCCCTTGCCTGATGTCATGTTGTTTGCAGAAAGAATTAACCATAGCCGGGCCAAACAAGCTGTCGAGCAATGAAGATATTTCTGTTCCTGTCACATTCCAAACTCGCTCTCACTCACCACAAAAACCACAGGAAGAGGCTTCCAGAGGAAAGAAAAATTAGCGGCCACTGCCCGATCATTTGTTACAATCATCTCCCACCATCGGTTCAGCTTCTTACCCTCATCATATTTTGATTAAGTGTATTGGAAACAAAGGGAATTGCCTAGAAATTCTCCTCTCTGCTTTCATCTCAGCTAGATAATCTACAACAAAGGGAGCAACCATCTCCTCCCTGTGCTGGCATGGAAAAAATGCAAAGTGCATCACTCACGAAGGGTTGTTAAGCACCCTCATTTAGGCTGCTGCTCTAATAAAAGTCTCTTAATGACCACTAGGTGGGGGGAGAAACTTACTGTCCCAAATGCACAAGCAGCACAGCGGGTTCCCACTCCAAACCCTGACCTTTTCCCTCCCTCATGTGATGGGGGCCATGAACTAGATACGACCAGAGACAAAGAAATCGTTCAGTATGATCTGCAAGTTCCATTTAAGATCTGTAGCTTTTCTGAGCTGTGTTACAATCCCTGAGGTAACAGATTTTGAATTTGCTAATGGTGCAGGAGTGAATTTAATATTACGCACGGGAAATGTTGGGCCAAAGTAATTTTAGGGGTAGGTTCCTGACTAAGATTATTTGGTAGAGGAATCTGGGCTATTGTTAGTTTCTTTGGTTATTAAACAGAAGGTACTTAAAGAAAGAACTGGGTTTGCAACTTGAGAGTCCTGAGAGAGAAGGATCAAGTTCAGAAAGTTTAATAAAGATGACTGAAGAGACATAACTGAAGAGATAATTCATGTCTTATCTCAGAGATGCTCATGTTACCTGTTTCCAAAGATTCAGCCATCTAAGCTCTCACTATTTAAGTACTTACAGAGGTGTCAAGGGCCTTTGGAGGCGTGGGTGTCCCTAAGGAGGTACCAGTGGGCAACACCACAGCCAGACCGCCAAGTCAGGCACTTTTATGAATTGCATCCCACCAGCTGGCATGAATCTGGGGCTGTGTGTCTACCTGCTGCCACCACGGAGTACTGGGCACCCTAGAAACGTTAGCTCTAGGCAGCAATGCAGGCAGCATCAGGCTTCAAGGTTTTCCAGCGAAGACCTAAGACAAGCAGTGAGCTGGTGAAGGTGCACTGCGCTGCCGTGGCTGGTCTCTACGTGCAGCCAGCTGGCTCGTTTGGAGCTAGATTGGGTCTGTCTCTGCCACTGTGTCATGGACATGGCCGCAGCATAAACATGTCCTCAGAAACCCGGACTCCTGGTATTTACTTTAGAGACAGAACCAGAAGTTCTTCTTCTCACTTGCAGTCTTAGCTGAGAACTACAACAGCACCCACAAACAGCTGTGGTTGCTATAAAAATGGTATCAGCCTCTTAGTCACCTTTCGGTAACAACTACCTTGGAAGCACTTGGCTTCAGTTACTGTAAGTTTCTCACTTCATGCCTGGTAGTAAACAACACCATCCTTCAAACAAGACATGAAGGTTGCCATGGAGCTTCCAAATCTTTTTTGGTCCAGGAGAAGCTAATGTTCCAGCTATAACATTTTGATGAGGATATTCTGTGTGGTCTTTTTCCTCCGCATTCCCTGATAGAGGGATCGTTACCTATGACCAAATAAGAGATGTACTTGGCAGCTACTGCACTTATCTGCCAAGTTCAGTGTAATATTCCTCCAAGAGGAACATCTGGCTCTGCAATTTTGTTCCTTGGCAATGCAGCTATTGTCTACATGGCTGGCTACCCCTCTCTGCTGGCAGCTGGGAAACTGCATCAGGGTATGCTTTGGACATAGATTGCTGCTTTACGATTCTGGATGTTCTTTGTCCTTTCCTTCATCCTAAATCTGACCACACCTAGGAATGATTTTGCTTTTTGAAGGAGTGCAAGGTTCAGTCCCTCAGAGTTCACCTCGATGCAAATGGAAGCAGCCAGGGAAGAATAGCAGCATGGGCCTGTATCTACTCACCAGAAGGATCAGCAGGTGCTAACGAGCTGAAGACCACTGTAACACCACTCGCAGTTAACACCCATAGGCATATATGGTATCCCCAAGCCATTTTATGGAAGCTCCTCTGAGGTCTTAAGTGGATCTGAGACAGAAACTAATGAGATTTTAAGAGAATTTAAATGGCAGATATATCTGTTTAACAATAGTAAAAATATAGGGTGTACGGACTCGGGCCCACCACCATTAAATCTGCAATAGGAAGAATGCAGCATTAACAACTACAGTGCTTCTTAAACACACACTGACCACTGACATGGCGTGTCACCTAACTGTCCAGCGCATCCAAAGCTTTTCAGAAACCATCAAGGTTTTACTCACGACTCAGGGGATAAATATCATGGAGCAATGGCTTGAGGCTCAAAGAATTGGAGGTTTTCATTTATGCTGGAGGAGAAATCCCTAGGCAGATGAACCAAGGCATGAGCCAAGAGCAGGTGAAAATGTGTGTAGCATGATGGATACCTTAAAGCTGCCTTCAGCAGGTGGGTGGGAGAAATGAGCCTTGCAAAGGATGCACAAAACAAATTGGTTAATGTTGTACAATATCCACTGATGGACAGAGGCTTCTTCTGTACAACGCTGAGCTAGCGGACAGCACCGAGTGATGCTTTCATGTTGAATAACACCCCTTTCCACACCGAAAGGAAAACAGATGAAGGAGGTGTTTGCAAACTGGGCAACAAGAAGAGGAAAGACAGAAGAAGCTGTAAATTACCAAAGAGAGAAGAACTGGTATGGGAAGGATGGAGTCCTTGATTACAGCAACCAGTTAATGACTGGAATTTGGGATAAAACCAAGAGATTCCCTGTGAATGAAGAAGTATCTTCTAACAGAGTATTTCAAGCTTGTCAAGGAAAGGATTAAAGGATATCCCACCATCCAGGTGGAGCATATGCTGGCTGAACACTGCCATTGAATTGCATTAAGGTAAAGGATCCTGAAACAAAACACCACATGAAACCAAAATTATAAGTCCATGAAAACAAATCCAAACTTGCATATACTATGGCCATCATTTTCCCCCAGTGCCTGGGAAAAAAAAAAAAAAAGGACAATTTGAGGTGTTCAAGCATTACTATGCAACAACGTGCTCGCACCAGAAGTGGGCAGAGCAGGAACGAAGGGATCACAAGAGCGCTGAGAAGATTTTTTTTTGTGGAAACAATGGAAAAGCTCACTTCACAATCACAGAATCACATGGGGTTGGAAGGGACCTCTGGAGTTCATCTAGTCCAACCCCCTGCCAAAGCAGGTCCACCCAGAGCAGGTCCCACAGGAACATGTCCAGGTGGGTTTGGAATGTCTCCAGAGAAGGAGACTCCACCACCTCCCTGGGCAGCCTATGAAAACATTCTCCATTAGCTAACAAATGAAGCAGCCCTTCATTTTAAGTCAGTTTACAGGTGAAAAAGCAGTGTCACCCTTGGGAACATTAGGGATGTTAAAAGTTTCCTACCTGCCTCTTCCCCAGGGAGTAGGAGTTCTGATAGACCACAATAACAGAGCTCAGTAACTCAAGGTGACACAAATCCTGCTTTTAAATTGCAGCGTTCCCGCTCTAATTCTCCATGTTTTTTCCATCAAACAGTCAGAGCGTTCCCCAGGATTCAAACCACAGTTGGCCTCTGACGCTTGGTATAACCTTTTGAGCGGATAAACCCACCATTTTCTGTCAGGTACAGCTCAATGTTTGTTACAGCTCCCTGGTGAGTTGCTATGAAAACTAGTGTCAAATTAATAAAAGCCTCAGCAAAAAAATGTCAAAGGGTCAGGCACTGCTCCATGTTTGGGGCTGCTAATTACAGAGTGGCAGGAGAGGCTGGGATATCACCTGCTGGCACTCAGCTCGACTCTTCTCTTAAGCCAGAAAAATGCCTTCACGGCTGGATGCAGAGGTCAGCTGCGTGAAGAGACAGAGAAGGCGAAGCAAACAGCTTGTTAGGGTTTGAAAGCCCAAGTTTTCCCCCTGCATCACGAAAACCAAATCTGTGTGCATCCCCAGTGGGAAACAACAGCTGTGAGCAGCTGCCCGTCGCAAGAGGCAACCTCGTGGTTATGTGAAGTTGCTCCCCCAATCCCATAGGTCCTGCTCAGATGGAAATGCGGTTTCTATGTTCAGGAAGGAAAGAGAAGAGGTGGGATGTGGTTGTGCCCCTGAGAAGATCTCATAGCTCTATTGTCATATCCTCTGGGGTTTCAAGACCACGTTGAAGCTGCTCTTCTCAAAACCCCAAATTTACCAACCTCTTGGTTCCCAAACTGATTTGTTTGGGTAGAGAGCCAAGGGACTTGCCAGCCAAGGAGATTTAGTTGCGGGGAAGCATCCAGACTTGGACTTTGCCCCTTGGAGCAGAAGAGCTGCAGCTGGAATGAGCCGTGAGCCGCAGCAACTACAAATGCAAATTCAAGCCCGGACAACAGGGATGATCTCAACAGGGACACACAACAACAGGAGGATGAAAGAGCTGAACTAAGGAAAGGCCCCTGTGTCACCTGATTTTCATTGCTTATGTCTGTACAGATGCCTCAATGCTTTGATAGCTGGGTCAGGAGAGGGAACATACTTTTCCAAGTGACGTTTCCAAGCAAACATTTCTGCTGTAATGCAGAGACTTGGAGGAGCCCCAGCCTGAGCCACAGGTTGCCTGCCCTGCAGCTAAGTGGCACCTGGAGGACAGTTTGAGCACCTTACGCTCAGTCCTCCACAAATCCTACAGAGTGACAGATCCCACTGTAGGAAAATCCTATCAACAGCTAGTCTGGCCCTGGTCTGGCATTCAGGGCAACCTGCTGTAGGCTCAGCACATGACTCAAAGGCATTTAACTTAGCAGGAGATAACCACTGGTTTATGAGTCAAGGGCACGGGGTGCTATTTCTAGCAACACCATGACCTCACACGTCAGCCGGACAACCCTTTCCCTACTCATTCCCCTCCTGTCATTTGCATTTTAGACCTCAGATGCTGTGGGGCTGGGGCCGCTGAGTTGTCCTGTACTTCTGTACCATGCCTAATGTAGGAGGAGCATGTTTCCACTGTGGTGTTCTAAGCACCGCTGAGCGCAAACCCTACGTGCCAGCACAGAGCAATTGGAGCAGGGGCCACAGTAAAAGCAGGGCAATTAAATTAGGATATTATGCAAACAGGGAATGAGAACACAAACCTGACTTTTTTACTGAGATAAAAAGCGCTAGTTGACTTTTTCCCTGTTTCCACAAGCACACACTCACCCCCGTTCCGTCAGAAGCGAGGCAGGCAGTGACACAGTTGAGTGCTGAAAGGCTGTTGCTCTGCTATTCGTGGCATGACAAGTCACAGAAAGATCTGTCGCATGAACCCACTCTCCTATGATTTCCCAGTGGACTGTTTTCCAGTCCCCCTTATCTCAGCGCAAATTTGGAAAAGGACTGATAACTGAACCTGGTCAAAAAAAGTTGGCAATCTCATGGGGACAGACTTTTGGAGGGTCTTGGCAGCTCCTTCTCTGGGAAAACATATAAAGTCTATTTCCTTGTTGCTTCTTTTTTTTTTAATTTCTTCTTTATTTTCTATATTGACTTTTTTACCCCCACTAATAATCAAAATACGGCCCAAGGTGGTCTAGATGAAATTGAGAAAGATATTGAAATGTCTGGTGGCCATCTGAGCTGAACTTCCAATCTGTTAAAAAGTTAACAGTGCTCAAGACATCTGAGCAAGAGGAGAAATGTATAGAAGCACCACAACATTATTCAGATTTTTAGTGAATGACTTTAACTAGGGATAATTATTTATGTCATTTATCCAGCAAATAACACAGAAAAATTGGTTTCAACGGCCATTCTGAAAGGGGGTGAAGTTCTGAAGATGATCTATAGGAAGGATTAAAAAAAAAAAAAAATCACTGGAGCATTTTGAACGGTAACGGTGATTTCAAAACCGTAACGGCAACAGGCTTAGATGGAGTATCTTATTCCTGACATCTTCCAGGACTACAGTGCTTCCCCTTCTCAAGCAGGGCTGAGACAAGGCTGATACACCTTCAGAGAGGACAGGAAGGATTGAAACGCTTCAGGAAACCATGAGATTTCTTTGCTATTGTGTACCTAAACAGCCCCTGCCGCCTGGGGCTCTCAGCTCAGTTGATGATGGCGACAGAGTGGTGGGCTCAGGATGGAGATGGGAGCCTGGCTGGGCTTCACCATCATCACATGCTCTGTGGAAAAGGCGTTAAAGATGAGTTGCTCTGGAGGGTTAAGATTACGGAGTGGTTCCTGCAGCAGTGTGCTCTCAAGCTGCTTGGTTGCCTGAGTGAAAGAAAGAAGTCCTCCTGTGACAAAAGGAAAGCTTCACAGCTGGGTCCCCTGACAAAACCCAGTACAACATATGGTCGCAGGGCTCAGAACAGCACAGCAGGCCCAGGGCTTTGGGAAAAGCTTTTCCAAGAAAAAGTCCTGCTGAGTGATGCCTACTGAGAGCAGAGAGGGGGATCTGTGCCTCCAGATCGCCTGCACTAGTTAAAGCACATAAATTGGGGCTGTTCTACTCTTGTCACTGATGAGAAAAGTCCATCAAAGAAGTCTCAAGTTTAAACTACAGACGCTTATCAGCTGCTGGCTGTTTTCAAGTTACTTTACTGAAAGAGTGGTCAGGTACAGGACCAGCCTGACCAGGGAGGTGGCTGAGTATTTCAGAAATGTGCAGATGTGCCCTTCAGGGCATGCCCTAGTGGCCAATATTGTAGGGGTTTTCTATGAGTGTATGATTGGACTCAGTGATCTCAGAGGTCCTTTCCAACCATGACGATTCTGTGATCTTTGACTCTAATGAAATAAAAAGAAAAAATATTGAAAGTTCTTAGGAGTCAATTTTGCCCACTAAACCTCTTGTGATACCACCGTCGCAAAATACACTTTCACAAAGACAGCATGTCTTTTCAGAAGCACTTCTTAAGACGTGGCACAGTTGGGTGAAAGAGGTTCTAAATCAGCCTGAGAGAGCCAGGAAAGCCTACCGTGGCATGTTTGCAAAGCTGTGACCGCAGCTTATGCCACACACACATGCCCCCCAAATACATTAGCACAGGTACATTAACAGCTGTGTTAAAAGCTCTACTGACCACTACAAACCCTGTGTAGATCTCTTGGAAAGCACTTTATATGCTTTAGAGAGCACAGGAACACATTTCATAGAATCATAGAATCATTCAGGTTGGAAAAGACCCTTGGGATCATCAAGTCCAACCATCAACCCCACTCTACAAAGTTCTCCCCTACACCGTATCCCCCAACCCCACATCTAAACGACTCAAACACATCCAGGGATGGTGACTCAACCCCCTCCCTGGGCAACCTATTCCAGTCTCCGACCACTCGTTCTGTGAAGAATTGCTTCCTAGGCACAATTTGTAAACCCTTTACAGGTAGCTGAGGAGGGATGCAGGGCTTGTGGCTTTTGGCCACAAGAAAATCTTGACATGAAGTTCATTAGGGCAGAAAGATTACCAGCCACTAAACTGAGTTATCAGCCCAGCCACACACACACTCTGACCCCTCTTTACCCAAGTGGTGAGCTGCTAAGAAGTCCCTTCATTTGCTGTGGCTGCAACAATTAGCTGCAAGCAGGCAGCAGCCACCACAAATTAGAACAAAGCCTTAGTTTTTCCCCTTCTCCCTCCCCTTTCCATCACATATTCAGGTACTTGTAGGTCCTAAAGCATTGACTTAATCCTCTAAGCTGAGGCCTCATGCAATTTTGGCCATACATTTCAGCAGCCTAGGTTGGGTGCCCATATTCCTCACTTGTTTTACCACCACACCCAGCCACCTTTAAAGCAAGGGGATGATTTGGCAATGCAAATAAAACTTCTAATTGCTACAAAAGGAGCAAAGTAACCTGCTGCTGCCAGCACTCCTACCATAACTCTGTCACTGATGGAGAGCCAAGCTGTCCCCACAGCAAGTTGGGGGAGTTCAGCCAGTAGAAGCCAACAGGAAAGAAAAAAAAAGTGTAGAAGAATTTCTTACACATTTTTTCTTTAACAATGAGGTTAAACCAAACATTTTCTTGGTGACAGTCACCAAGTTAGTTGGTTTAGCTTTGTCATGGACCCACCACACCCTTCAAACAACGTGGGAGCTGGTCCCTGCCCTGAAGGTTAGCAGTATAAATAGACAGGGAAAAAAAGGAAGCCTTCCTTATTTGTGTTTTACACATGAGATAAGGGCATCACTTCAATGATTTGCTCCACTTGTGCCAGTCTGAACAGCAGGTTTGGAAACAAGGTGCTCCCAGGTCTCATCCCAGTGCCTTTGCTCAAGGCTTTGCTGAGAACAGGCTCATCGAGGAGACACAGCAGAAAAACCATCCATTGCAATCTTGACATCCGTTTACTTTCTACCTTGGTCCTCCGCACATCTGCCTGCTCCTGGAAGGCAGAGGCAGCACCAGCCTTCTGCTTATTTTTGAGCTGAGGCAAAAAGATCACATGAAGCATAAAAGCACATTCCTTCCCTGGAAGCAGCCTGCTCCCTTTCTTTCCAAGAGAGTAAAAACTCTGCATGAATGTTTTATGAATCAGCCGTGTGTTCATTTCAACGATAAAGCCAGCTTGGCAATTTGGCCCAAAAAGGAGAAAGCTGAAAACCTACAGATTCCAACTGGCATGTTTTTAGACATGAACTTTTTCCCTGTGTTGGAAACTTTACGTTTGGTCACATCTAACTCCAGGCATTTTCTCTCCTTTTTAAAGAAATTGCAGATTATGTCCCAATGCCATTTCAAGATGCAGAAGAGGCATAGATGAGGTTCCCCCTTGTTTAGCTTCCTGCTGTATGGCTTATCCTAAAATAAATGTGGTTTAGAAAAAAAATCCTCTGTGGAAAACACCATAGGGAGGGAGGAAG
>JAHREE010000506.1:0-29657 GCA_033628505.1 Tringa tobata
CTTCTAAGACAAGAGGGGTGGAGGTGCCCTTTGGGACCAGCTCTTCATCCCCCATCCCCAAGGGCTTCCCAGAGAAGGCCAAGCTTTTCACTCCTCCTACCAGAAAGGGCACAGAGGGGCAGTTGCTGCCAAGCCACCGGGAGAGCTGGCTCCAGACTCTGTGTCTCCACAGCACTGGCCCAGGTCTCCCTACGTTCCCCCCTCCAGAGGAACTCACGGGGCTACGAGGCAAGGATGGGGCAAGTGGCAAGCCCGCCGTGGGGCTCCAGACCTTAGCAGTCTGCCTGCCAGAACCTAGGCCCCCCTGCTCCTTCTGGGAAACAGGCAGAGGGCAAGCAGGGCTTCTGAGAAAGGCCACCCTGCTGTCTGTTGGGTCTGGAGTCAGATGAACAGCACTGAGCTTGGGCCCTTTCCTGCTGCTTGTGCCTGTCCCAGAGGGGAAGGAGGAAAGGCCATGGCTCCAGAAGCCACCTCCAACTCCCCAACGAGGCAGAGGTGGGAGCAGGGTAGGCAGGTGCTCCCGGGCAGCATCTCCTGGAGGCTTTGTCGGGAGGGCCAGGCGCACTGGCAGAGGGGCTGGAGCATTCCACGGCTGTCAGGGGATGGGCAGGGGTGGTGTCCCAAAGCTAAAGGTGAAAAACCTGTACCTGTGGCCAGCACCCTGGCCTAAAGAGGCCAGTTCGGCAAGTAAGTGGCTCTTTCCGGAGCCTGTCGTGCCCTCAAATGCCAGGATGTTCCGTTGGCCTAAATCCATATAGGCATTCAGGCAGCCCAGAAACAGGTCAATCTCCTGCTTCCGACCTGTGAAGACAAGAAAAGCAGCTGCTGGGGCGCGCTGAAAAGCAAAGAGCCGCCCCTTTGGCGGGCACCCTCCACCACCGCTTCCCTCCCCACCACCGCATCCACCAGCCTTCATACCAGGTCTGGAGCATGGCAGAGAGCACCAAGCGCCTCACCTTGCTTTCCACCCCAAAGGTATCAAGCAAGCAGCGACCAAGACAGGTGGCACTTTCTTGGGGCTGTTGCAAGCAACACCATCCCTGGGAATAGCCTCTCCCTTCCCAGCATGGCACTAAAAGTTACCAAGGGGAAGAACTGGGGGTTCAGAAGAGCAAGGCGTTCTCCACCTACCCAGCAAGGGCACGTACTCTGACCTCTTCTTGGGAAGCCCCAAGCCAAATATGCTAGAAGCAGGGCAAAAGAAAACACAAGTCAATTAGCTGGTGAGAAGCCAGGGGAGCCAGAGAAGCAGCCTGACATGGTGGGGAAGGATGTGCTCCTCGGGGACCTGCTTTTCTTTCCAGCACCATGCTATCCCCTGCACGCTCCCCCAAGCAAAGCTCAAGGTGACACACAACAACAGCTTCAAGCATAAAGACACCCAATGGCCACGGCGGGACAGGAGAACATATACCCAGAGACCAGCGCGCTCTCCCTCTTTGCTGGCCCAGGCTGCACCCTTGGTGCCGCCATCCCCTCATCCAGCCCTCTCAGAGGACACTCACCTCTCCTCGGTGATGCCCATGTATTGATAGACAGGCCCAGGCTGGCTGATGCCTTTCATCTCTCTCTCTGGCAGCTCCCTGAAGTAGTAATGGGGCAGCCGAGAGGCGGCGTAGGTGACAGAATCACAGGACACCAGCCCAGGGTAGTGCACCATCATCCGGGCTGCCAAGTTCACCTTCTGGCCAATGACTGCAAGAGAGAGAGCAGGCGTTAAAGAGAGAGAGAATATGCCTTAGTGTGCCTGTGCACCAGCCCTGCAGCACCCTTCCATGCCAATGGCTGCCTCACCTCCGGCACAGGCCAACCCCACGGCGGGCTCAGCGGAACCCAGGCCAACAGCCGCCCACAGAGCCCATTCTCCCATCCCGGGCCTGGACCGGCAGCACTGGGGCCATTCCTGGCCGCCTCTGGGCAAGCGCTCTCCCAGCCCGCCTTCCTCTGCCTGACACCTCTGCTTCAGCAGGCCCACAGCAGCCTCCCGCGCCCCAGCCACCCCCTCCTACCTGTGTATTCGTGCCTCAGGGGGTGGCCGATGACGCCGCAGAACGTTGTCCCGCTGGTGACTGCCACGGACACTGCCCTGGAACACAGGGAAAGAGCGGGGCTTCAGCAGCGGCCCAGGCACAGTCCTGCCCGCCCAGCTTCATCCCTGCCCGCACCTCCCTTGGGCACCAGCCTGGGCCACCGGCTGTCCTGCCCTGCCAGCACGGGGCTCAGGGACGTGGAGAGCTCAGGGGTGACACATACGCCGGTTCCAAGGGACAGGAACAGGGGCAGCAAACATGCAGGGCCACAGCCCTCTCATGAGCAAAGAGGGATGGGAGGGAGGGAAGAAGGCACCCGCCATGTCACCGCCTGCGATGACAGCAACTGGAAATCAGGTGGCCAGGCCCCATGGCCCCAGGTTCATGGGCCAGTGGCCCAGAGGGGCCTGGCTCTGGCACCAAGGGGCTCTGGCCCTTGCCAGGGCTCGTTCCAGCATGGTGGCCAGCAGGGTGTGTGTGGAGGGACTGCACCTGGCTGCCCTGGGTTAAGCTCAAGGGTTGCCGGCCACCTCTCAGGGCACTGCCTCCTTCCTGCCAGGGACAGGGGAGGGCAAGCGAGAAAGCACATCTCTGTCTGGTGAGCCCCCTTGCACCGTCCCAGGCAGCATGAACACCCCAGCCCCCGCCACACACTCACTCTCTTTCCCCGAGCATGGTGGAGCAGGCGTTGTAGATCTGCAGAGCACACTGCAAGGCGCGAATGCTCTCGGAGGGCAGCTTGTTTCCGGTGAGTCCCAGCACACACAGGAACGTGCAGCCCTGCCGAGGACAGAGGCAGCACATCTTGCTACGGTGCCTGAGAGGGACTCTCTCCCTTGTGCTCACCGCCCACCCTCTCGCGCTGGGGGAGACCATTGTTCTTCCACACTCACTTTGTCACACAGGAGGACTTTGTTGATTTTGCCATTGTGAGGAGACAGGATTTCTACCATCACGCTGCTGGCAGTGTTGAGGATGGTGCTGGTGCTCCCTGTGCTGACATCTGGAGGAAGCTGCAGCTGGATGAAGATGATGGTGACTGGCCGTAGCTCAGAGAAGAGCTCCAGTGGCACTCTTTGATCAAGCTGGAAGACAACAGCATGATGGCTTCACCAGCCTGCTCTCCTGGGCTCTCACTGCCCACACCAGGTATGGAGGGAGAGCGGGCGCGCTGGCCCTACCAGAGGAAGAGAGAAATCCATCCCAAAATGCAGCCCCCAGCAGTGGTGGCCTTGCCGTACCTTCCTGAGAGCAGCGTCTGGTATGTACTTCCTGTACACCTTCTCCGTATTGGGGTCACTGGGCAAGAGAAGAGCTGGCCTCATGGCACCTGAGGAGACAAAAGGCAGGTGGTCGCTGGATGCATGGGACTACAGGCTGTTGCAAAGCAGGGGCTGGCCCTGGAAACGGGGCAGAAAGAGTCTTCTGCGTTTGCCCACGTGGCCACCTCCAGATGCTGAGGGCAGAGCTGTTCCCGGGGAGGAGGAGGCAGCAGCAGCCACTGCCCCAGGGACACCCAAAAGCAGGAGTGCCAACTGACAGGGGGAAGAGGCAGGAGGTGGTTCCTCTCTGGCCCCAGAAGCAGCCGGGCTCCACCTTTCGGGGCAACCGCAGAACAAGGGCAAGATGGCACTCACCTTCCCCTTCCGAGCGGTGGCTCAGTGGGTCCTGTACGAGCTTGTGTAAGGCATCTTGGCATTCTGACCAAGACATGGGCTCCATGCCCGTAACCTGAAGACACACAGAATGAAATCACTGCCACTGGCCTCCCCAGGAGTCCCAGGGGACAGAGCCTGCCCTCCACTGACACTTCCCAGGAAAGGGGAGAGGAAGCCCACGTGGCTGGCTGGGATAGCAGTGCCTCCTCAGAAGCACCTGAGCTGGGCAGCCATTATCCAAGCATCCCCCAGCTGTCAGCCACAGCTCCATGGCCCACAGGACATTGCTGGTGGGGCTAAAACTCTTCCGGTGCCTCCCGACCCCTCCAAGCAAGCAAGCCCAGCCCACAGTTACCCCTGAGATGGGAGGACAAGAGCTTCAGCTGCCTGCCCACTTTCCCAGCTACAGCTCTCCCCACATTCAGCTCCTCAGCCTTCTGACACCTCCCTCCTTCATGGCCAAGTCCAGCTCCTCAGAATGGCTCTAGAGGCCATGCCATCCACCTACCTTCACAGCTCTTTGGCCTGCAAGATGCTTGGTCCTCAGCCGGTGCTGCTCACAGAGCTCCCAGGCGGTAGCTGAGAGGACAATGTCACCTGCACCTGCAAGCTCTTCGGCCTCGTGAACTTCACCCACGCCTCGGCCAAAAATGCAGAAGTACTGCTGCCTCCTGTCTCCAAAAATGGACAGGCTCATGGTCCCTGCAGAGATCCCTGGAGAAGGGGAGAGGGACCAGCAGAAGTGACACAGGGAACGTTTGGAACTCTGCAGCCCCCAGCATCTCAGCTGCTCAGAAGCCACTCTGAAGCCCAGCAGGGAGACAGACAGCACGGAGAGGTAGAGCACCCTGCCTCCTACTCGGGGGGACACCCACAGAGCTCCCCAAAATGGGTCTAGAAACAGACAAAGTTGACATGGAAAATGCCTTGGGAGTTCTGGGAATCTTACGCAGCTGCCTGCCCCAGAAGCCCAGCAAACCAGTGGCCTCCACCACCGCCCGCTCTGTTTCCATGCAGGCAGGTTGGAGCTGTCTGCTGGAGAAAACCCAACAGCCTGCAAAAGCCCTTCTCGCAGGCGTGAGCCAAGCAGCTCCCCTTTGCTCTTTGTGAAAGGCAGGGGAGAATCCAGCAGGGGAAAGGACACAAAGCTGCCCCCACCTGAAGAAACAAAAGGATAACGATATCCTGCAGACGTCTGTGCTAAAGCAGACGTTCAACGATCCTAAGGCTCGATCCGACACCCGCTCTGCCTTTAAGCTTCCTCTGCATCTGCAGACGCACGCAAACCCAGCAGTCCTGGCCTCCCATCCCCGCTCTGACTGCAGTTGGACCCTTGAATGCTCGCAGGAGATGCCTTCCTTTGGCACAAGCCCCAGTCCCTCCATAGCCTGCTGGTGAGAAGCTCCCTGTGGCACGAGAGAATGTCCACGGATCTGCGTCTGGCACAGCACCCATACCTATCTTTAGTTGGACCTCCTGGCCCACGTCCGTCTCACGCCTTCTGTACTTGTTCTGGATCTGCAGGCTACAGTGCAGCACCAGGCTGATGGTCCTGGCCAGCGCCTGGGGGGGTGTTCTCCACAGCACCAGCACAGCGTCTCCTGGGGAAAGTGAGGGAAGGTCGAGGCTCTGCTGAGACCTGGCTCTCCCCAACCTACGCCCAGTGGCAGGGACAGCAGAAACCAGCTGACGGGCGGAGGAAGATGGGCTTGTGGGGGGCCATCAGCCTGGAGGACACTGCATCCCAGGCACCGGGACACCCCTCCTCTCCTGGGCAGCCCCAGCAGCAGCTGGCAGTGGTGGCAGCCCCTGTCCCAAGCGCTCCTCTGCAGCTGCAGCACAGCAGGGGCTCCTCCTCCCCTGCCAGCCTGGCAGCCCCAGCTCTGCCATCCCCAGGGCCTCCCTGTCCCTCACCACCGCCCCAACACACATCTTGGGCTGCGCTTTCTCGGGGGTGTCCTCCTCTGGGGCCTTCCTTCCCCCCACCCCCAGCCCAGGGCCCTACAAGCGGGGGCAGAGAAAGGGGAGCCACAGCCCTGGCTAAAGCCAAGCCGCAGGCAGGCTCAGGGGGACAGAGACGCCACGAGAGAGGCCATTGCAGGGGATGCGTGGTGGCCAAGAGCTGGTTCCAGGTGCTGCACAGAGCCTCTGGAAGAGAGCAGAGCAAACGGCTGCCACAACAGGTAAATGCTGCCAATCAACGCACAAGGGCATCGTTGTCCCAAACACCTACCGGCAAACTTCAAGATGTCTCCTCCGAAAACCAGGAACTCTGTGGACAGAGGGAAGAAAAGGAAGAGTCATGTAGACACCTTCTTCCAGAAGCCACGGAGCAAGCCCCCCTCAAAGAGCAGCACCTGGGCAAAGGTGCACCGTGGGGCACAGCTGAGGAAAGCACCGCTCCGACCTCTCTCCCAGGCTCACAGTGGTCACTGCCCTGGTACCCGCACAGCAGGCAGGGAGGCAGGGCCTCCAGATGCCACCAAACCTCAGAAAGGTGGAAGCTGGAAGGGACCTCTGGGCTCCATCTGATCCAACACCACTGCTCCAGCCCAGCCGGGCTGCACAGAGCCAGCTGCCCAGGATGGTGGCTGATCATTCCTGAATAGCTCTGAGGAGGGAGACTCCACAACCTCCCTGGGCAACCTCTGCCAGTGCTCAGTCGCCCCCACAGGCAGAAGGAGTTTCCTGACCTACAGAGGGAACCTCCTGTGTTTCAGTGCGGGTCTGCGGCGTGGCCTCTGGTCCTGACACTGGGAACCACTGGGAAGAACCCGGCTCTGTCCTCTTTGCACCCTCCCTTCAAGTTGTAGACACATTCCTAAGGACCCCCGAGCCTTCTCTACGCCAACCAGTCCCAGCTCTCTCAGCCCTTCCTCGGAGCTCAGATCATCTTTGGGAACTCTTGCTTTGCTCTAATAGTGCTGCCAAAGTGGTGACCACACTGTGCTCACGGTCAGCTCGGAAGGCTCAAGGTTTTCCCTGTGGAAAGAGGCTCCTGAAAGTCTCACACAGGCACAGATCAGAGCCAGCACCCTCAGGTCACTGGTGCTGGCTCTTGCTGGGTGCCCTGGGCCTGCGCTGGGCCCTGACACAGCACAGAGCCGGCTGCTCACACCAGAGGGAAAGGGGGTGCCTCCTCAGCCACAGTTTGGAGCAGAAAGGGCCCACGCTGGCCCTGACCCGCCAGCAGACCCTGGCTGCTCTCGCTGTTCCTCACAGAAAGCTCCAGCCCTGCCGAGGAGGCAGGACCAGGCTGCCCAGCATGTCTGCCTCCACCCTCCACCATCATGGCCCGATGCCAGATAGTCCCGCAGCATGGCTCTTACCTCCCAAAATATCACACAGGTACTCATTGAGGGTCTGTGCCAGCTCATCAGTGCCTCTGTCCATGCCGCTCTTCTGGACGAATTTCCCGGTCAACGTCGTGAAACCTGTAACAGGGACAGGCAGAAATCAGGAAATGGCCGTGTGGGCCCAGGGACCTGGCAGCACTTTCCACCCTGCCCAGCCTGAGAGCCTGCTGGGGACACCTTCCCATGCCCAGCTCAGTGCTGGTGGCAGCAGGGGTTTCCACCCAAGAAAACCCATCCTGCTCTCTCTGGGCATCCCAGCAGAAGACCTCAGCAGTGACAAGATGGCCACTCTGTCCAGGGGCTCCTAAGGGCCTGGTGTGCCCCAAGAGGGCTCGTGTCTGTGGCTGCTCCTCCCTGCTCCCCCCACCTGAGACATCCGCAAAGAGCAGCACTCCGTGGACAGTCTGATCGTCGTCTTTGCTCCTGAGGGAGCTGTCAGCAAGCAGCGAGGGGAGGAAAGCTGCTGCTTTCTCCAGGTCTGAGTGGTGATAGTTCTTCTCCCAGGCAGAAGCCATCATCAGCGCCCTGTGGCACACGGTGTACCGCAGGAGAAGACAGCTGTGCCCAGCTGTGGTGAGGACAAGGACCTCACCGCACAGTGCCAGCTGCACACTGAGCCCAGGGCCTCTGTGCAGGACGACTGGCCCTCTGCCCTCACAGGTCACAATCAGAGGGCGCTGGCCTCCTCAGCTGCTCATCGCTTACCCGCCGGCTGACCTCACGTGTCACAATCGGCTCACAGTGACATCCTCCCTGTGTCACCGTACGTAGCGCAGCACCAGCTCAGCCCCACAGACCGTGGCTCTCATCGGCGGCAGCGCTCAGGTTTCCGCCCCGTGCTCCCGCAACCAGAGTTTGCAGAGACAGGGACAGGCCCAACTCTTGGTCTTCAGTTTGAGCATGTTCTGCATCCTGTTATCTACTGGGAGTTTATACACGATGAAATAAGCAGCCAAATTTGGGCTGATGTTACAACTTCCGTTCTTTTCCCCTTTGAAGGCAGGTACAAGCTTTGCTCTTCAGCCCTCAGAGGTGTAACGCCATCCCTCAGTTTCAAAAAGGCACTTGGGCTTGTTCCCTTACTAGTCAAGCACAAGTTTCATCTGAGCACTGTTGGACATACTCTTCTTCTCCATCCCGTGATCCTGGTGTTTTATGGAACCAAATTTCCCTGAAGTTGGTTAAAGTCTGGTGAAGACTAAGGAAAAGTGTGTTTGCTGCTACTGTTTCAACCCTTATTTCAACCCAAATAACTTCTCTCCTTAACCAATGAATATAAGCTTTTCCTTCCTGGCCTTTACTTTTAAAATGCAAAAAAAAATCTTCAGGGTTCTAACTAAAATTCATCTGGTGTCCTCCTCGGTTTCTTGATTTTATCTCTCTCTACCCATGCATGACATTATCCTGTGCCTTCTGCCTTTGTCTTCTTTTTCACACAGGTCTTTCCTTTCTGTTGCCCACTTTGGGGTACTTTTCTGTTTGGTCATTTGCACTTCCATATTCCAACCCCCCCCTTCTTCCCTACTGAGCTTTTCCAGCTGAAGAGCTGCTGCCCATCAGTCTGTTCACCCCGTTCAGACCCACCCATCTCACTGAAGAGGGGAGATACCCTCTGTTGGTCCCAGGGTTGTCTAAGACAGACCTTGGCATCTGTGACCATTCAAGCACTGTTGTGCCAGAAGGAACATGCTGAATTTAGTCACTCAGTCGATGCCTGTTTCTTACATCTGAACAACAGCCCACACCACTTGTGCTCTGTCAGCGCTTTCCTTTGCTGCGGTTAAACCACCGGGACTGTATTTGACTGCCTGAAATCGAACACGTTCCAGCACTTACCCTCACCCCAATAGCCCCGTTGGGACACCTCCCTTCACACTGCAGCAGGCACTGCAAAAACACGTCAGAAATTCAATCAGGAGACTTCTAAACACGACCATAGTAAAAATTACCATTACCAAAAATCCCTGAATTTTCTGCCTTTCATTAGGCCAAAGTATGTTCACAGAGAACGGTGCCAAAGAAATCTTGGGTTTTCCATGGCCCCATCCCCACAAGCACAGACCAGGCAGAGGGAGAGCCAGAGGCTGCCTTCGATCCCACCCATCTGGAGCTCCCTTTGGCCATACAAGATCCTGGGAGCACAGGTGGGAAATGCCAGGGGAGCACATTTAACTGCTATTCCAGAACGGTGCTTTTGGATTCTGGGAAGTAAAAACTGGAGTGGCTCAAGGGAAATCTGCTTCAGGTGTGCAGAAAACACCTGAAATCTATCCAGAACACCTTGACATGAGAAGGCACAAACTACAGGAAGTGAAATCCAGTACTAATTCTGGTTTGTTCTTGGTTTAACCATCAGAAGTCCAAGATGCGCAGTCTCTAACCCAAGATTTGCAATGGGATAGTCACCCCCACTGGAAAGCAAGAAGAATTAGTACTATTGCTAGTCACTATTTCTGTACTGCTAAATAACCCCGTAACAGTACCACAGTACCATAAACAATGACGCTTTTTGAACAACATTGTCTCTGCACGCAGGAAGCCCTAAAATACTGTTTTCATTTATAGTTCTTTAAAACAGAACTCCTTTGGGGCAAATCCCACAGCCAAACCGCCAAGAGCTTTCACTGATGAATTCCATCGTTACCGAGATGTCATGCCCTATAAGCACAACAAGAAGTGTTTTGTACCACACTGGCTTTCTGACAGTTGAGCAACACCTGCCACTGACACCTTTCCTTTTTCTTTTTTTTTTATTATGTCTGTCTTAAAATTGCTGAGCTAATTAAATTTACATTTTCTAGATCGTCATTGTTCAAAGTAGTTTAAAGCAGATGCCAGCCTTTCTATTCGGCTTTCTTCTTGTGCCAAACTCATCTGCTGAACCCCACCTTTCATGGAAGGGTCAGTTCTGTATCATGGCACCACCACATGGAAATGCTACTAATGAAAAGCTTCCATTCAAAAAACACAAACATCTTGGTGATGAGCACAAGTATGACAGCAAACACAGATTACAGGGCATCTTAAAGCATAGGTGTAAAGTTGGCTGGCAAATGCCAACAGCTTTCTAAACCAACTGGAACAATGCCTCCTTTGTGCCTTAATTCCAACTGGGTGATTGAAACTCTACATCATGTCTGCAGCCTGGTCGTGACACCATGGAAACTGGGTACTAAGGAGGGAGACAGAAGCAAAGCTGCATCTGCAGAGCTCCTGCAGGGGACTGGAAGCTCCATGAACAAAGCCCCTGCCACCCTGCAGTTTTCTCAGCGAGCTGCAACTCGCCAGGGAGCTCCTGCCCATCTCGGGGAGCAAACCTGCAGCGATGCCCACACTCTGGAATCTGCCACAAACTCACAGGTGCCTGAGTGTGAAGTGCAGAAGAGAAATCACCTCCAGACGCAAACCCTTCTCATGCCAAAGCTGTCGGTGGGCAGCAGGAGGAACTGAGCCCAAGGAATTCTGCCCCTGGAAGGAGCGCAGCCAGCGGGAAGGAGGAGCGGAGCTATGACCTGCCTGCATGCTGCGGCCCCACATTTTTCCCCTGTGTCTGCGGTGCTGCTTATACACTGTAATTGCTGCAGAGTTTTGCTGCAGATGCTGACTCGGGCAACACTCAGCAGAAGGGCATGTTGTTTCAAGTCCGCTGATGGGTTCAGTCAAGGCAAAACCCTCAGAGTCATCTGTCCAGCGTCCCCTCGGCATCTGGGGCTTTTCCTGTCACCCTGGCCTTTTTAAACAGTTTTATCCTCCCCATTATGGTGAAAGACAGGGAGCAGCCATCGCCAGCTGAGTGTACATGGGTGGTGAGAACAAAAACAAACCCCGTGAGAAACAGCAACAAGATGCGGAAGAGGACTCTGTACGTGGAGGTCTTCCGTGGGTCAGTGGGTGTTTAATTGACCCACGGGGCTTTGGGATGCTGAGTGTTTTTCCAAACTCCTGCAGTTTTGGCATCCCTTTGGCAACACCGGCAGCGAGGAGGGAGCTCAGGGAGGAGGTGTGAACGTGCTGCCGCCTCCCAGCACTCGCTTTCCCACCCCCACAGAGCCAGACTACCCAAAGCTCATCCCTTAATAGACCCTTCCTATGGAATTAAAATCACTCAGCGCTGCAACAACCCACCTCTTTTTGTTAAAGGAAATTGCTCTCAGTTTTTTGTTGAAAGCTCCCAGTCCTCCCAGCTGGCAGGGCTGCTGCTGACTCCAGTGTTACTGGAAGGCCTCTCTTTGGTCTTGAAAGGCAGCCGGTTTCCCTTTGGAATCGTAAGGGCTAGATTAAAATGTTTCTTTGATTTTTATTTTTAAAAATACAAGGATTGAGAAGCAAAAGAAGAACATTCGCAGCCTCCTCCTGCTTTGGGAAAAGTAGTTTATTGAGGCCCAGACCTGAGGATTGGTCCTTTAAAAAGAAAACAAAACCAAAGGACAGATTTGGTTCTGCTGGACAGGAATGTTCAGCCCAGCAAAAACTAAACAAAGCCATGAAAATCTGGTGGCCTGGAAACAAAAAAATCAGCCTTTTCTGCCTCCCGGTTTAGTGCCGGTGGGGACAAGACTTCTTCTTTAGATTTCCTTCCTTGAAGTAATCAAACCCTCCATTTTCACTCCCAAGTGCAGTGTTATTTATGCAAATAAACACCAATCTGTGGGGAAACAGGAAACCAGCATTGTACAAAGCAAAGTAAAGGATACAAAGCAAGTAAAGGAAGCCAAGAATCGGCATGTGAACATGGCGTGATAATGACTCTGATTGGAGGAACTGTGGCCTGATCCACACTACATGTTGTGAGTAGTTCTCGGCTGAGCAACTTGCTGATATGGCAAGCTGGGTGGAAAAATACTGTGAGACCTTCAGCTGGTATATAAGGAACTTGCCATCGTGAATAAACAATTCTGATTGTGGTTGTACCCTCAGTCTGAGTCTGTCTCTTCATACGCTACACCAATCAATAAAATAAACACACAAGCAGTGCTTTCAACATGACAAAATGCCAACCCTGACTCTGTTGGGTCACGGAGATGCCTCACGGCCACCCAACACCTTTAACCACCCCTGTCACTGTGGTGCCCAGGCACTCTCCGGTGGTAGAACCAGCCAGGGAATGGCACCACCTCGCACACGGTGCTGGCCTGGAACAGTCCCTGGATTTTGCAGGCTTGAGCTTTTACTTTTCAGAGAGTTTTAGGAATCATAAGGATCTGTCTTTACACCCTTCTGCGCTCTGGCCAAGGGAAGCACAGGCCCGGGTTCTCCTTTGGAGGCTGATGGTGCAGAGCGTGCCATGTTCACAACACTGACCCAGTGGAATGAGTTTTAATTGCTTATTTATGGCAGAAACAGCAAGAGCAGCCCAAGAACTTTGACATTCACGAACCATATTTAATAAGTTAAGAGGAAAACACATAAAAACTAACCTTATCTCTCTCAGAAGGGTGCTACAGTCGAGATGTGGAATGCTGCGCATGACTGTCACTTCGGGGGAAAATGTCAGTAAATATGATGACCATTTTTTGGCTTTTTCCCTTCTTCCATCTCTTCTTAGAGCGGGGGCAACCTCGTCTTCTTGAATCCTCAGAGCCCAGCCGCTGCCCGTGACATGCAGAAAGCAGACTCCATAACCCGTAAGGTTGTCAAGTAGCTCTGTTTATTCAGCGCTGGGCAGCACTGGGGGGTTGCCCCACCACAATCGTGCGCGCCACCTGCAGCATTTTCTTTTAACTTGTACCATACAGTGTTGCATATTCATAAAGCACCTATACATATTCATAAACTATCCCTGAAGGAGGCCGTCTTTATTATCATGAGTTCCAAGAAGTCATTTCCATTGTCTCCGCCTTTAGTTCCTCCCAGCTGGGCACGCGCAGTACCTCCTGGTGGTCATGAGCCGGGGTCTCCTAGATGAAGGCCCTATGTCTTCCTCACTGTGCACTTTTCACCTTCACCACAAGACTTGCTCAAGCTGGTTCTTAATTGGCAGAGAGTGTGCATCCCCCCTGTTCCTTTTGGTAAGTTCCTACCTTTGTGGTCACTTGTGCACATCCTATCCTAATTTACTACATCCTTATCTTGTGGTTAGTTACAAAGACGCAAACAAAGCTCAGGTCATCCTGACCATTCCTTCTGTATAGATATATGGCTTAAGCTAAGCAATGGCTTTGCTATTAACCCTTGAGTGTTAGTTCCCTCCAGCTATCAATCCCCCTTTTCAAAAAGGTTAGTAAATTCTTTTACTACAGCTAATACAATGACTCTTTGTCTAATACTATCTCAAAATATTTATTCGATCCTAACTTTTGCCTTAGTTGATGTCTCTTCCAAGTACTATAAGCATCTCCGGTGTCCCGGCAACACCAAAGAAAGCACCTAACAATTAGGAAAACCAAAATTCCCATGATCAGAATAAATAGGGCCTTTAACCAAGTCAGATTGGGAAGCCAAGAGATGTGTTTATCCCATAGGTCAGAAAATCACCATGAGGTATCATCCTCGGTTACCTCATGCAGGATTTTAGTTTGTTCCCAAATTTCCTGTCGGTCTGTAGCAATTCTCCCACTCTACGTGGGAGTATGTACTCTACGTACATACAACAACTGGTGTTCCTTATTGTACACACTCCCCCTTGAGAGGCTAGTAATAGGTCTAGAGCCATTCGATTCTGCAGTACTACTTTCAACAAGCTAGATACCTCCTCTTGTACTGCTTGGAGGGCATCTAGAGTCCTGTTCTCAATGGCCTCTACTACTGCCGAGATGTTTATTATTGCCTTTTCTAATTCACTCACTCCTAGCCGTGGAAAGAACCATCTAGCAAAGCTACGAAAGGCTGATGGCCTGTCTATTAGGGGGTTTGCTCTACGGACCCTCTTAAGGGAAGATCTTAGCCATCCTCCCTGGGTGTTCAAGGAGGAGTGTATTGTCATACTGGGGACCACAGCTCCCAAGGTACAAGTTCCTTTCCAGTTTTCAGGTAGTATTTTGTAAGCGGTGTCATTACTCAATCAAAACCACCCTCGTCCTTCCGGTACTGGCCACGCAGTGGTAAGGTTGGGATTTGGGTTTTCGATGTCCAAAGTCCGATTACAATTTGTGTGATTACTGACATATACACCTCCTTGACAATCTACTCTTCCCATCCCTCTTGGGGGGTTGCATCTTTGGATGCACACACAATAGGGGTTATCATTGCTGGGACTGGTCATCTCTAGCTGTTGGTTTCTATCCATAGTTATATTCCATGTTGTGTTAACCCACAAGGTGGGTTCAAATTTTTTTGTTGGTATCGGTATTCCAGTTAAGGCTATCGGCTTTCCTCCATATTCAGGCATTTGAGTACATATCCAACAACTGGTTTTGTTTATAGCTCGGGAAAGGCCCTGTGTAAGGGTGTAATGTGCGTTCAGATCCCACCCCATTCCTAAGCTTATGAGCGCGAGAAGTATAATTTTCCCGGTTGCACCTGTGTAACCTTCCATGGAGATTTAGGCGCTTTCTTCACACGGGAGTGGTGAATCCAGGCATTCTGTTCCTTAATCTTTATTGCCGTGAAGAATGTGAAGAGTACCTGGAATGGTCCTTCCCACTGTGGTTCCAAGGTCTTTTCTGCAAGAGACTTTACATATACATAATCTCCAGGTTGTATAACATGTACTGGACTATCCAAACATCTACTTCCGAGTCCCAACCACATGTTTTCCAATTTTACTGAGCTGCTTGCTTAATGCCACAATGTAAGAGGTCATGATTTCATCCCCAGCTTGTGTGGACCTCCCTTTCTGTATTCCATAGGGTCACCCATACAAGATTTCAAAAGGGCTCAGTCCCTCCTTTGCTCTTGGCCTAGTCTGTATGCGCAAGAGAGCCAAGGGAAGGGACTGAGGCCAGGTCAAGTTAGTCTCCTGTCCTAATTTCACAATCTGCTGTTTGATCAAGTGGTTCATTTTTAATACCTGGCCACTCGACTGAGGGTGATATGGGGTGTGTAGCTGCCAATCTATACCCAAATGGCGGCTAATTTTTTGTACCACTTTTGAGATGAAAAGAGGTACTCTGTCCAAAGACATGGTTGCTGGAACCCCAAAGCGTGTTATTATTTCTTGTATTAATGTTCTAGCTACCTCCCAAGCCTTGGCTGTCCTGGTAGGGAACGCCTCTGGCCAACCCGAAAAGGTGTCAGTTAATACTAATAAATATCGGTACCCCCCTTTTCTTGAGAGTTCTGTAAAATCAATCTGCTATTGTTGCCCAAGCACATGACCTTTTCCAGTTTGGCCCATTTCTGGTTTGGGGGTATTTTTGGGATTATCCTGGAGGCAAAGATCGCACTGCTAAGTCACTTGTCTCACAGTGGTATATAAATTTCTAGCTACGATTTCTCCAATTAAGTGTTTATATAGGGCCTCTGCCCCCTAGTGCCTCTTCCTATGTTCTTCCCTTATCAGAAACCATGTTAGATAAGAGGGAATGATTAGTTTCCCTTGTGGGGTGAGAGGCCACCCCTGTTTATTACATGATCCTTCTAGATCTGTGATAAGCTTCCGATCTTCCTTGGTATATTCAGGCTTACCTTCTAGGGAGATTCGCCCATCAGGGACCAAAGCTCCTTCTGTTTTTACCTTTGCTTTGGCTACCTGTTTTGCCTCTCTGTCCACCAGCTCATTTCCTCTTTCCAGCTTCGAGTTCACTTTCTAGTGTGCCTTAATGTGCATGATCGCCACTTTCTCAGGGAGTTGGACTGCCTCCAACAGTTTCAGGATCTCCTCTGCATGCTTGATGTTTTTGCCCTGTGAGTTCAATAATCCTCTCTCCTTCCAGATTGCTCCATGTGCATGTACGACTCCAAAGGTGTATTTCGAGTCTGTATAGATATTCACAGCTTTGCTTTGGGCCAACTCCAGGGTCCGGGTCAGAGCAATTATTTCTGCTTTTTGTGCTGAGGTATTCATGGGCAAAGGCCCTGACTCTGTTACTTCCTGACTGGTGGCAATGGCATATCCGGCATGCCTTTCACCGTTTAGGACATAGCTGCTTCCATCCATGAACCAGTTTTCCGTGTTTTCCATAGGACTGTCTCTTAGGTCCGAACGGCTCAAATATGTTGCCTCGATAGTCTCCAGACGGTGGTGATGCACTGGTTCTCCTGGGTCTCCACTGAAGAAAGAAGCTGGATTGACAATGTTAGTGACCACAATCTCCACATCATCTTGTTCTACCATTATAGCCTGATACCTCAAGAACCTTTGTGGGGAAAGCCAGTGTCCACCTTTCGCTTCCAATACTGCAGATACCATATGGGACACCAGCACAGTCATTTTGTGGCCCAGGGTGAATTTTTGGGCTTCCTGGATGTTTAGTACTACAGCTGTGACCGCTCTCAGACATCCAGGCCAACCTTTTGCAGTTGCATCCAATTGCTTGGAAAAGTAAGCAACTGCTCGTCGATACGGACCCAGATCTTGTGCTAATATTCCTAGGGCAATCCCCTGCTTCTTGTGGGAAAAAAGGCAAAATGACTTACATCGGGGAGTCCTAGGGCTGGAGCCGACATCAGGGCCCTTTCTAGCGGCTCAAAGGCCTGTATGGTCTCTTTGTTCCATTTAAGGTGTTTCTGTTCAGTGGTTGTTAGTGCATATAAGGGTTTAACAAGCAGTCCATAGGTATAGATCCATAGTCGGCACCACCCAGTCATCCCCAGGAAAGTTCGTAACTCTTTCACTGTTTGTGGTCTCAGACTTTGGCATGTTGCTTCTTTCCAGGCCTGTCCCAAAGTCCTTTGTCCAGCACTGATTTCATAGCCCAGATAAGTCACCTTACGCTGTGTAAGAATAGCCTTTTCCTTGGATACCCGGTATCCCTGGAGCCCCCAAAAATTTAGCAGACTCACCGTCCAGGTCATACAAGCGTCCTTTGTCTTGGTGGCAATCAAGATATCGTCCACATATTGTAACAGTCTCCCTTCCTCAGGTGGGACTTCCCAGGACTCAAGATCTTTTGCGAGTTGGTTACCAAATATGGTAGGGCTGGTTTTGAACCCCTGTGGCAACACCGTCCAAGTAAGCTGGGTTTTACGCCCACTTTTAGGATTTTCCCATTCAAATGCAAATATTTTCTGGCTGGCTTTATGGAGAGGGAGGCAAAAGAAGGCATCCTTTAGGTCTAAAACAGTAAACCAGGTTAGTTCAGGCGTCAATACAGTCAGCAAGGTGTATGAATTCACCACTACCGGGTAGAGGTCTTCAGTTATCTTATTTATAGCCCAGAGGTCCTGGACCACCTGGTATGACCCATCTGGTTTACGGACAGGTAATATGGGAGTGTTAAACTTGGATTCACATTCCTTCAATTATCCCAGTTGTAAAAATTTTTCTATTACTGGCTGAATTCCCTCCCTGTCCTCCTTCCTCAGGGGATACTGTTTGATTCTTGCCAGCTGTTGTCCTTCCTTGAGTTTGACTGCAACAGGTGGAGCATTTTTCGCTTTCCCGGGCACATCGGTGGCCCATACCCCGGGGCATACCTGGTTCGTGATTTCCTCGCTGATTTCTCCTTCTGTGGGAACACTAGCTAGGGATAAACTCATTATTTGGATATACCGCTGGTCATTTACCTCCAGAGTAATCTCTCCCTTTTCAAACTTAATTATTGCGCCCAATTGTTCCAATAAATCTCTCCCCAAAAGTGCTTTCGGGGAGTTGGGCGTATACAGGAATTTGTGGATGCCCCACTGTTTTCCCAATTTATATCTCAGAAGTTTGCAGAAATATGCCTTTTCACTTTGGCCAGTTGTTCCTTTCACCATAATATAATCATTTCCCAGGGGCATCAAGGCTTGGTTTAAGACTGAGTATGTTGCCCCTGTGTCAACCAGAAATTCTACCTTCTTTTGCTCCTTCCCTAGCTTCATTATAACCAAGGGATTCGCTAGGGTGGATTCCCCAGGTCCCCACCAGTCTCTCTTCAAATGTGCTGCTATTCTTCCTCTCTGTTTCCTTCCTTCTCCTTGTTTTTCCACTTTTCTGGGCATTCAGCTGTCCAGTGGCCAAATCTTTTGCATAACGCACACTGGTGCCTACCTAATTGAGGCAGTCCTTGTCTGGGTTTCCTTTCTTCCTCCTCCCTTATGACCACCACCACTCTTCTTTGTCCCCACATATAATCCTCCTCTCTGTAACTGAACACTCTCCATGCTTCATCCAGCAATACTTCCAGGTTCCTACCTTCTGTGGGACGCAGCTTTTGGAGCTTGCGCCTAATATCCCCCGTAGACTGGCCCATAACCAGAGAGACTACTTGCTGTATTCCTACCTCTGACCCGGGGTCCAGCGGTGCGGTGCAGCGCATGACGTCCCTCAATCGAGCTAAGAATTCAGACGGTGACACAGAAGGACCTTCTTTGATTGCATACAGTGCTGACCAATTTATAGCTTGGGGAATGGCCCTCTCCATTCCTTTTGAAATCCACCCCTGATATGCCTGTAAATCCTCCATCTCCACAGAGCTGTTTACATTCCATTTTGGATCTTGAAGGGGGAGGTATTCTTTAACATCCCCTCCTGTAGTTTTAGAACGATCCTCAGCCAAATCCCCTGCAGTTTTTAAAATTAATTGTTTTTCCGTCTCAGTCATATATTCTAACAATAACTGTATGTCATTCCAATCGCGGTTGTGTTGTTTTACAATAAACTGAAAACGTTTAGTTACGCTTACCAGATCATTCCTGTACTCTTTGGCAACCCTTTTGCACGCCTCTAGATCAGTGGTGGAAAAGGGTGCCTTCATTAGCATCGTCCCGCCATCCGACCCTACTGCCTCTCGCAGAGGTGCTTGTAAAACTGTTAGGGCAGGCTTTTTCCTGCTACGGGAGGATACAGGGCTATCCGGGGGAACGGAGGTTCCGTCCCAGCCCGCTTCCTGTTCCTGCGATCGAGGGGGAGGCTTAAGCAAATCAGTTACATCTTGTTCTGGTGCTTGGTGCACTTTGTCCATCCCGGTGCACCTTTGGCCAATGCTACCTGCCGAACAACGCCACCTCAGTTTACCTTTAAGCTCTTTGTTATTTTCCCGTTCAAGGGCAAGTACCAGAGGGTCCCGTGGTGGTACCGTTCCACAGGCCCTTTGCCACTCTGGGTGGTTTCGTAGGGTGAGAAACAGTTCTGCATATGACACTTCATCCCACTTTCCCTCCCTCCTTAAGAACAACATGAATTGTAAGATGGTGTTATAATCGATTGACCCATACAGTGGCCATTTAGCTCCATCCTCAGGTTTATATACTGGCCAGCACTGATGAGAGTTCTCTTACTTTCTGTGCCCCCAGTTCTGACAATCTCTTTCCAATGTGCTAATATGCTCCAAAGGGGTCTCTTCTTTAAAACATCCTTGGTCTGAGTATTACCCATTTTCTAATTTCCGATTTCTATTTCTTGTTAGCTATTGTCCCTTGTTTTAGTTTCCACGCAAACCTTTTGTCACAGGTTTCTACAGTCTTCTCCCAATCTTCTTCCAAAATGTCCCAAGTTTCTGGGATTAAATTTTTCTTCCCACTTTACTATTTCAGATTCCTGTTGGGCCCTTTCCCAATCATAAAACCGTGGGATTTGGGGAAAGCATTTGGGACACTTAGCTTTCTGCCTTCTAGATAAGCAATACCACCTTTTCTCACAAGATTTACATTTCAACAGGACCCAAGCCTTGTGCCAATTTTTTTTTATGCAAACTGTTAGTAAGCCCACACACAAAACAAGGAATCACCCCTATCTGGCTGTCAATATAGGGGTTTAAAAAGGTATCGGGGACAAGTTGTTCCCAGTCTAAGGCCATTGTCTGTCCAGTGGCTGTTAAATACACTCCTCCTAAACAAATTCCTTCCTCTCCCCTCCTTATCCACTCCCCTCCTTCGTTTAAATATTCCCAAGGTTTGAGCCCAAACCACCGGAGGAGTGACTCTCTCTGTCCCGCCACTTTGGTGATCGGCCAGACCCCAATACTTAGGAAATTGACTAACCACCACAACAGCCCAACTTACATCTATCAAGACATTTACAAATCTTACAAGCGTTTCAGGCACTTTGTCCGTCTCTGGCCGTGTTCCTGGCGGAATCACGGAACTGCAAATCAGGACTCCCACTCGCTTCCCAGCGGCGCCGTGTCTCAAACGCACCCACACACCAATACTTTCAACACAAAATACCCGCCCATCTACAAATAAGACATACAATTATGACTTCAGTTAGTACCCCCCAGCAGCTGCAAATATTATCCAAGTAGCCATATCACAATTGTGAGAGGCCCGCTTACCCTTCTCCTGATTCCAGAGATATTAAATACTCCATTGTAATTACACATTATGGCAAATCATGTCTTGTACTGGTGGGTTTTAGCATGAAGAGGCGTCCCAAGAACAGGATTCACACATGCTACTCAAAATACAACTTTCTGGGTTAATACTGTCCATGCTAACAAGATCCGCCTCAGTCTAACAGCTTTACCTGCTTCTGTAGGAGGCCAAAATCCTTCTTGTGTATGTAAACACATTACACAAGCATATTTAAACACATTAAACAATTGTTGCCCCAGGGGTGTCCAAGTACCCAAACCTAGGAATAAACAGCAACATGCACATTATTAGAATAGGCATTCCCTGCTCCAGAAGGCCCCGGAAAAGGACTAAACCCAGTACTTTCCCAGCCCCAAAGAACACCCATCGCTGTTCTCACACTTTTAAGAAGAAATCCTTTCAATCAGAGCAAATAGAACAGTGGTACTTGCTGGCAATCCCAGTGAAGGAACAAGCTCTGCTTCCACTTTACCTGAGCAATGATAATCTGCCAGAGGAAAGGATTTGGGTCTCTGAGGGGCCCTACCTAGAATGCAGCATTTCCATAGCCTCCTGACAGATTTAATAGAAAAAAGACTTAGATTCCCCCTCCGGAGGCGCAAAAAGGGAAGCTGTGGCTCCTGGTGGAGACACAGCAGATGCCGAGTCTGCTGCATGTCAGTGGTGTTAAATCCTTTCTTCAAAGCAGAGGGAGCAAAACAGGACTCGTTCGGGGCTTCCCCAGGGCCAGGCTGGAGGCATTTCCTCAGTAAGGAGGGCCCAGGGGTGGTGCGCTTATCCAGAACGGGACGTGTAGCTGGGGCAGACCTTGGGTTTTAATCTAATATGCCTCCATTCCTAGCATTTGGAGGAGGAGTGCTTCTCAAATTGTCCCAAAATCAAAACAAGCTCTCATTGATGCACAAGGAGAGGGTCCGTCATCCCAAGAGACGTTGATGTGGTAACCGGCAGCCCACGAGAATCCTGCGCCTTGAGCCAAGAGATTCCAGCGCATTGATACCTAAGGCAGATTTCATGTAGTTTATAAATAGTTAAACTGTGGAGAATCTCTTTTAGAGAAGAAATGTGGCTATATTAGTAACCATCCCAAATGGTTTCAAGGATTTAGTAAGATAAGAAAGGATGTCTGTGGCCCTGAGAACATGGTGACATAAGACAGGGATGCAATAAATATGGACGTTGTCTGACAAACAGGTGGTAACAGGGAGATCATTAGTTTTAATGAGCAATTAAGCAGTTAGAATGTTTTGCCAACATGAAAAGTGAGCCAAAGGACAGGTGAAGAAGATGAAGATTGAGGAAGAAACAACCCTCACTCAAAATGAGGACCACCAGAAGGCACAACTCTGCACACCCAAAAGCATATTATAGTACATAAATTCTTGGAAATGTAATGAATATGCTAATGTTGTCTTGGAATCACATTGAATATTTCACTGAATTTCACTGAATTTTTTTAGAGTTGGAAGGGACCATAGAGATCATCTAGTCCAACTCCCCTGCTGAAGCAGGATTGCCTAGAGCATGTTAGAGCATGTTACTCAGGACGGCATCCAGACAGGTCTTGAAAATCTCCAAAGAAGGGGACTCCATGACCTCCCTGGGCAGCCTGTTCCAGGGCTCTGTCACCGTGGAATTTGAGTGGAACCTCCTATCTTCCAACTTGTGCCTGGTGCCCCTCGTCCTCTCACTGGCAACCACTGAAAAGAGTCTGGCTCCCTCCTCCTTCAACCCACCCTTTAGATACTTATAGGCATTGATAAGGTCTCCCCTCAGCCTTCTCTTCTCCAGACTAAAGAGTCCTAGCTCTCTCAGCCTTTCTTCATAAGGTAGATGCTCCAATCCTTGAATCATCCTCGTTGCGCTTCACTGGACTCTTTCCAGTAGTTCCCTGTCCCTCTTGAATTGGGGAGCCCAGAATTGGATGCAGTATTCTTTGGCAAGGAGAGTATCCTCCTTTTGTCTCTGCTCAGGTCTTCGAGAGCAAGTTTGTTGAGGTAAGAAGTCATTCCAATGAAATCATTTGGCATGCTCCAGATAAAATTCCTTGCAATTATTCTTTTTTTTTCTTTTTTTCACTCCCTCAGCTCCACAGGTAGTCCTCACTCCTTTATTCTCAGCAAACTTACTCTTTTCTCCTTGTATTTTCTCCTTTTTTTTTCTTTTGTAATTTCACTTAATTTCACATAATTTCACTGTAATTTCACATAAATGACCTGGGATCTTTTTCCATTCGGTGTTTGTACAACACCCAGCAGGATCCTGGTTTGTGACCAGGTTTCCTTAATACCCCAGTAGTGCTGACAGAGACAAGGAATCCTCAGAGTGCCTCTTCCACCATGTTGACACTAACAGCAGTTCAAGATAATGGTACTCAAGAGGTTTCTGATGGCAGCACTCAGATACTCAGTGATGGGGACTACATAAGAGCCGGGGATTGCCGGTCATCCTTTGCCTTCTTTAAACTTCTTCCCTCTCTTTCCGTTCATAGATATTCCTGTCTCATGATTGCACATTCACAGTGGGATAATGGTTATTCCACAGCCCAGTCAGTACATAAGCTGTAAGGCCCCCATGCCAGAACAGCATGAAATGCATTGGTAGTATATTCTTGGATGGATCATATGGCAAATGTGAGTGTTGATGGGGCTTGTTGTTGTTCAGGTTAATGAAAGAGGGGATCTGATTTCTGTCCATAAGTGAGGCAGCTGCATAACCACTGGCATCTGTGCTGTCAGTCCTGGTTCAGAAGTGGCCAGGGCAATGCTGGTAGCCCGCGAGGTGCCTGTGTGCCCACAGGAATGGATGGCAAACTTCTGGCACCTCTCAGAGCAGCCATCCCAACAGCTAGAACTTAGCAGGTCAGTTAGCACTGAGACAGGTTAACTATTTCTTTGGAGAGTTATATGAAATAGGAACGTCTTTCCCCTTTCCATACAGCATTTTCTGTCTTTTGAGGGTCACTTTATTAAGAGACCTCATATTTGCACTGATTTTTGTCCCAGCACTAGCACAGCAAAGGCAGGAGAATGGCTTAAGCTGAAGTACACTCCTTCAGGCCCCACTCCAGCCACTGTTTCAGGCCAAAGCTACCCACACGCCTACAGATAGAGGGTGACTGGGAATAGTTAATAACCCTTCCTCTAAATCACAAAGCGGAAGCAGGAAGGTGGTAAGAAGATTGCAGGCACAGGATTGTTGGGGAATGAGGCAGTGGAATAAAGGCACTCTAAAGAAGCTGCCTTCCAGTCACGGGCGTAGTGATTATCTTCACCAGTTAGAGTGAAGTAGTGAAACAGTGATTTAACAAAATCAGTAGTAAGTGCAATAAAACCAGTAGTAAATGCGATAATGTTTTACAAGATGCGATGTCACAGTACACTCTATTATTTACTGCAGAGAGGACAGGGTCAGACAAGCTGTCAGGGAGACCCTCTCGTTGAGTCAGGAGGTTCAGAAAGGACCCCCTTGCTTTCTAAACTTCTCAGAGAGGAGTCTAGATGGGGATGGATCCAGTGCTAGTCCCAGACTTGGTCAGTGGTTTATGTCTAAAGGATTATATATGCGCAATCAACCCTTAGCTAAGATTTCAAATTTTAGCATGGTACAAGTCACTTACCGAGAATCTGTTGTGGCAAGAATCTCTCGACCTCGAGGAGTAGAACCTTAAGGGAGCGTCCTCACAAAAGGGGAGACCCTGGCATGCAGCCGCTGCCATACAGGAGAGCTCCAAGGGCAGTAAGATACTTGACCTATAGTCATATTCTCACGGGAACAAAATTTCTAGGCCCCCACTCCAGACAGTGTTTTGGCTATGTTGCCAGCCAGAGTCCAGGTGCAAGTTATCACAACTGATGTTGTGATGGCCATGGTGACCAAGGCTCGAGTGGGAGCTGGGGGGGGAAGTGGGGGAAACAGGGAGAGCACACCACCACACTTCCTCTGCCTCCATTCTGTGCGCTGCTGCCCAGCGTTTCTTCCACAAGCAGCTAGAGGCGCTGAGAAGAAGAGTGTCCAGATCTGCTCGGCAGCTTCTTCCTAGTCCAGTTTCTTACTTGTACCCTTGTTCTGTCTGTAGGTCTGACAGACATGAGTTCTTCTTTGAGAGGAATCTCTCTCACTTGTGCTTAGTCATGAATTTCCCTTGTTTTTTTATAGGGTCTTGCCCTTCAAGTTTGTGGAACTGTCTGTCTCCACAGCACAGAGAAGCATCGCCTCCTGTTAAAATTCCTCCTGTAAGTGGCCGTTGCTATATCTAGAGCTCTGTGTTCCACCAGAACAGCAACACCACCAGTTCCTCCCGTGGCTGCAGCTCATCTCTCTCCTGAAAGACCCAGAAAAGACCAGCGATACCCAAGGTGGTGTAAGTGGTGTAAAATATGGGGATTCTGGTGTGGATCGCGAGAGAGCTCCCAGCCCAAACGCCCCATCAGAAAAAGTGAGTCTTTAGCAAACAGATAGGAGAAGTTGAAGCCAACCAGTCCAAAAGTATTGTTTACTGTTTCTCAAGTCCCAAGTTTTTGTGTGCTTTGGAGGAGCTATGGCCTTATCCCACAGCCGTATTGGTTAAGTCAAGAAGGCATGGGTTGTTAAGAGAAAGTAAACGTAGGATGCATAGAACTTCTGAACTGATACTTTGCTGCTTCAACTGTCCCTACACAGCCACATTCCTCCTGCGTTTTCTGCTTGCTTTCTTATCTGATGTCAAAGACTAGATCCTTGTACGACCTTCTGGACATAGGCTGGCCTGACAGGAACGTCAGCCCCTGGGCGTACAGCAGATTCAATAGACTGAGGTCATGCTCCAGACCTACAATCTCTGTTTTTCTTTGCAGAGGAGACATCCTGTTTTTCCAGTCATATGTTCCTTAGTGTTTTAGCACCTTGAGGTGTTGGCTGTCACTCACTCCTGAGTTTGCTTTTCTAGTGAAAGCCTTCAAGTGTGGATTTTCCTTTGCATGGAAAGATTTTCATAGGGACAGATCTCAGACTCTGGCTAGGAGAGAGCGCAAAGGTCTTATCTCAGCTTCCGGCTATGAGCAGACAGAGGAGAGTGATCTGGAAGAGAAGGAGTCCTGGACATGAGTCAGAAGCAGAGAACTTGGAGGCAAAGCCAAAAAGAGCTCTCGGAGGTTAAGCTTTGGGACCTGTTATCCCTGGAGGGACTGCATAGTCTCCTCTAGCCAAAGCTCTAGGCCAACAATCACCAAGAGGCTGATAATGTAGGAGAAACAGTAGCCCTGCTCAGTCCATTCCCTTGGACTTCTGTGGGAGGTGTCTTGGCTGTTGAAGGCGTGTTTAAGCGTGTAGCAGCTTGCTGTGGCATTCTGTGTGTGGCGTGCTGAAGCATAACACTTTGGGCTGTCTTGCGCATTTAGACGTGTGTCATGTTGAGGCATGTTCCGGCATGTTGTGCCTTGGGGCATGTTGAGGCGTGCTGCATTTTTAGGTGAGCTGAGGCACGTTAAGGTGTGTTGAAACGTGTTGGGGTGTGTTGCAGCTTGTTGAGGTGGGTTGTGTTTTGCATGTTGAGGTATTGTCATGGTTTGGCCTCAGATGGCAACAAAGAACCATGTGGCCGCCACACTCTCTCAAGCCCCCCCACAGCTGTGAGGGGAGAATTGGAAGAAAAAGGCAAAACTCACAGGTTGAGACAAAGGCAGTTTAACAGAACAACCAAGGGAACAAGAAAACAATAACATGGATAGAGGAATATACATCACGCTGGGACTTTGGACCCCATAGTGTGACCCTTGACAGCGCATGCTGACCTCTCACCCCACATGGGAACCTCTCACCTCCACAAGCTGACCTTTCACACTGCTGACCTTTGACACTACATGGTGACATTTGACACCCACACGGTCACCCCTGACCCCACACCGCCACCCCCGACCCCGCATGGTGACTCTGGACCCCCACAGGGTGACCTCTGGCCTCCACAGGGTGACCTCTGAGCCCGCCTGGAGAACTCTGGCAGGACACCGGGACCCGTGAGCTAGCATGGTGGCCCTGAGCTCACCCACTGATCTTTGATCCCACATTCTGACCTTTGCCCTTACAGAGTGACCTTGGACCCAGCATGGTGACCTTTCCACTTCCATTGTGCCCCTTGACCCCACACGGTGCCCCTTGACCCACAAAGGGACCTTTGACCTCACATGGTGACCTGTGACCTAAACGGGTACTCAAGACGCCACACCGTGACCTTTGACCCCACATGGTGACATTTGCACTTCCATTGTGACCTTTGACCCCGCATGGTGCCCCCTGACACAACACACAGTCACCATTGACCCCACATGGTGACCTGTGACCCCAACGGTTACCCCGGACACCACACGGTGACCTTTGACCCCGTGTGGTGACCCTGGAGCTCCCATGGTGACCTCTGAGCCCAGTCACCCCTCACCCCTCACAGAATCCCATGGGGTTGGAAGGGACCTCCGGAGATCATCTCTGCCAACCCCCCTGTCAAAGCACATCCACCTAGGGCACGTTGCACAGGAACTTGTCCCGGGGGATTGTGAATGACTCCAGAGAAGGCCACTCCACCACCTCCCTGGGCAGCCAATGCCAGTGCTCTGCCAGCCTCACAGGAAAGACGTTCCCCCTCGTCTTGAGGTGGAACTTGTTCTATTCCCGTTTGTGCCCATTGCCTCTTGTCCTATGGCTGGGCACCGCTGAAAAAGGACCAGCCCCGTCCTCTTGACACCCACCCAGGAAGTATTTAGAAGCATTGATCAGATCCCCCCGCAGCTTTCTCTTCTCCACACTACAAAGACCCAAGTCCCTCCGCCTCTCCTCGGAAAGGACATGCTCCAGGCCCCTCATCACCTTTCTAGCCCTCTGCTCTACCCTCGCCACCACTTGCCTGGCCTTCTGCAACTGGCGAGCCCACAACTGGACACACTACTCCACATGGGGCCTCACCACACTCACCTAGGACCCCACACGCTGACCCCACACTCCACACAGTCACCTTTCAACCCACAAGCTGCCCTTGGACACCACAAGGGGACTTCTGACACCACACAGGCACATGGGAGCCGACACACTGGCCCTGAGCTCATACGGTCGCCTTTGACCTCACACCATGACCTCTGAATCTACACAGTAATTTTTGACCCCAAATACTGACCTTTTGCATTATACTGTGTCTTTTGACCCCGTATTGTTATGCTTGACTGCGCATTTTGACCTCTGACCCTACGGTGACCTTTGAAATTACACAGTGACCACTGACCTCCCATGGTGACTTTCGGTGCAAAAGACGACCTTTGACTCCACGAGGTGGTTACTGACCAGACACCGTGGCCTCTGAACCCACTCTGTAACCTTTGGCCCTACACGGTGACTTTTGATCATACATCGTGAGCTTTGACCCCGTATGGTGATCTTTGACCCCACATGGTAACTTCTGACCTCGACACGCTGACCATTAATCTCACAGAGTGACCTTTAACACTGGTGACCTTTGACACCCCCACGGTGACCTTTGACCACACACGGTCACCCCTGACACCATATGCTGACTTTTGAGCCCCCATGATTACACCTGACCTCACAGTTGCGTCTAACACCACACCAAGACACGTGACTCCACACGGTGACACCTGCCCCTGCAGAGGTGAAATTTGACCCCACATGGTGACCTTTGACTTTACATGGTGACCTCTGACTCCACACCTTTGTCACCATGTGGTGACCTCTCACCCCTATACGGGTCAGACTGCAGCATTTGGCAAGATGTGACACGAGCTGAATAATTGCAACTGCATCCAACAATGTCACTAAAGTTACAAGCACAAAGATTCGAGTGATTATTCATATATACCGTTATGTTACCTATGAATATAAAACTACAGGGAGATCTTATGTAGACACACCCTTTCCCAGTATATACAAGCACAGTTTCTGGAATTTCATCAGGATGTATCTCAAAATGACAAAGATTTTGGTCAGTGTCAAGACAGATGTCTTGTACTTTTAGGGTATTACTCTCACAAATGAATCCTTGTTGGTCTTGTGTAATGCATGCGTCAACATTAACAGTTTGCCATTTATTCTTATTTTGTTGTGTCCCATGGGATAGAGTATAGCTCCTTGGTGATTCCATTCTAGTGCAATGATTGCGTATACAGTGTATACCAAAGCATTGAGTATCGTTAAGACAAAAGCAGTGGCTTTGCTCTCAGTGGGATTGTAGGTGAAATTAACCAGATGATACCACCAGGACTGAAATTTCTTTTCAAACTCAATTGCGTTACCCCATATTACTTTTCGAGTTCCGATGGGTAAGGTGCCTTCTTTACCTTCTCTTATAATTGCGGCTGCCATTGATTGCATCCACAGTTGAGTTTGGATACAACTAAGAGCCAAAGAAATATTGTTTTGGGCTATATCAAGTGCATTTGTGATCAGTTGGTGGTCCTTTTCACTTGTTTCTTCCCACTGAGGTAATATATTTGATAAAAGCCATTGGTGGTTCCCCAAGGCTAATAAAGAAGATTGTAGGGGATGTGTTATCTTTTTCAGATCAGCAGTGGTTGCGACTAGTTTGTGGGCAAGTACTTCAGCACCTGTACTGCTTAGGACCCCCAATCCTGTTCCTAAAACACCAGTCACATCTCTTCAGTCGTTGTGAAGGGGTCACGGTTTGTCCATGTAACCATGCTGACCACCCTGCATAGGACGTGCCTAGGAATGGCAAGCAGGTAGGTTTAATTGCAGAGATATTAATTTGCATTGATAATTCAACTCATTTGAGGGCATATGTTGGGTTAAACAGTATCTGTTGCTGACCTGTGTCTTTAATAACATAAGGGCCATTGTTGAAGGTGTAAGGAGTTAGACTAATAGGTGGTTGAATAGGTACATCTTCAGGAGATTGTTGGGGTGTAGGTTCTGTGTGTTCAGATGTAATTGTGTCAATCATGAACTCAAACAGTAATTCCGTGCCTTGGTAACCCCAAAGGCAATACGCTACTATAGGTTTGGTAAAGGTAAAATCGTGCCAGCAATCTGAATTTTGCTCCATTATTTCATAGCAATCAGTATTATGTTTTTCTGGTTTGGTAGAGTCTGCATAATTGTTTTAATTTAGGTTGGTCTGTGATGAGTAGACCCATTGATTACTCGGCAACCAATTTGTATTTCTCTTCCAGGGATGGCTTCAAGTTTAGCCATTCGGAGTGATTCTTTCCAACTCCATTTATTTTTGGAGTAAATTTCACTTCCTTATATGACTAGAGTAGATTTAAATTCTTTTCGTTTTT
>JAHREE010000507.1:0-14857 GCA_033628505.1 Tringa tobata
ATGATCTGCCCTGCAGGAATTATTTGAGATTCCCACTGACCACTAATGAGCGAAAAGCCTTTGAGAGCTGAGTTGCTCCAAGAAATTTACCTTTTGGCCCTGTTTTCTAAGCGGGTTAAGCATATGCATAACAAACTGATAATTATCGGCTATGGCTGGGACACTCAAATTTTGGGGGAGCCTGAATTAATTTGGTATTTTCAGTCACATGGATGGCACCCATGCTCTTAAAATTGAAATCCTGGGGCCTGTAATGAGCTCTTGGCCTCAGGGGAATCCTCTGCAGGGCTGTCAGCGAAGCGATGCTTTTGTATTTAACAGTACGGCGTAGCAGCCTCTCCATGTATTACAGAAATCCAATGTATGGCAGCTGAGGGGATTCTTAATTATCCCTGCCTCAGTTGCTGTGGTCAGATGGAATTAATTGCTCCCAATCCTGTGCACACGAATGTATCTGGGAGGTTCCAGATACAACCAGTGGACGCTGTCAGTTCTTCCACAAAGATCTGGAGATCTGGAAATCCAAAATCTGAGAACCAGAGTCCCCTGCTCCCCACGTTGTTCTCAGTGCCTGTAAATAGAAGGGTTTTCTGCCCCACTTTGCAGCTTCACCCACCGCTGTCACTGGGGGCTGTCGCACTGAAGTCACAGAAGGACTTACCAGCCTTAATTCTTCTTTCCTTCTCGCTGTAGATGAGACAGATGACCCAATGGAAATGAAGGTAAAGCGTGACCACTCTGAAGAAAACATCCCAAAAGGAAAAGTGGCCAGGATGGCAGATCACACCGAGGTCCCATCGGAACCAAAGAATGGCAAGAGGGGAGAGGCAGGGGGCAACTGAGCTGGGCAAACGGCACCCGGGGCTTTGCCCTCCAGGTGGTGCCTCTGGTTTGGGAACTGACCTCCAGGAAAAGTGTCGGCTCCTGAATGTGTTAGTGCAGTTATTTAGAATGAAATTGGCCATCTGTGAGCGTTAGAAGCTGTTTGTTGTTCAAGAGGTGACTGGTTTGGACAGGACGTGATGCTTTAGTACTGTTCGAATCCACTCGCTGTTCATGCGTCTGTACAAATAGTTTCAGTGATAGATACTTGTCTTTCCAACGCGCCAGATAAATGTCAGTTGAAGAATATGTGCACATTAATGTGTTTTCACACATTAGTGTTAACAGATTTGCCTGTCTTGCAGAGACAGAGGTTTTTAGGGATTTTCAGGTGTGGTTTTTAGGTTCACAGTTGGTGTTGCAGTCCCCGGTCTGTGGAGGGGCAGCAGAGTCCAGCCCGTTGTAAGGTTGTGTGTAGTTCTTGTGACTTAAGTGGGATTTCTTATGCATTTCAAGGGTAAGGTTGCAAAACCTCTCACTGAATTAGGGCTGATGTTCAGCTTCATTCACCAGAACTCTGCTTCTTGGCTACTTCCTCTAGAACTGTAGAACTGTAAACTAGACGTTATTTCTATCGTACCACATGTACAAATGTACCCTTCCATTGAAGTGTCTTGTTGTGAGGTTTCACAAGGTGGGATTAGTCAATCTTTGTTACAGTTGGGGTTTTGGTGAGGGTGGGGGGAGTGGGGTGGGGTTTTGAATCGACGTAAGTATTATTTTTGGTTTTAAAAGAAATAAAAATGATTCCTGACATGGAGAGTGTAAGCTCTCTAGAGTATTGTATCATCACAGTTGGTATCCATCGATCCTCTATGGAAACCTGGAAACCTGGCTGCAGGACACCCCCGCAGCAACCTAGAGCTCCCAAAATCCTTCCCTTGGAGAGCATCCCTGGATGTGGCGCAGAAGCAGCCCAGGACTGCACCAGGAGGAGGCCATACGCTGCTCCTGATGGTGTCTTCCACTGCTGCTGGTGACCTGCAGGACCTCTCGGGGAAGGGCACGATGGCGCAAGGATACAAACACAAATGCTACAGGGACCATCGGACCCATCTGAGAGGTTGGTTGTACCCTTCTGCTGCCCCAAGCTCACATGGAGCTTCTGGAGGTGCTGATGTTCCTCAACATTTTAGCCCTTCAGGAAACCTCAGGATTCGCAAGGATGACCAGAATGAGAGACCCTTACCAAACCCTTGACGAGGGGACTGAGGTGAACGCAGTGCTTGTTACTTGAGGGACAACGACTGCTGCTCTGAAGCCTCCTGGCATCCATCATCTTTTTAATTGGGTTCCTTCCTGCTGACAGGGATTTATTGCATCCTGGGCTCACAGGGCTGTAGCCCAAGTGGCCACAGTAATGTGGAGCTGATTCTTGCCTCGTGTTTTAAGGCATAGTCATTACCTTCAGGTCCTAAATGGTCCTTCACGTACCTGAAACATCTCTGCCTTGGAGTGCTTTGTGTCACCTGAGCTGCGTTGTGAGCCCTGGAAAGAGCCTCGTAGAGCAGAGACAGGACCATCAGCAGCCACTGAATGTTTTTTGCTGTGCAGCATCACCTCTAACATCACAGTGCAGGAGATGACTTTGGACATGAACGTGCTTGCAGCCAGAGGGGCATCCACCCAAGTAGAGACCTCCAACCATGAAGGTGACCCTGGTCAGCCATCAAAGGAGCTGGGAGGACCAAGGCCTCTTCAGGAGACCTTTTGGGACAAAGTAGCTGGAAGGTCTTTGGTTGGAAGGGGTAGGGCTCGGGCCTGCTGAAGAGCTGCAGCAGGAGTAGGAGCACATTTGAGCAGGAAACTTCAAGGGCAACTGAGCTCCAAGACATCTGCTTCTGGCTGACAAAGCAGCAATGGAGAAATTCCCATGAAGCAGAAGCACCAAAGTCTCGTTAATTCCCTCATGGCAAAAAGACCCGCTCAGTAAAAATTAATCACCAAGAGAGAATATTCCTCTGCATCTTTTTCTCTGCTGTGGGGAACCGGACCTTGGAGGCAACACTATTTCCCTGTGGAACTGGTCGGATTCTGAGCCAACAAAATGCACTTGGGTTTCTGCTGGTGCAGATCCCTGAGCTCTGGGCCTGGAGATGAGCGATGGTGTCTCTGCTGTGTGTGCCTGGCGTGAGGCAGAGCTCATCTTAAGTGCATTTACCAGAGTAGAGAGAGGGGCCCGACGGTGACTGATCTTACCTGATTTATTTTTTTTTTTTGCCCCTCTCCAACAGGCAGAAACCCGCTCTGTGTGTCCAGGTGATATTTTTCTTCGTTCTTCCTTCTTTAGGAGGCTTGTCTTTTTAACTTTACATTTTAGGGGTTGTGAGTTTAGGGCTTTAAGTGTCTTTTCTGATGTCATTTCCTTTGGTTTGTGTCGCAGTCGACGCTGCGGAGAATCACACCACAGGTGGGTGACCAAATTAGGTCATCTGGTTGCCTGCGGTGACTTCTGCTTTGGTTTGGGACCTTTCCCAACCAGATGCAGAGTTTTCAGAGCTGCTTTAGCTTTGTGACACAACTTCCTTCCTTGCTGATGAAGAAACCTTCGCTGCTGATACCATTCGCTGGTTCAACCAGCTTCACTGGTGGCTCCAAGGGCTGCAACCACTGCCTGGAACCAGGAGCTACTCTGTGACCTTACCCTGGAGGACTTGTCCCTGGGTGGTAAGGGGTGGGTCTTTGCCAGTTATGACAGACGAGGGCAGTTCCACACCTCACCTCAATAAGGTCATCCCCAAGTGTTAAGGTTTGAGAAACCCACAACAATTTAGTGTTGTTCAGACAATTATTCTCTCACCCGATGAGCCCTCCCTACCTGGGAAGGGGAATCAGGGGAAAAACAAGGAAAGCTGATGATAAAAATATAAATAGATACAATAGAATACTAGATAACTAATATTAATAACACTAAAGAACCAATAAAAATACACAAGGACTATCCCCAGCCCATTCCGTCCCAGGAAGCCGTGCCCTCCCAGCAGGGACAGCCAATGTGGGACTTTGGGAGGAAGGGAAGGGCTCAGGGCTCTGGCTCCGGGGCAAGGAGTTCCCTGGATCCCAGCCATCAAGGGAGAGAGAGAGAGAGAGAACTCCTCAGCAAACTTTCTGATTTCTATGGAATGAAATGGTATGAAATAACCCTCTTGGCAGCTTGGGTCAAGTGCCCGGGTCTCGCTCCTCCTTGTCCCTGCACCTGGAAAAGCACAAAAACACTGAGCCCTTGAATCCCACACACCAGAGATAGCTGTATAGTGAATATTGTCATAAATTCAGACACCAGTCTCTTCTAGAAGTGCAGTTTTCCCAAGCATTGGAAGAGAAATTCATCCTGTGTCGCTCAAACCAGGACACCAAGGCTGGTGTTTGCCAGAGGAAACCCCACCTGGGAGGTGCTGCTGTGACTGACCCTCTTCATCTGGCATTTTCAGTGCTTGAGCATTTGTGTTCCAACATCTTCAGCAAAGCAGCATGTGCAAACAGTCCTGGCCGGCTCAGGACTATGCAGCAAGAAGCCATCAGGGAGGCATTTGATGGAAGCCTGGAGCTGCCCCTGAACTTGGAGTCACCCGTCCATGCTTCCTAGGGATGATGCTTTTTGGAAGAAACTCACTCACTCCGAGCCCGAAGCACTGCAGTTTCACTGCTCCAGCTACGCCTGGCTGTGGTGTCCATTTGACCCCTCTTGGGCTGAGGAGCATGAAGAACAACCTGCCTGTTCTCCAGACAACACAGCTAAAGGAGAAACTGCTGCCTGAGCCTTCGCACACCATTCATGGTGTCTCATACACACACACTTACTCCTGGGAGCTTCCTGCTTCTTCAGGCTCGACCCTCGGTTTCCTGCAGCAGTCTCAGGCGGTGGATTTCATAAAGTAATTAATTTAATTGGAAGGTACAGCAGCAAGAACAGCCTGGGCTGGGTGCCTCCAAAGAGAGGGACCCCAGACAAAGGAATCCCTGGGCAACGATTCCCTTGTGATTCACACACCCATCCCTCACACACCCTTCACCCATTGGCCACAAAAGTCTTTTAGTCCAATGGTGATTTTTGGTCCAGGGTCTTCTAACAACTAATTGGGTTCTTTTTCTGTGTCCAGGCAGGCGGGCTCTTACCTTGTTGATTTGCAGTTTACATCAAGGGTTGGAGCCCCCCTATCTTCTGGTTTACATTCCTTGTACACCTGCCCATGTTGGCAGAAGATGGGGAAATGAAAAGTCTTGCACTTGGGACAAAGACTACCAGAACATCAGTGTGATGATCAGCACTTTCCATGCTGAAAGACTAAACAACACTGTACCATCTGCTGGAAAAAGTACCGAGAAGAGTAGCTTTCTTATGGCCTAAAGGTTTGAGCAAATCTAGCTACTCGTGCTAAGTAGACCTAAGCAAGCAGCACAAACCACACTAAATTATCACAGAATGGTGGGTAGTGGAAGGGACCTCTGGAGATCATCCAGTCCAACCCCCTGCCAGAGCAGGTCCACCCAGAGCAGGTCCCACAGGAACGTGTCCAGGTGGGGTTGGAATGTCTCCAGAGAAGGAGACTCCACCACCTCCCTGGGCAGCCTCTTCCAGGGCTCTGCCACCCTCAAAGTGAAGAAGTTCCTCCTCATGTTCAGATGGAACTTCCCATGTTCAAGTTTGTGCCCGTTACCTCTTGTCCTGTCCCTGGGCACCACTGAAAAAAGACTGGCCCCATCCTCCTGACACCCACCCTTGAAGTATTTATAGGTGTTGATCAGATCCCCCCTCAGCCTTCTCTTCTCCAGACTAAAAAGCCCCAAGTCCCTCAGCCTCTCCTCGGAAGAGAGATGCTCCAGGTCCCTCATCATCTTTGTAGCCCTCTGCTGCAGTTCCCTGTCCTTCTGGAACTGGGGAGCCCAGAACTGGACACAGTGCTCCAGATGGAGCACTCCCCTTTGCTCTGAGTTGTCCTATCAAAATTGTAGCCTACCCCTCTCTATCTTACTAAACTATGTTTCCTTAATCATGAAATTTTATGTACTTGGTCTCGTTAGAAAATATTGCTGTTTAAATTACTGGTGTCTTTTAATGGACCCTCAATCAGCCCATTGGCATTTCAAACTTTGGATGAGTTTTGAATTTTATTTTGTTGTGGTTTAATTGTAATTGTACAAAGAATGCCTTTAACAAAATGAGCAATATTAGCTAAGATTTGGTGCACCTGTGATAGAACGTCAAGTGTTAGTTGTTTCATGTCTAAAAATGAGAAGAGTGGAACGCAAAATTCTTGCGAACCCTCACAAAGCCCTATTTTAATTAAAATAAGGTCTTACTATCTCTAACACCAACTTTTATTTTTTCCAGCTGTATAACTGGCAGAGAATTTAGACAGACTTACAGCTTTATAATTGCAAATTTGCTTTAGATGTTTGAAAATTCTAATTGGGTCTGCATCACCATGGAGGTGGAAACCCGTCCTTGAGGGACGTGCACACCTTTGATGACTCACCACTAGAAATTGCACTGAGAATTATAAAGCAGCTTGTAATTCATGTATAGAATAGGGAGCACACGGTAAACTCTAATTCAGCATCATTTAGTGCTGTCACAAGCGTTCCGAGGCTCCAGACATATTAGGGCATGAGTTATGTTAATCAGCCTAATTTGCCATCTCGTGATATCTCAGTGGTGTCGCGTTTGACAAGAGCGAGTGCTGGTGATGTCCCCGTTGACTGGCAGAGGAGGCACCTGCCTGGCAGCTTCTCCAACAAGTCAATTAATCTTCCTGAAGAGAAGACGGGACTCGCATTTGATCAATAAATCAGTCAGTTCTGCTCACAAATACCTGCTTTCATTATCACGTGGTGAACTCAGAAAAAAAAGATGGGATAGGAACAGGCAGGAAAAGGAGGCACCGGTCGAACTGGTGTCCCCCAAGGACTGCATCAAAAGTGACGTTCGTGTGAAGTACATGGGACTGTTTTGCAATTTAGAGGAAGCTGAATTATACGTCACTCAACATTTGAATTTAACAAGAGGAAAAAATTATGACTACGAAAAAACCTTAGAAGGATTTTAGTCCAGCTTCTTATAAATGACAGTCAAAGATCTACCTCACCATTAGCAGGGGCTGGGCATTCTGCCAGTTCAAAGGGGGCTTGAAAGGCTTGACAAGAATTGCCCAAATCTGAAGCAACCTGAATTTCCCAGAAGCCCTGGCTGGCATCCTCTCACGATAAAAACCTGTACAGGAAATACGGCTTGGAAACAGTGATCCTGCCGTGGCAGGAATTGTACCTCAGAGAAAATGTGTGGTTCAGATCAGCTCCCATCGAGTTGAACAAGGCACCTGCAGGGAACCAAGGCCACTGGATCCACTGGTAAAATTTAAATCACTTTTCAGAGATTAGCTCCATTTCCACTTAAAAAAAAACAAATGGAGTGAGTCTGAACGACGTGTGATATGTTCTAGATGAGAGGCCAACTTCTCTAAATGTGGGATTTCAATGTACTGGCCAGAACATCACTCTGATGGGGAATAGTAAAAACTTACCCAGAGATTTCACCTGGCTGGATCCTGATTTCACCCTGGAACGTGTCACGTCCAGAACAGGTCGGATGCACGATTTCCAATTCAGTCAGACACCAAACCTCCTTCATTAGGATTTCCGGGTGGGGAGAGAGGGAAAGGAGGAGAAAAAGCTTTTGACCAGGTAGAGCAATGACTTCTGGTGAACCCATTGGTGATGAGATGGTCACCAAACTCTTGTTTGGGGACATACAAGCACATAGACAGACTTCACTTCAGGTGAAATCCTGCTGTTTATATGGCATGGCAGGACAGGAAGGGCCATGAGTTTTGCCCCTTCTTATGTTGGAATATCTCCATCCCATTAAATACATTCTGCTGTGGGAGCATTTCCATTTCAGCCTGAATAGAGGCACACCAACTTCCTCTTCAGATTTTACAAGCTGCCCCCGGGAAGCTCCGTGTCCAAGACAACTTCTTTCATTCCACCCTTGGTTGTTTTTTTATCTGGTTTCCAGCCTCCAATGAACAGCATCGCTGGTGAACTTGGAACTAGAAAATTTATTCTTCTCTTTGGTCTCCTGAAGTGATAGTTACTTCACTGTCTCCCAGCAGTGAATGAAATGCATCATCGATGTTTCGAAAAGCAAATTCCCTAATAGCATAGAAGTTATTTTTTTGCTTTTATTTCAATTCTAAAATACCTTGTACAATTTTAACAATCATCGTTTATGTTCTCAGGTCATGCTCAGAAAACAAGAAGACTGAGAATTAACTTTTGAAGTGAAAAATCAGCTTTAGTGATACAGCTTCTGGAGCTTTAAAGAAAATGAGCTTAGTAAAGATTATAGGTCTTGTAGAAAATTTGAAAGAGATTCCCAAGCACCAGTCGTGGTACGAGCAAATCCTGTTCATGAGTTGCTGGTCAAGAAGTACAAATGAGAGATGATACAGCTCCCTTCTGGGCTGAAACGATGAGGTCTTTCCCCAGACAACCTCCTGAAGCAGGTCAGGGGTTAGGTCAGTGCAGGTCCTCCTCAGACAGGTGATATGGAGAAACTGTGACTGGTCATGGTGCCTCTGCCTGGCTTCACCTGCCAGAGCTCTTCCAGAAAGTCTCTGTCCTCAGGTGTCGCCATGCCACGTCTCTCCATGAAAGCACACCATTGGCTTCATGTATGGAATCATGGCAGGTTCCAAAGTCAGTTTTATGTTATAAAGAAACAATGATTTTTAAAGATTATAATTTCTCAGGTCTATCAGGAACCACACAGCTCAGAAGATGGTCTGAATCTCTGTGTCAATGTGTCTTGAGCTACCGCAGACAAGAGGGAGGGAAGTGTTCATTTGTAATTAAAAAAAAAATATTATCACGAAGTTTATTTCACATTTTAGTGGGATCTGCTACAGCCTACCCGAGCAGGAAGACCATGGGGATCAGGCCCTCTATAGACAGATGAGTTCACAAGCCTTGGTCCTCATGGGGACTTCAACCACCCTGGTATCTGTTGGAGGGAAAGCACAGCAGGGCATTAGCAATCCAGGAGGTTCCTGGAATGTATTGATGGTAACTTCCTTCTCCAGGTGATCTAGGAGCCAACGAGGAGAGGTGCCTTGCTGGACCTTGGTCTCACCAACAAGGAGGGGGGAAAGTGAAGCTCAAGGGCAGCCTTGGCTGCAGTGACCATGAGACGGTGGAGTTCAAGATCGTTAGGTGACAAGGAAGGTGCAGAGCAAGCTCTCTACCTTGGACTTCAGGAGAGCAGACTTCGGCCTCTTGAGGGATCTGCTTGACAAAGTTCCATGGGAACTCCTCCTCCATCTGCTGGAGGGAAGAGGAGCCCAAAAAAGCTGGTTAATATTTAAGGACCACGTACTCCACGCTCAGGAGCAATGCATCCCAATAAAGAGGAAGTCTGGCAAAAATGCCAGGACGGCTGCATGGATGAACAAGGAGCTCCTGGAACAACTCAAAAAGGAAGCCTACGGAGCACTGGATGCATGGACAGGGAGCCTGGGAGGAATACAGAGAAATTGTCTGAGCAGCCAGGGGTCAGTTTAGGAAAGCTAAAGCCCTGATGGAATTAAATCTGGCCAGGGACATCAAGGGCAACAAGAAAAGCTTCTATAGGTAAATCAGTGATACAGGGGAAAATGTGGTCCCTCTCCAGAAGGAAGGTTGAGACCATCTAAGAACCTAAACATGAACAAACCCATGGGACAAGATGAGACTCATCTGTGGGTCCTGCGGGAACTGGGGGACGAAGTTGCCAAGCCGCTATCCGTCACATTTGAGAAGTTGTGGCAGTCCAGTGAAATTCCCGCTGACTGGAAAAGGGGAAACAGAACCCCTATTTTCAAAAAGGAAAAAAAAAAAGGAAGACCCAGGGAACTATAGGCTGGTCAGTCCCACCTCTGTGCCCAGCAAGATCATGGAGCAGATCCTCCTGGAAATTCTGCTAAGGCACATGGAAAATAAGGAGATGACTGGTGACAGCCAACATGGCTTCACTAAGGGCAAATCATTTCTACGATGGCGTTACAGCATTGGTGGTTAAGGGAAGAACAACCGACAACATCTACCTGGACTTGTGCAAAGCATTTGACACTCTCCCGCACGACATCCTGGCCTCAAAATTGGAGAGACACGGATTTGATGGATGGATCACTCAGTGGAGAAGGAATTGGCTGGATGGCCACAGAGTTGCGGTCAACGGCTCAATGTCCAAGTGGCAACCAGTGACAAGTGGTGTTCCCCAGGGGGTGGTACTGGGGCTGGAGCTGTTCAACATCTTTTTTGGTGATGTGGATGTGGGATTGAGTGCACCCTCAGCAAGTTTGCCGACAACACCAAGCTGTGTGGCGCAGTCCACACGCTGGAGAGCTGAGATGTCATCCAGAGGGACCTGGACAGGCTGGAGAGGTGGGCCTGTGCCAACCTCATGAAGTTCAACCAGGCCAAGTGCAAGATCCTACACCTGGGTCAAGGAAGTCCCAGGCACAAATCCAGGCTGGGCGGAGAATGGCTGGAGAGCAGCCCTGAGGAGAAGGACTTGGGGGTGTTGGCAGGTGAGAAGCTCAACATGTTCTCCAGCCCTGGACAATCTTTGTGTCTCTCCACTGGACTCTTGCCAGTTGGCTGATGTCTATTTTGCAGGGTAGGGTGGGGAAGCCCTGCAAAAGTGGATGCAGTGCCCCATATGAGACCTCACAAATGCGACTGTGGTGGGTTGACCATGGGTGGCTGTCAGGTGACCACCGAGCTGCTCTCTCACTCCCCCTCCTCAAGAATGCAGGGGGAGAAAAGATGATGAAAAAGCTCATTTGTTGAGCTAAAGACAGGGAGGTCACTTGGCAATTAGCCTCATGGGCAAAACACTTGACTTCGGGAAAATTAGTTTATTGCAAATTAAAATAGATTTGGGTGATAAGAAACAAACACACCACCTTCTCCTCTCCCACCCTTTTTTCCCAGGGTCAACTTCACTTCTTCATCCCCAGCTACTCTGAGCAGCATAGGGGTGATGGGCAATGGGGGATTGTGGTCGGCCCATAACAGCTCCTCGCTGCTGCTCCTTCCTCCTCACACTTCCCTCCTGTTCCAGTGTAGGTCCTCCACGGGCTGTGGTTTCTTTAGGAAACATCCACTTGCTCCTGCATCAGGTCCTCCACCCCTGCAGCCCTCTCGCTGCCATAATCTGGACACATACAGTGGTGCCAGGGGACATTTTGTCTTTTGATTCACAAATCCAGACAGTTTTGACTCATTTTATTGCTTGGAGAGGAGGGAATTAACAGGAGATTATGGCCATGGAGCAAAAGAGAGAGGGCAGAATAGAAGAGGGTCTTTCAGTATATTCCCAAAGAAGAAGTTCAAAATCAAGAATCAAGAACTTTTTGAGAACTTCGAAACCCACAATCTCTCAAGTACTTTTATAAAAATCTTCATTGATACCAAACGCTAATGATTGTCAGCTTCTTGGGTGGGAGCCGGTGAAGCAGCTGAAGCATTGGGTTGATGTGAAGCAAGTTGTATTTCATGGCACTGAGAGCTTTAGGCCATACCTGAAGGTTTTCTTAAAAGCTGACTAAATGCAAAAGTTCATCTCTGAGGTCCTAAATTAGAGGACAGTTCTGTCTCACCCACGGCTTCTGCTGACCATTAACTCTAACGACCATTAACTCTGACTCAGTAAATCTTAAAAGTGGGCATCTAAAATAGATCAGCAAAGTTGAAAACAGTCCATTTTTCTAGAGTGGCCATACAGGACAATGAGCAGACATGGACATCTACACTGCAGGGATCTGGAGAGCCATTGGATGAGTCACTTCTGGTTTTTTCATACTAGCCATACAAGCTAAGTCTCCATCAAGGAGAAAGAACAAGCCTGTGAACACAGGTGGAAGAAAATACCTTTAGCTAGCTGTTCCTCCATAAAATGGAGAGGAGTCCAACATATGCTTGAAGTTTCATGTCACTTTGACAATTCACGGTTGGTAAAAGCAAAATTTTAACAGGTTACTTTGAAAGTTTTCCCTTCCATGAAATACACGTACTGTGCATTTTGGAGTCTGTATGAATTGATTTATAGGGACTGATCATGCATAGGAATTTATATTCCTAGGGAATTGAAGGGGAGATAGATGATAGAGGGAAAAGGATGAGGGAGAGAAAAGTGCATGCTGTGGGTAAGGTGAGGTGGAAAGGAGTGGAGGGATCTCTGGGTGGATGAAGGACTGAGAGCTAATGCACTGTGGAATTGTATTTGGATAAGTTAGTTAGAGGAAGTGGTGCCTTGTTGGAGAAATCAAAGCTGGGGGGAAAGGCACATGACATCCAGGAAGGCTGTGAATGCAGGGAATGGATGGCACCGAAAGGGTTAAGAGTCACTGGCAGAAGGAGGCTAGAAAATCGGAGTAAGCAGAGATCAGAGGTGTGGTGGGCTGAAGAAGTCAGTTGAAGGGGACGCTGAAATAGTATAGAGAGAGGGAGGCAACTGATGCCTTGTGGACTACGATGAGAGTGGTAAACTGGGGAAGAACTGGGGAGAAGGGAAGACTCTGGGTGTGGTGATTTAACAGGCAAAGAGAGAAGAGGGGGCCACTGAGATCCAATGAAAACTGGAAAAATCACATTTGCTGTGAGTGTATATAATTCCTCTTTTGTGATGCTCTCTCAGATCTTAATGATTTGCAGGTCAGGGATTTCCTGATGATGTTATAGTTTGTTTTCCCAGAAGATGCCTAATAGAGTCCAAGGGCTCATCTCATCTCCCTTCAAACCCCTCCTGGAGGGAGGGACAGGTGGAGCTTATCCAATGGCAGAGGCAGAGCTGATTTAAGTGGGCAGTAACTGAGGATGCCTGTTAATGAGATGCCTTGAAACAAGTAGGGTCAGTGGAATAAGAAGACATTAGTTCAAAGCAATTGAGGAACATCAGAGCTAGCAGCAGGGAGATGTAAACACCAAGGGACAAGCAGAGTTGCTTCCAGAGCAATAACTGGGAATGAGATCCACGCACAGCAAAGGGATTCCAGGAGAGGAAAGAGTGAAGGCAGTGTCCTGGTTTGAGGTAAAACAGAACCAATTTTCTGATCAGTAATTTTACTTTGCAGCTAAACCTCTTCTAATGCTCTGAAATTATCAACGTATTGTGTGGAAACCGCTCGCTCTCAGAGTGGTAAGACCCATGTTTATAGTTAATGCCAGGGAATGGGATGCAGAGAGGCTCTTGCTTTCACTTATTGCTCTAACAACCAAGGTCAGATAACTTCATTACTTGCCCTGTTGGAGGGTTTGAAGCAGAGAAGCCTGGAGGGGTCGCACCTGTGGGGAGGAGAGGACAGGAGAGGTGACCCCAAACTGACCAACAGGGTATTCCATCCCGTCTGCCCCACATTCAGTATAAAAACTGAGGGATCAAAGGGTCAGGTCTCTTCCCTCAACAGCCGACGTCAGAGGAGGACTCTGTCTGCCTTTGATCCCAATCTGTGTGTTTCTGAATCCAGTTCCTGTATCCAGATCTGAATCCAGTTCCTGTCTGTTGCCGAGTCCAGTCCGGGATTTTCCCAGTGCCTGCTGGTGACGTGATCATCATCCCGGGAGCTCGATACTGATTTTGTATATATTTCTTATATATACATGTGCATACGTACATATACATATATACAATATAATATATATTACTTTCTTTTTATCTTATTATTAATATTTTCATTAAAGTTTCATAAAAGTGTCTTCTAAACTCAAGTCTCTTTCTCTCTCTCCTCCTCTCCTTGAAGAGAGAGGTAGGGGAGAGGATCTGACTCTGGAGAGGATCTGATTCATCTCGGTGGCCGTTCAGGCCCAAACCAGGCAGTCGGTTGGGTGGAGAGGAGAGAGGGAGCATGTGAGAAGGTGGAAGGAAGTTGGGCCATTAGAGCCCGAGTGTCCTGTGCACAGTGCCACCCGTGGCAGGACATGTAAGTGCCACCAAGTTGGTATGGCTTTGAAAGCTTTGCTGCCATCATTCTGTCTGCAGTGGCAAGATGTGTGAGAAAGGCTTGAGAAAGCCCACCTGGATGCTGTCCTGGGGGGCACAACTTTGATGATCTTCCTGTGCCAAAGGAATTGTGGGAAAATACACTAAATCCTGGGCAGCTCTGTTCTGCCTCCATGTGCCTGTTCGCTCGAGCCCTGCTCAGATTTTGGCCCGATGTGTGCTGGGAGCAGTACCCTTTAGTCAAAGCGAGAGGTCCACGTAGGCAGATGTGTGGCCAGAAAGAGCTAAAGGGCCACGGTGCAGCCATTGTCACCTGCAGATCATAGAGTAATAGAACGAATCATAGAATTTTTTGGGTTGGAAGGGACCTTAAAAATCATCGAGTTCCAACCCTTCTGCCCTGGGCAGGGACATCTCCCACTACACCAGGTTGCTCAAAGCCCCATCCAGCCTGGCCTTGACCGCTGTCACCTGCAGCCAGCATCTTTTGTCTGACAATTTCATCAGAATCCGCTCACTTATGGAAAGACCAAACCTCCAAACTGGTGGGTGTAACACAGCAGCTTACCCAAAAAGCTTTTGAAGCAGATCCAATGCTAGCTGGAGTGCTGAGGCTTCCATGCTTCCCAGGGTGATACAGAGGACACCCACACTAAGATGGAGGAGGAAGGATGAGTGCTCTCACCATTGGCTCGGTAACTAATTATATATTTTTATTTTTTTTTTTTCTCATAAGTGCCTGAATTAAGAGTTATAGAGTATAAGTTATGAAACTTCATGACTCGGGTGGTGGAATAAGTGAATTCACATGATAGTCTGGGCAAAGGGGATAGAGCCCTGTGTTTGTTTTTCGTATGTCTAAATGACCTCATGAAATAAAGTTTAAATCAAAGAGAACGTTGTCCTGTAAATGTGAGAGATCTAAATGGACCGTGACACTTCAGAAAATGTGTTGGAGCTCAGCTCAATGCAGATGGTGAGACATTTGTGCCTACA
>JAHREE010000507.1:19564-38798 GCA_033628505.1 Tringa tobata
CCTCTTGTCCTGTCCCTGGGCACCACTGGAAAAAGACTGGCCCCATCCTCCTGACACCCACCTTTTGAGTATTTATAGGTGTTGATCAGATCCCCCCTCAGCCTTCTCTAGACTAAAAAGCCCCAAGTCCCTCAGCCTCTCCTCCTAAGAGAGATGCTCCAGGCTCCTCATCATCTTTGTAGCCCAAACAGGAAGAGCGTTTTGAGGTTGGTTATGTTGGTGGAACTCGATGATCTTAAAGGTCCTCCTTCCAACCCAGACCATTCTATGATTCTTAGACACAGGGATTCGGACTTTTATAGCTGAATCCAACCTTTATAGCTTTACACCAACCTGTTCTTTCAAATGGAGCTGTAGGCGCAGTGTGAGACGGGTGATGCCAGCTCTCATCGTGCCAAGGAAGTTTTCCGGGCTGCCGGGCTTCCGTTTACATTCCTGCGCTAAACTGGCTGGAGCCCAGCGGGGGCCAACTGGTGGAGTTGTGGTTTGGCTCCTGATACGTTTTGCCCAGCTCTCGGGAATTCGCCGATGGCCGTGGGCTGGAGCTTCGGTGCTGTTGGCGTTCCCTGTAATTGTGCTAATGGTTTTTTGTGGTTGAGGGAGGACCTGGTCATTGATTGCTAGAGCTGTGGTTTTTAATAAAGTGCGGGGACCGTTTCCCAGCAGTTAGCATATCCTAGAATAATTATCCGTACTCCAAGGAATATTCCACAGTGGCTGAAAGTGTTTTCATACAAAATTATTGTCAAACCAAAAATGTTTATTCCCCCATTTGTGAAGGCTTTTGGGATTATGATAAAACCCCCAAGCCATTAGGAATGGCCTGGACCTACATTCTGACCAGGATTCCTAACTCCGTATGCAAACTCCACATAAATTTCCAGATTTCCTTCAGGTAATAATAACAAAGAATATTTTGTTGCAATGTTCAGCTAATACATGGATGAGATATGGCTATATGAACTAAAGATAGACTGCAATCAATTGGTTTTGCTTTGTGCCTGGGTGCACGCTTCAAATTTATAATAAATGTTATTTTGCCATTTCCTGGATTCAACTTAAGCCATTGAAATAAATGGTGTTGGTTCTCTGAAATTTGTAGCAGGTTGTAGTTCCTATTTGATTTATTTATATTCATAGAAAATGAAAGTTATCTCTAAAGTAATAGCTGGGAATAAAGGCAGGCTAAAATGTAGTTGCTTCTGCTGAAAGAGAATATTTCTTCTGACAGCTTTGAAGTATAATTGGAGTTTGAGCAAGTCTTTCTGTCTTTTTTTTTGTTTCCACTGGTATATTTTTTAGATGGCATGGTCATGGTTTCTGTTGCAATAATGTGTTGGAACGACCTGGTGATTGCAATGGGTTTGGCGAATGGTTTTATTTACTGAAAATACTCTGTGGATATTTTTGTTAATGCAAAAATTATGGATAGAAGATGAATTTTTAAATACTGAGTGCTTTGTTATTTGAGCCTCCTGTTTGGTAAGAGTGATAAATGATATGGGATGAGAATTTTAGACGACAAAATTGGTATGTGTGATCATGTAAGTGAAGAAAACAGGAATTCTGTTTCAACTGAGGGAAATCTAAGCTATTCTTATTTTTAATTTTTTCTGCTTAAAATAAATAAATAAATATTCCTGTTTCTTTCTGTTATCTCTGCTTTTATAACTTGATTAATTCCATTTCCATTGTTGATTGGGAAGCTTTCAATGTTGCCATGCAAACTACTTACCTAAAGAAATAATGACCTTTAATGGTCAAGAAAAATGTCATCTAATTGATAGTTCCCTCTGTGAACGTCACAGAATTTTATTATTTACTAAAGAAAGCCAAGTACCTGAATTTGGTAGTTTCTGTGGTGACATTAGACAAGATTTCCATCAGTCCACCACTTCTTTTTTTTCTCCATGAGCTTACTGTCCTCAGGTTCTGTTCAGGAATCTGCCTTATATTCAGCCCTTGGGCCATGCTGACGTGTCATAACAATAGAATTATTTCAAAGTGTTAATATATGAGATTTGAGGCAGTTTGTATTTGTGGGGTAGGGAAGTGAAGGAGGATGAAGAAGAGAAAGAAATCTCTATTTCAGTAATTATGGGAAAAATCCCCAAGTACAACTTGGCATGAATTACAGAATTCCTGTTATTTAATCTAAATTAATCTGACCTTCTTAAAGGGGGATACTGATGGAAGTATTTTTTCCTTCTGCTTAAGAAATTCTTAAAATATATTATTAACAGAAACAATTGCCTGCAGAGTGAATTAAAATAGCTTCTAGCTCTTCTCTTCATCGCTTAATACCGTATGAAATAGCTGAAAATGCTTTATTTTATTTTGGTAACATGAAATGTCAGTCCTGGTTATTTCTTTGTATCACCTGGAGGAGTCTATAGTGATGTGAGATATATATGGTTGAAGCGTTTTTAACTTCTATCTGAAATTGGAAAAGTGTCTAAAAGCTTCAACAGTGACATTTTTGTTTTCTCCTTCATGGATGTTTGAGTATATACGTATGAATGCAACTTCCCAGTATCTCATCTGAACATTTCCTTTCCTCCTTTCTTGTCTATCTTTTAGCTTTTTTATAATTCTGCAATCCTGTAAGTACCTGCTCCTTGCTTCAAGTAAAAGAATGTTATTTTCCAGAAAACTGTCGTTTTGATGTTTCTTGCTCTTTTTACATAGAGCGTGAAGATAAAAGTTGCATTGTTTTTAAAAGCAAAATGACCTGCAGTTCAGACAAACTGGCTTTTTTTTTAAGGAGGTTTCTTCCTCAGCCTACCTAAAAGATCCTGTTTGTAAATCTGTTGATCCTACAGTTTCAAAACCCATCATTTTTTTTTAAGCCCATCAAAAAGGTGGTGAAAAGAAGGTAGAAAAGAGATGAGGTGAGGCCCAGAAACTGCCATTTCCTGCTGCTCAAGGAAATAATTGTTGCTGCTGAAGAAAATATTCATGCAAATGCATCCTCCCTCTCATCTCTCTCTTCCTGTCTCGGTTTTTCTTGCTTCCTGTCTCTCTGATATGCTCCGCCTCCTCTTGCCCAACAGCTGTATCCCCTTGCTTTGACGGGTGGAGGAGTGTTGCCTCTTTGGAGCTTTCTTCTGCCCTTTGGTGCCTATTTGCAGTGATAGTTTGAGCAGAGGTAGGAGCCCGTTTGCTCTGTAAAAGCTGTAGCGGTTGAGCAGTTCCATGTCTGTGGAACCTGCTGAAAATTTCCTTCTGAATTTGCCTTTGGAATATTAATTTTTATCTATAAAAGAGAAGAAAAGTTGAGGGTGTAGATCATGGGATTATTGAAGAAGCACAAAAGAGATCTAGGTGTTGTCCAGGAGCTCAGGGCTGGTCTTCCTCATTCTGCATTATCAGTAGTGCTGGGAAGTTTAAAGTGGCTCCAAAAGTGAGTCTTTTCTGCTTTAATTAAGTTCAAATATAAAAATATTTCTAGTTGCTCTTTGCTTAAGCAAAAGTATTTCTGTAAGATCAACCTTTTGTACTAGTCCTTCTCAACTGTCATTTCTGATTCCAAAACATCCAACTCCATTTTACTACTAAAAACTCTGCTGGCAGCTTCCACTAGGAACCATGTGGTATATTGCTCATATTTTAATTTTCAGTATGTTATTTTGAAAACAAAAGTATTGCAGAATTTCCTGCCCACTGCACTGATAAATCACATAAACTTCTGCTTTTTCACACAATGTGCCTAGAAATGAGGCGTTCTACCAAAATATTGGATGTGGAAGTTAATTGTAAGGTTTCAGTGAGGAAAGCTCTGCGTGTCTAAAGCCATTGTGTTTTAGACAGATGACAGGGTCATTTATGTTGACCAGCAAGGGGAACGTGACCCCTCAGGCTGTAGCAGGAATTGTCCAACCCTGGAAGTGAAGAGCATCCTTGTGACTTCTCACTTGATGGGAAAAGGCGATGTCTTGACTGATTCCTTGAGCAGATACAACGGTGGAACCCATGAATGGTATCTCCCAGTCACCCTGTTCCAAGCTGAGTTGGAAGCCCAAACTGTAGCACACTTAAGCCAGAAAAAATGCCAGTGTTTCAAAACTACTTGGCGGTAAACAGGACACAATACTGATGTCATCTGGACTGGGAAATACTCTCATGTCTGTGTTCTCAGTGCGTTTATTGGTCTAGAAAGCCAATGAGACAGAGCTAGAATGCTCTTGGTGACTGAAAGTGGAGTTGGCAGCCTTGCCTTTTAATCATTCTGGATCTAATGTCAAGACCCTGAAACCTACTTCGAGTTCATTTGGCCTCTTCTTTATTAGTGAGGGAAACTCTGGTTTGATCATACATGTCTCAAAGTGCCATGTTGCTTCTGCAGTGCTTTGGGCATTAGATTGTTCTGAGAGTCCAAGAGTTCTTTGGGGAAGATGCCTGCATTTGGGCAAACTCACTTGAGTGGGAAAGATTCTCTGTCTTGCAATGGACTTGAAAAATCTTGGCATTTGATGCAGTCATGACTAACTTCTGGTTTGACAAGGTTCTGTCTGCTGCTTTGAGTTCCTGTCTTCATCTGCAAAAAATCTGTACTTACTCTTCAGATTCCACTGGTGGTGCTTCCATGTATTCCTCCTTGGTTTTGAAGCCTTTTCCTTCTTAGACCCCTGTTCTCATAAATTTAGGTACTTTGATGGGATTTGAGGTTGATCTTCTTCTCCACCTCTTTAAAGATGTCCAGCTTTGTAGTCTATACCTAAAGAATGACCGGGCAGGTGAGATGTAGGCATGAGAGGTGACCGCCCTGCAGCCTGTTCCACCAAGTACATGGATTCTCTGTTCTGCATCTTAATTTCTTTTTGTATGTATGTGCCTGAAGTAATTTCTGTTTCCATCTTGCCATGCAACTCGTCTGCCTGCATTTTGCTGAAGTTTTCCTGAAATTCATACTTTATAGCGCTAAGGAGGGGTGTTAATAGTAACAGGGAGATGGCAAAGCAAAAAACATGGCTTTTCTATGAAACCTGGAGGTAACATTTTTCTTTTTCAAAGAAGGCCCTGTAAGCAGAGGAGAATAATGTCAGGGGTTTTCTTGGGTCTTTGAACTTATTTTGATCTGAAAAGGATGCCATTTCTTGTTACCCTGAGATGTAAAAATTGGACGTTATTTTCAGATAGTCTGTGGTTTTCTGAAACGCTAACCCAAGATGCGCGTGAAGTAGATTAGTACGATTTTTGCTAGGGAAGTTCCTGAGGATGAGATCTGGCATTTCTCAGTAGTTAGTCTGAGGTGTAGCAGTGCTGGGTATGCAAGTCACTGATGCACGTTAATGAAAATATCTATGCAGTGTTCACTTATGCTGTCTTTCGTTTTTCTTGTTCTTTTCTCTTTTCTTTGTTTTGTTAAGCGTTGCAGGCTGTGTGTACCGCGTAGTTCAGACGACGGGACCAGATGGAAAAAACCTTCTGAAATTACTTCCAATTTCTAAATCTTCTGGAAGCTTTGTGCCAATAGTTCCGTCTTCAGCCATGCCAAATAATTCTAAAGCGAATATTTCTAGTCCGGTCCATCTTACTTTTAAGACACAGCTTGCCAATACTACTACACCTTCTTCTGTTAAGATGCCTGTTTTTCAGTCTCCTAATCCTGGGAAGATTATTCTTACACGGACATTAGACAAACAGGAAGGCGTTAGGGCAGGTTCTGAAAAAGAAAGCTTAATTCCCAAATCAGCTGCTAATGGCCAGAGCAGTTGCGTGTCAGTTGATAGATGGTCTTTGCAGAACGTTGCTGTGACGAGCTCATCCAACCCGAGTAACCCTGCCTACATGTTGCTGAACAAAACAAGTCTTCCAGTGGCTGTGAAGTCTCCGGTCCTGCCCTCTGACCACCACCTTCAGATACCAGCTGATGCAGAAGTGAAAACTGTCCCAGCTTCTTTTTTACCGCCTGCAATACAGCAAAAAATACTGGCGACTGCGGCAACAAATGCGTCTGGAGGAGCTGAAGGTACAAAAATGCCCACTGTTATTTATGTGTCGCCAGTGAACACAGTGAAAACGGTACTTCCCAAGTGTTTGCAAGCCATTTGCCCCAAACCTGCCGCAGAAGTTTCAAAATCACTAATAATATCACCTGTGCAAAAGGGAAATAGTTCTTCTGCTGAGACAGCACCTTCCGATGGTCAGCGGTGCCAGCAGAGTCCAATGAAGTGGATTGTGCAAGAAGGTCCACAGTCGTTAGCGCCTTGCCTTATTCCTGTAAAGTCATCAAATAACATGGCTTCTAAGATCTTGAAAAGTTTGTCAGACAGGAAGAATGTAGAAGGTAACTCTGCAAATATTTTACCACTCTGTTCTAGTGGTCCCGGTGGAAGCCAAACAAAAATCACATCTCTTAAAGATAATGCTCTGGTCATGTGCAATGGAAAAGTCTATTTGTTGACCAAAGGAGGCTCTGATGTTCTCACAGCCCAAGCTGACAAACAAGCACCTTCCTCTTCTGATGCTTCACTTAAAAAGGACACGTCCAAGTTGATTGATTCTACTGCAGTCAATAAAATAACCAATGAAGTAGTGAATCTGGTATTGTCAAAAAACAAAGGAATGGTGCTGTCTCAGAAAGATCCAAAACCATGTAAAAATCCGAAAAATTCTTCACCAACTGACTTAAGAAACAACTTAAAATCTGCACCTGCAGCTCTGGTGGCATCAAATGCCAATCAGGAGAATTCTGTTGTAAACCAGAGAAAGAGTTTGCCCGTCACCGAGAGCATTTCAAGTGGAGCGACCCTTGTTGCAGCTATAGGGGAACAGGAAAATGTGTGTCAAAATGGCAAAGAAAAGAATCCCTCCCCCAAAGCAGCAAGTGCTGTTTCGCCTCAGTCTAAGCAGGAGTGTGCTTTCAGTGATGACTGGCAAAAGGTAATTCTCTCCAATAAACGTGCCCATCTCAATCTCTGCTAAATTGTTATATGGTCCTGGTTCTATTTGAATAAAAGGGCTATTAATAAATTCACAGATATTTATAACCCGGTTTCCTGTCACTGGAAACGCTGGTCTAAAGTGTGGTTCTATTCAATAAATAATCTCTTTTTTTTTTCAATAAGATTTCACTATGCAAGTGAGAAAATGCATAAAGAAGAGGGCAAGGAAAAGATCACTTTTCTATTTTCTTGCAAGATAAATTGTGGGTAACAACTGCAACTTCAGGAATTTTGTTCATTGTTTGAGCCCTGGGGAGCTGTATCTGCTCCCTAGTGTTGGTGATGCCATGTTCTGACAGCACAGCCATTGGCTGTGGTGTAGGTGTGGTGTGAGGCAGAGAAGTTTACAGCTACCCAAGAGGAAAATGAGGTGGAAGAGCAGGGTTTGTCATCCAGAGACAAACCCTGGTGTTGCACTAAGTTAGCTCCGGTCTCCGCTAGGGTAGACAGCCAAAGGCAGGAGTTGTGTTTCTGACCTTTCATGCCACGATGGGGAGGGACCCACCTCCTTTGACTCATGGTTTTGTGTCAGGCAGAAGAAAATCTTGAGATCTTTAATGGCTTTCCCCCTTCATGCTGGACCAGCATACTCTTTTACGATCATAATGTCGAAAATATATAAAAAGTCCTTGGCTTCAAATCCCATGAATTCTACCCATGAAGGGTTGTAGGTCAAGTTTTCAATTGCTCAAGAGGCCAGAATGAATTTGCCTCCTGAAGCTAGATTATACTTGCTTGTGTTGGCAGAAAAGAAATGCCAGCTCAGCGGATCTGTGCAAATTCTAGACATTTGATCATTGCAACAGGCTGTAGGGCCTCCTTTTTGATTTTTCCTCACCTGAAAAATGGTTGAAATAGACTTTTTTTTTTTCCCCCTTCAGTGCTGTGTGATGCGAGGTGTTAGAATTGTCATTTGCTTTAACCTCTGAGAAAAATAACATGTCAAACATTTACTGCTTTTAGTCTGTAAATTTGCAAGGCCATGGCTTGCCAGACGCTGCTGTGAGATTGAGCGTGAAGGTCAGAAACAGCTCAGGGTACGATGAGGGTAGGATGAAAGATGGCCAGTAGTGCTGTATTACTGTTGTCAACCACAACACAAATACCAAATGCATTCAACAGTTTGAAAGTGACGCTGTAAAGACACTGTCTGATCTTCCATTATCTTCCTTCATTACTTTGAAGCTTTAGAGCAGGTGATTCCCATGTTGTTTCTTTCACTTCTGTGGTTTAGCATTGGTCTGAGCATCTTCTGGATGTTCCACAAGGTACCTGGGGTTTTAAATAATTGTCAGCAGTGTTAGACCTCTCAAAGTTGGCTTACCTGTCTTAAGTGTAACTCTTGCAGAATGGCTGATAAAACGAACGTTCACCTGTCTTTCTGGTAGCGAATTTTTAGTTTATATGTATGGAGAGAGAAAGAGAGAGAGTGAGAGAGTGTGATTGATGGCTCTCTCACCATTTCTATATTGCAGATCCAGCTTGAAAAGATGGATTCACCAGAAAAGGTTATTCAAATCAAACAGCAAGAGAAACCACATTGGAAACAATACTTGGAATTAAGGAAAAAATTTGGCCTCTCTAAGGAGGAGAGAGTGTACCTTAAGAGAATACCACCATTAAGGACCTCCTATGAGAAACCAGAAGAAAGGGTTTGTTCCAGTAACAGCTTGAAAAGGACAAATGATTCTTGCAGTTCATCGTCGTTAGATGTGGAAATAACAAGTCAACATGAGGAACGTGTCGAAGAGGAAAAGGTATCTTGACATTTTTCGGTGCTAAAACGTGTACTGCAGCACGTTCAGAGCAACGTGTGTGTGGTCAGTACAGAGCTGCGTGGTTATTTGGACCCTCCCACCTCTGGATTCGTCAGGGCGAGTCAGTAATTGTTATGGTCCCCGGGAGAATTGTTCTTAGAACTTGTTTATGTACAACAGAGTTGTGGGATTTCAGTACGACTTGAATACTATCTAAGAATTTTTATGCTTTTTGGGGGTTCCACTGGAGGAAATTTGAAGAACAAATGCTTTGAAAGTGGTGGCTTCAGTGGTGGCTGAACAGTCAAAGGGATAGTTTTTATTGGAACAGAAACCACACCTCTGTATCCCGAGTTATATTTAGCCTTCTGCAAACAATTATGTTTATACAGCAGTGAATGGATATAAGCAGAATAACAGAAGAAGAATTTCTTGCAAGGCTTTTTACCCTTGAGTTTGAAATCAGTCAAGTGCTATGATTTCAAGGCACTTCAGTCCCTCCTGTGACAGGGTGTGACTGGCTTCCAAAGATAGGTATCCACTTAGTCATGTGTGGATTTTGTAAAATAAATATCTGTGTACCTGTCTAATCTTCAGAGTTACAAACATCTTTATAAATTTAGTCCTCTGTCATTGGTTAGGAACTTACCTGGGGACTTCTGGAAAGGTTCCCTCGATGTAAGGACTTCCATCTTAAGGCATTAAAATGATTTTGTCGATCCAGAGTAGTTCTGTTGAGCCATAATGTTCTAAAGCTTCTTTTGTAGGATTTTACCCAGCCAAAGGCTTTCTCAGGTTGTATAAATTGTTAAGATCCCTGCTTTGAGCAGTTCTACTGCCTGCTCTTCGTAAAGTACCTTAACATTTAAATAACAAAGCAGCTGGGAGAAGTGCAGTCTTATAATGGGCATCGTTGCTCATGTTTGAGCGTTTTGGAAATGAAAGCATGAAAAATTCTTCCTTTTTGAATTTTCCCATCAAGTTAGATAGAAAGTTTTTGTCTTACGCTCCAGTTAAAGAACTTAAGCAGGAAGAGGTCTGCTCAGGGAAGGCAGAAGTGCAGTTTTGACTAAGGAAGGAATTTATTGTTGTGGAATTGTTAACGGGGAATCTTTGCTAGAAGAATATTGATCACGGAAGCATATTTGCTCAAATTGCTAAAAGAAACATCTTCCGTACAGTAATTCTAACAAGCTTACAACAAATAACTTGTAGTTTGTGCTTAGTGAACTGTGATGTTATAATAATGATGCTCAGTTTAACAGCAGTGTATTTTGTATGTGTCTTGACTGTACAGATAATTATAGATCTGGAAGAGGATTTGACTAAGAAAAGAAAAATAAGATCTTCACCATTGTCAGACAGTGGAAAGAGAAGGAAAACTTCAGTCAGATCATCCCCAAGTTCAAGTTCAGAAGATACCAGCCCAAGTTCCAGTGTACACAACAGAAGTGTTTCACCTCCACCAGTCTTAGCACAGCAAAGTCCTTCCACAGACTTCGTTACGTCATCTGCAGGGAGGGACCCTGAGCAAGACCCGGACTCTGAATACAGTGACATTACAGACTCAAGTATTCCAGTTTTAGTGTCTTGTGAAGATGATACTTCAGTCCTTGAAGGTTCTTTCAGAGATGATGCTTTCCCTTTGACTGCCCCGGACTTGGATGAAACAATACGGGATGAAAAAATAAAACGACTTAAACAGCTCTTAAGAGAACGAGAAGCAGCTCTTGAAGACATGCGTAGAAAAATGCAGCAAAGCTGAAATACTGAAGCTGGTGATCTGGACCACATTCATCTTCCTTTCAGGAACTTCAAGAAGAAATTATTTGTTTAAACAAACATGAATTTTTCTGGTAGATAGAAGATCTTAGTGAGATTTACAGTATGTGTGTATTTAGAACAGCATAGGTTTCTTGTTAAATACCAGAAATAAAAGACTTGGACCATCAAATTCTTCTTCTGGACATGATATGTATCAAAGAATGCAGAAGATAGGCATTTTTATTAGTGTATTCCCTATATTTTGAATTGAGGGGTTTCCGTATTAGTCCTAGCAAATAAACTTTCCCAGTTTGGAATTCCATGGCCTATCTCTTAGGAACCAAATGTAAATTGCAAACCCCAATTGTAGATATTTTTTGTTTTCCTAATGTTTTATAGGTGCATGGCAACTTTTGTGAATTCCTGAGAATTGTCAATTGTCCTAAAAGGTCAATGGTCAGTGTTTAATAAATGCTATTTAAGTGATCTGAGAATTAGAGTTTAGGCAGTAATAAAGCAGATATCTGTACAAACCCCCTTATCGGTGTGAAGACAGAAGCAGGGGAAGCCCCTGCTGACAGTTATCTAGATACGTGTCTCTTTGCCGTTATTGTTGTAAGCCTTTATAAGGCCTTTGTCAGTTGTGGAATGTTGAAGTTGGGTTGTGGGGTGGTTTTGGAGAGGGGAGGTGTATTTTTTTTTTTTTTAAAACAGAAATATGTTGAATAATAACTTGTTGAAGAAAAAAAAAGCATATTTCTTTATCCAGGGGTGATATCTTTACTAATTCTTGAGGAATATCTTTTCCATTAATTTGTTTGGTTGTTATTTAAACATGTCTCTTGTTCCCTTTATTTGATGCTCCCTTGGTTTTGAATTGTAGGAGAGAATGTGGACTCGGACTGTCTTTGCCATCGCAATTTTTATAGATCTTTGTAGTGTATTTTCTCAGCGTGTTCTGTTGTGTGTTGTATGGATGCCTTTCGCTACCCTCTGTTGTTCATGTCATCGAATCTTGTAAGGCTCTTCTGCACTTCTTCAGTTGTTATTGTTAGAGCCATGAATAACTGTGTTGTCAACAGAATTTGTCATTGTTTTTTTTCTTGTCCATTTATGGTTATATTCAACTTCTCTGATCCCTGTCAAACTCCATCACTGATTTCTGTTCATGGGACACTATTTGATACTCTGCTTATTGTCTTTATTTTAACCAAATTTTCATCTGCAAGGTTCTTGTCTGTTATCACGTGGATGCCTGGTGTATCTGTAGGGTTTTGGCAAAGGGTGTTGCTTTGGAGAGCCTGGTGGATTGGATCAGTCCTGTGTCCCTTATTAATATGCATTGTGACAGTGTGAAACACTCAAGTGGATTAGGGAGGCAGGACTGCCTTTCGCAAGGGAAGAAAAAGATGGTTCCTGCTCTGAAGAGCTGAGATAGAGGAGGTGTAGGAGGTGGTGATACACCACACACACAACGGTGGGTGAAGAAGGAAGGTGCATAATGGAGCTGAACTCTTTGATGATTGAGATTACTGTGCAAGAGGCAAGTTCCTGTGATAGCACATGCAAGTAAGGGTGATATCATGGGCATCCAGCACTGTGTACAGAGAGCATTTCGGGGCAGAAATCCCATAGTTTAGCATAGGGGAAGAGACCTAACAAAGGGCACAGCAGAGAGCATGATGGGAATGAATTTGGCCTCATGACCTATGTTATCGTGCAGCCCAAGTACCCCAGAGCCAGGAGCACTTGGAAAACAGCTGAGCACCAGGAAAGGACTGTTGGTTGGACCAGTGACCCACATCCTGTAGCCAGATTGACGCTGAGTCGTTTATGGGGCAGCTGTGCACAGATGTTGCATGTCATTCATTGGTAAACGTGCAAAGCAAAGAGGATAATTTATGGGAGATGAATTTTTTGAGCAGTCAGTGACAGCACTGAGGGAGATGTCCGTTTGCAGTCTCATTGCTGCTTGTTCCAAAAGCGTGGAAGAAGCAGAAGTTTGGCCAAGTCTGCTCGTGAAATACAAGCAGTAGTGAGGAGGGAATCGTTTTGTGTGAAAAAGTGGGAATATCCCCTGCACATTTGTGGGTGTGATGGGTTGACCCTGCCCAGCTGCCAAGCACCTACCCTGCTGCTCGCTCGCTGCCCTCTCCTGCAGGATGGGGAGAAAGTGGAAGGCAGGTCAGACTTGTGAAATGAGATGAAGACAGTTTAACAGGTTAAGCAAAAGCTGCACACAGGCCAAGCAAAAAAAGGAATTTAATTACCGTGTCCCATCAGCAGGCAGATGTTTAGCCATTTCCTGGGTCTCAGCGTGCATAATGTTTACTTCGGAAGACAAATACCTTAACCATAAATGTCCCTGCATCCTCCTTCTTTCATTAAGCTTTTATTTGCTGAGCATGATGTCATGTGGTATGGAATATCCCTTAGATCACTCTGGGGCCACTGTCCTGCCTGTGTCCCTTCCCAACTTGTCCATCCCCAGTGTAGGAAGGATACAGAGTGAGAAAAAGAGGAAGCCTTGATGGGGTGCAAGCACCGTTCAGCAGTAGCCAGGACACTGGTGTGCTGTCAGTGCTGTCTCCATCACAAACCCAAACCACAGCACTGCGTGGGCTGCAGTGAAGAAAATCAACTCCATCCCAGACAGACCCAGTACGATGGGATCGCAACCAGGAAGGAGGTAGAAGTGCCCTTATGTCTTGTATCTGCTGGTGCAATCACTTGTGATACTCTCCCAACAGACACCACTCGCCCCTCCTGTCTTCTGGCAGTCTTTATTTTCCAGTGATCTCTAAAGAAATTAATGAAGGTGAGTTCGTTTACCCTCTCCTTTTGCTGGGAGGATTCCAGGTTTGAAGTTCTACAACACACCACCACCTTTCTTCCAGAACCTGTTTAACCTGACCAAAGTGCTCTGTCAGCCTGAGTTTTCTCTAGAGACAATGATAAGATATTGAAAATTAAGAGAAGAATCCAGAGGAGTATCCTCACTGTGAGGGTTTGAAGAAATGTGACCAGTAAGATGTAGTGGAAAAAAGCGAATGGGTGATTTTCTCATGAGCTTGCGATGGAAAACACTCGGTGCAATTCAGAAAGACAAAACCAAGCCATCTGTGGAAGAGAAGGAGATCTCTGTCTCTCTTGGAACAACATCAATGCAAAGTTGAAAGGATCAGCGAGAGCCAAGAGATGCCACTCAATGTGCTGATGTAGCAAAGCTGCGCCAACAGGAGGAGCAAAGGGACTTCCAGGAGCCAAGGACCTCATGGGTTGTTGAAACTGCTCCTCATCCAGACACATTCATTATCTGTAGCTCAGATTCTGTTTTTCTGCGCTGTTTGTCCTTGAACTCTGTGATCTGTTAAGGATGTCTTTGTGACAGAAAAACAGTTACACACCGTGTTAAGTACATAGCAATATGAAACCCATGGATTTAGGCTATGGATTAAAACTATCATTTTCAAGCAAAGATTCAGGAAGAGTCATTGGAAATCTACTTTTAGAAATCCCTGGGTCCAAAGAGCAAAGGTGGTGATGGGTGCTGGTCAGAAGAGATTGGGAAGCAAGGACACTGCTGGGCCAGTTTCCAGCATCACCCTGACCTGGTGACTTGGAGTGTCTGGACAGAACTGTCCACGTGCAGAGGTGTTACTCTTCAGCTAGAGGACAACCCACCGCAGCACCAGCATGTCTTTACGAGGACACAGATCTTCATGGAGGCCTTTCCCAGCTGTTTAACCTGAGAGGTCACCTGGAAGCTGGGCACCCCGGAGTCCATCAGGTCCAGTCTCTTCCTGACAAACCAGCAGTCAGCTGCTGGGGGTGGAGGTCACAGAAATACTAGAAAATGAGTTAATCTTCAGATACCTGTCATCAGGGATGTGCAGATTCAGCTTTTGGAACTGTTTTGGACAGTGTGGAAGTGACCCTGAATTTCCTACAGTTGTGTGATTTGAGTTGACAAATGGTCAGCAGCAGGAGACTGAATTCAGCAAAGCCCCATCTGATCTCCTCTTGTGGCTGTGGGAGGCACGGGGCAGGTACAGTGCAGTCCCAAGAAAGCTTCAGGTGAATGGGAAGGGAGATGGCACCACTCTAAAAGCAAGATGTAAAAGCAGAAGGAGTCAGTGGTGGATTAGTCAGAAGATCCATCCAGCCCATCATCGTGTCTCCAGCAGAGACCAGCGTGGGAAAGGACATCAGAACAGAGACCGATAGTGGATGCCTAAAGAAGAGTACAAAGATCATGATCCTACATGAAACTTCACCAGTATTTTTCATTTTCCAGCTACAATAGCTCTAAAAAAGACATGGTGTCTTTAATACTCCTTGTTGTTTTTTTTCTTTGTTATATTTTTCTACTAACTTTTTGAGGTGAGAGTAACCCATCCTCAAGTCACCATGTCCAAGCAAAAAAATTAATTTTGTAGACTTTTTTCATCTTACTCCTCAGTCTTTCTTTTCCTAGGCTCGAAAATTCTATGTGGGCATCCTCTGAACCAAAACTATCTCAAACTTTTGACTATTTTTCTTGCCTTTCTCTGTAACTTTGTAGTTCCACCATAATCTTTTTCAGATGGATGGAGCAGAACCAATATCCTGATGAAAATGTCATTGCATCATGGAGTAGAGGATAGAGGGGTCCAAGAAAGCTGGTTAATATTCAAGCACCACTTCCTCCAAGCTCAGATTGGTGCATCCCTAGGAGCAGGAAATCAAGGAAAGGGGGCAGGAGACCTGCATGGATGAGCAGAGAGCTTCTGGAAAAACCCAAATGGAAGAAGGAAGTTTACAGAACGTGGAAAACGGGACTGGCCGCTTGGGAGGAGTATAGGAACGTTGTCAGAGTGTGCAGGGATGCAACGAGGAAGACTTAAAGCCCACTTGGAATTGAATCTGGCAAGGGATGTCAAGGACAAGAAGGGCTTCTTCAAGTACATCAGTAGCAAAAGGAAGGCTAGAGAAAATGTGGGCCCTGTGCTGAATGAGGTGGGTGCCCTGGAGACAGGGGATACAGAGAAGGCAGAGTTACTGAGTGCCTTCTTTGCTTCAGTCTTTATGGCTAAGTCCGGTCCTCAGGAATCTCAGACCCTGGAGGTAGGAGAAGAAGTCTGGAGAAAGGAAGACTTTCCCTTGATTGAAGAGGATCGCTTTAGAGATCATTTAGGCAAACTCAACACCCACAAATCCATGGGTCCCAATGGGGTGCATCCATGAGTGCTGAGGGAGCTGGCAGATGCTGGCCTTACCCACCACTTGGTAGATAAGTAACTGGCTGGATGGTTGCACACAAAGAGTTGAGGTCAATGGCTCAATGTCAAAGTGGCAAGCAATGACAAGTGGTGTCCTCAAGGGTCGGTATTGGGACCAGTGCTGTTTAACATCTTTGTTGGACACATGGACACTTCACTGATGACACAAAGCTGGAAGGAGTGACTCACCAGAAGGCTGTGCTGCCATCCAGAAAGACCTAAACAGGCTTGAGAGTTGTGTGGAAAGTAACATCATGAAGTTCAACAAGGGCAAGTGTAGGGTCCTCCACCTCAGGAGGAATAACTCCCTGCACCAGTACAGGTTAGGGGCTGAGCGCTGGAAAATGGTCTTCTGGGGCACATCAAGAAGAACGTGGCCATCAGGTGGAGGGAGGTCATCCTCCCCCTCTGCTCTGCCCTGGGGAGGCCACAACTGGAGCACTGGGACCAGTTTTGGTCTCCCCAGTTCCGGGCTCCCCAATTCCAGAAGGACAGGGAACTGCTGGAGAGAGTCCAGCGGAGGCTATGAAGATGCTCAGGGGCTGGAGCATCTCTCTGCTGAGGAAAGGCTGACCTGGGGACCTGGGGCTGTTCAGCTGGAGAAGAGTAGACTGAGAGGGGATCTCATCGATGCTGAGCAAGAGCTAAAGGGCTGGAGGCAAGAGGATGGGGCCAGACTCTTCTCAGTGGTGCCCAGGGACAGGACGAGGGGCAACAGGCACAAACTGGGACACGGGAAATTCCATCTCAACATGAGGAAGAACTTCTTTCCTGTGAGGGTGGCAGAGCCCTGGAAGGGGCTACCCAGAGACGTGGTGGAGTCTCCTTCTCTGCAGAGATTCAAACCGCCCTGGACGCATTCCTCTCCAGTCTGCTCTGGGTGACCTTGCTCAGGCATGGGGTTGGACTGGTTGATCTCCAGAGGTCCCTTCTGACCCCCACCAGTCTGGGATTCAGTGTAGATGATTGACCATAGATCCCAGCTACAGGCTGACACTGGATTTGAGGCAGGTCTTGTCTTGACTGAATCTGCAGACATTTTTCTTCAGTTGGAGAGAGTTGTAGTAGAAAAAGAGAAGACCGTTCTGGAGAGAGAATGAACAGCCATGGGACTAGCAGTAGAAACAAGCAGCAGGAAGGCTGTGGGAACAGCAGGGGTCAATGGCACTGAGATTAGCACCTCATCGAGATCCCAGCACATCCTGTTTGGCGCTTCTGAGGACTTCCAGCTCAGGACACTAATCACAGCCTGAAAAAAATGCTTAAACAAAGCCTTAAAACAGCTTAAAATGAAAACTCAAGCCTTTCAGAGATGACAGTGGGAAAGTGGGGTGGGAGTCACAAGACACCACAAGACATGAAGGAAGAGGGTAAAGTAATTCCAGATGCTTCACACCAGTGGGGAAGGATGGACAGACAAAAAGATCTGTCGGCTCCTGAAGGTATGAAAAGGTACTTTGAAAGGCAATAGGTCATTGCCAAAGTCAGAACTGCCCAGGAGCTGTGAGGAGGATTTGGAAGCTGGTGTCACCTTCCACATCACAGCAAGCAACACTGGGCAAGCCATGTGGATACTGGTGTCCTGGCACAGAGCTATGGGCCAGGCCACGTGGACACTTGGTACCTGCCTGTGGCTGTGAAAGTGAAAGGATGTTTTAATTTAAAATAAAATCACCTTCTCCAATAAGATCTACCATTGACATTTACGACATTGTTCTGCAATCTCACGTTTTCCCTGCACAGTCTGTAGCATTGCTATTCCATTAATCCGTTTTTATCATAATTTCTACCTGTTTTATTGATATGGACAAGAAAGTGCTGCTCTTCTGGCTCTGTAGATGGCTCTGGGAATGCTTCAAACAGTTGGTGGTGTATTTGCTGCTCTCCTCTGCTCCAGCACCACAGCAGTTCTCAGTGAGAAATTATTTAAGCTTCTTCATCTTTTGGTCCTTTAGGTTCTTGTTTGAACATGAGAGTATGATCCTCTTTGTTCATAAACTTATTACTGTTCATTATTTCTTTTGAAACCTCTTACCCAGATCTCAGTTTCAGAGAGATCCCTCAGTTCCCTGGGATGAAAGGGTGGGAACATTCTGGACTTTTCCGTGGTGGTCTTAGATCCCAATATCTTAATTTTTTTGTATAGACTTTTCTTTGAGGACTCATTTTATGCCTTGATCTTAAAAAACTTCTGGCAAACTTCCTCCTGATGTCTGAAAACATGTTCATTGTCTCTTAGGTCACCTGCTTGTTTGGATGCAAGGTCAATTTATCCAAGGCTTTTTTTTTCCCCCCAACATGTAATGGCTGCCTTAGCTCAGCTCAGCCACCCTGGCTGTTCCCCTCTCTGCCCAAGATTTTTTGGGCTTGATAGCACACATTTGCTCTCCAGAGTCTCCAGTGACTTGTGCATATTTTGTCCTTTGGGCTAATGCTTTTAATTCTCTATTTTTTTTAAATTTATGATGGCCTCACTAATCATTTTTCTTTAAATAAATAATAAAAAAAGTTCCCAAACACACCATAAAGACCTTCTTTCAATGCAGAAAGGATGAAGCAGCTGGAAGTTTCCTTCCATAACACTACAAGCTCCTCGCCAGCTCCTGCCCCATCTTCTCACACATCTCTGACAATGATGCTCAGTCCTTGCCATGGTCTCAGTTGGGTTTTTCTTTGCCTTTTTACCCCACCTTTCTTGCACATTCTCCTCTCTCACCCGATCTGTCCCTCTCCCCCGACAGCTGGCAGCCTCCCATTGGGTGGAATTAGAGGCTTGTTTTTGTGCTCCACCTCACACACCTGAGAAGGAGTCTTTAAGCTGAAGACAATCTGACAGACCCGAGTTGCCCAGGGCATAGGATGAGGATTCACCAAGAATTTGAGTGGCCACTGGATGTTGCTGTTTTAGCAGGTTTTTCCCCATTTTTAAGAGATGCCTTGCGTCCGCATTCCCATCAGCCTTAGCAAGAGGGCTGTGACTCTTTGGCATGCTTCATCTCCAGTGTTCAGCCGCTGTCGGGTGCCTCCATCCTGGCTGTCCTTGCCATGAGGTGTGGGCTTGTTTCAGGAGTAACGCTGTAGAGCCACCTCGCACACCCAGCAGGGGAGAAGGTCCTCCCTGTTTCCAGTTATAGCCTCACAAGAAGACACTGGCATCATTTAGATGGCAATTTCTCTACAGCCCAAACCTGTAAGTTTCCTGCAGTTGGTCAGGAGTAGAAGAACAAGAAGTTCACAGGGGCCGGCAAGAACAAGAATTATGAATGTAGCCACTCCTTAATGAGAAAACACTGATGAACTCAATGGGAGTTGACTGAAACATCTCAGCTTGTCAGGGAGTGGCAGGAGTGGGGCTGCTCCTCAAAGAAGGATGAGCTGAGAGTCACTGGAGCACAGGCAGTGTCCTCACCAGCCGGGGAGCTGGGCCAGTGAGACAGAGCAGGGTGGTAACAGGGTCCATAGAATCATAGAATTGTCTGGGTTGGAAGGGACCTTTCAGATCATC
>JAHREE010000507.1:38812-58287 GCA_033628505.1 Tringa tobata
GAAGGCAGGATCCTACCGGAGCCTTCCCGAGGAGCTGTGTGAATGAGGATTTTGTTTCTCCCCTTCTGTAGAAGAAGGGCTCTGTCCCTCCTTTCCCACAGGGATCAGGGCAGTGTGTCACCGGGGTGAGGATCTCCTGGTTAAGCCATTTGCCTGATGAGACCTCAGTGGAGCACAGAAAAGGGGTTTCTGTGAGCTGAAACCTCGTGTTTTCAAGGTTGTAGCAGTTGACCAGAAACTGGGGAGAGGGTGTTGCCTCATGGGAGAGTGTGTAGCCACGTGTGGAACTCTCCAGGGAGGCCCTGATCCCTGGGGATTTATCAGCAGCTAAAATGGAATACTTGGAAATCTTCCCCAAGCCACAGAGCTCTGGGGGAATCTCTGTGGCTCCGTTAATCGTACCCACGTGTCCTCTCTCTCCGCTGCCTTCCGTGGTTTGGCAGGTTTTTGGCTCTGAGGCTTGTTTTCACCACCCGAACCGTCTGAGCTCGGGGCTGGTCCCGGCCACAAGCAGGAATAGAGCACGGCTGTGATGATGGTGACATCCAATTTTAACCGGGGAGGATGAAGTCGCCCAGGGCAGCTGCTGGGATTTTCGGGAGGCCTCCAGCTGAAATCCCTCTCTTGGTCCTTTACCTGNGATGAGACCTCAGTGGAGCACAGAAAAGGGGTTTCTGTGAGCTGAAACCTCGTGTTTTCAAGGTTGTAGCAGTTGACCAGAAACTGGGGAGAGGGTGTTGCCTCATGGGAGAGTGTGTAGCCACGTGTGGAACTCTCCAGGGAGGCCCTGATCCCTGGGGATTTATCAGCAGCTAAAATGGAATACTTGGAAATCTTCCCCAAGCCGCAGAGCCCTGGGTAGTCTCTGTGGCTCCGTTAATCGTACCCACGTGTCCTCTCTCTCCGCTGCCTTCCGTGGTTTGGCAGGTTTTTGGCTCTGATGCTTGTTTTCACCACCCGAACCGTCTGAGCTCGGGGCTGGTCCCGGCCACAAGCAGGAATAGAGCACGGCTGTGATGATGGTGACATCCAATTTTAACCGGGGAGGATGAAGTCACCCAGGGCAGCTGCTGGGATTTTCGGGAGGCCTCCAGCTGAAATCCCTCTCTTGGTCCTTTACCTGCCCCTCCAGGGAAGGGAAGACGCCGGCTTTGGTGTGGGAGGAAGCACACGCCGGAGCTTATGTCAGTGTAGACTTGGGCAATAATTTAGGAAGGAAGCTGAGCTGCTCCTGCCAAGTAGGGCTCAAAGGCAGCTGGGGACAGTGTATTCCGTGGGTCTGTCTGTAACCCAACATCAAATTACTTTGCTCAAGTTCTATCAAAGTTTATCAAACGTGTATTTTTAAGGCTTCTGGTTTGGTCTGGACGTGATGATTGTGGGTGGGAGGTTGTCCCTGTGAAAACAGGGGGTATACCCCCCCTGGGATGCAGCTGGGGTGTTGATGCCCCGGGGAGCTCAGCTCCAGAGCAGCCTGAGGAGCTGCAAGGTCAGGGCAGGGGCTGGTGACACCACATGTCCTGGTTTCATGGGCTAATTTATCTTCTAACACTGGGGAAAACTGCACTTTTAGAAGACTCTGCTGTCTGAATTTTTGATAATATTTACTTCACAGCCAGCTCTGGGGGCAGGTTTCAAGGTCTTAGTGTTTTCCAGCTCCTCAGGTGCAGGGACGAGGAGAAGCAAGACCCGGGCACTTGACCCAAGGGTTATTTTGTACCATGAGCTGCACATTCAATATAAATTAGAAAGTTTGCTTAGGAATTCTCTCTCTCTCCCATGATGGCTGGGATCCAGAGAACTCCTTGCCCCGGTGCCAGAGCCCTGAGCCCTTCCCTTCCTCCCAAAGCTGCAGTGCTCGCAGGGTCCCACGTTGGCTGTCCCTGCTGGGAGGGCATGGCTTCCTGGGATGGAATGGGCTGGGGATAGTCCTTGTGTATTTTATATTGGTATTTGGATCAATACTGGTTCTTTATTGCTATTAATGTTAATTTTCTCATCTTATTCTATCAATTATGTTTATATTTCAACCCTTGGGTTTCCTTGTTTTTTCTGGTTCCTCTTCTCAGGTGGGGAGGGGTCATGGGGTGAGAGAATAATTGTCTGAATGACAACAAATTGTTGTGGGTTCCTCAAACCAGAACATGGCAGTGCTGGGAAGCAGCAGGAGGAACGAGCAGCTGGCTCTTGGGTTGGGTCTGTCTCAAGGAAGCACTGGGGGCATCAAGGCTACAAAGACATTTGTCACGCTCGATGCTGATGTATGGACACTTGTGCAGTGTGCCCAGGTGGCCAAGAAGCCACCACCATCCTGGCCTGTACTAGGACCAGTGTGGCCAGCAGGACTGGGGCAGTGACTGTCCCCCTGTCCTTGGCACTGGTGAGGCCCCACCTCAAGTGCTGTGTCCAGTTTTGGGCCCCTCACCACAAAAAAGACCCTGAGGGGCTGGAGTGTGTCCAGAGAAGGACAACAGAGCTGGTGAGGGGTCTGGAGCACAAGTCTTGTGAGGAGGGAGCTGGGGGTGTTCAGCCTGGAGAAAAGAAGGCTGAGGGGAGACCTTCTCACACTCTCCAACTCCCTGAAAGGAGGGTGTAGCCAGGGGGAGTCGGTCTCCTCTCCCAAGTCACAGGCAATGGGACAAGAGGAAATGGCCTCAAGTTGTGCCAGGGGAGGGTTAGGATGGATATTGGGAAAAATTTCTTCACCGAAAGGGCTGTCAAATGTTGGAACAGGCTGCCCAAGGATGTGCTAGAGTCACCATCTCTGGAGGTATCTAAAAGATGGACATACGTGGTGCTGAGGGACATGGGTCAGTGGTGGTTTGGGCAGTGCTGGGTTGATGGTTGGACTCGATGATCTTGAAAGGTCCCTTCCAACCAAAACAATTCCATGATTGGGAGTCAGTGCTTCCCCCCTGAGCAATCAGGACACAGGCTATGCATTCTGAATCCTCCCCGACTTGTGCAATAAGGACACTTTGCACGTGGACTCCTGGATGAACCTGTCCATCAACCCAAACAACTGCCAGGAAGAGGGAGGGAGGGAAGGAAGAAGGAAATTCAGAGTGTTTTCCTTGTGGGTTGCTCAAGGGATGGGGTGGCTTTGGGGTCCTTCCTCTCTGGTGTAGCTCAGCCCCAGCTGCCCCACGGTGGGAATGAAGGATGAGGCTGAAGCCAGGTTCTGGGCTGGGAGAGCTCTGTGTGTCCCAAAGGACTTGGCCTGAGGAACACTGGAGAGAGGAGGGCAGGGTACGAGGGTGTGGAGGAAGTGAGGAGGAGCCACAACTCTTTAATAACCTTCATTTAGTCTCTCATGATGTTGGCATGTGCTGAAATGTTACAGGCTGGTTTACAATACTGATAACATTTGCATTGCTGTGGGTTAATAGCAAAGCCCTTTGTGTCAAGTACAGTACAATCACTTCATAAATTTTTTTTTTATATATAAAATAAATGCTTAGAAATATCAACTGTTATTGCTATTAAATTCCTGAGTTATGCTGAGAACGTGTTCTCTTCACCTTCATTAGATGCTCCCTGCTACCAGCAGCGTCTGCTCGTCCGTCGCGAAGCTCTGGGGTGTGTTGTAGAGGGTCCGTCCGTGCAAACTGGCAACCGCCCGCAGCGAGATTTTCTGTACGGGAGAGAGGAAGGAAAATGGGAGTGAGCAGGTTTTCGGGCTCGTCGCTGTCGCAGCGTGGGCAGTTTCAGGGTCAGATGAAAAACCGAAATGCAGATCAGCTCCAGGACTATGAGCCTGACTCCCAAGGGGTTCTCCTGGCCCATCTGCATCATCTGCCCCCACACTGTGACTGATCTCACAGGTGAACCTGGTTAAAGCCAGTCAGGTGCTGGAGTCTGGGTGTTACTGCAGTGGGGCAGATCCCTCCCAAGGAAGAGAGGGCTGTTTAATGCTCATCATAGAATGGTTAGAGCTGGAAGGGACCGTAAAAAATCGAATTCCCTCCCCCTGCCCTGGGCAGGGACACCTCCCACCACACCAGGTTGCTTCAAGCCCCCTCCAACCTGGCCTTGAACCCCCCCAGGGATGGGGCAGCCACAGCTTCTCTGGGCAACCTGTTTCTGTGTCTCACCACCCTCACGGCAAAGCATTTCTTTCTAGTATCTAATCTAAATCTCTTTCAATTTCAACCCTTCCCCCTCCTCCTATGGCTCCCCTCCCTGATCAAGAGTCCCTCTCCATCTCTCTTGTAGCCCTCTTCAGGTACTGGAAGGCTGTTATGAGGTTATTACCAGCCACAGGTGTTCTAGCCTTCACGGCTGGTAACATAAGGCAGTCCATCCTGCATCATGCCGGGCTATTTAGAGCTTGGCAAAGCAGAGCACTGAACATAAACTTCATTTTTACCTGAAAGTCGCGGATATAGGTGAGGAAAAAGCTGAGGAAGGAGAATGCCAAGGACCACTCGGAGACGGTGCTGACAATGTGAGCTGTGTAGCCCTGTGTGAGAGAGGAGGGAAAAAATTAATCAGTGTGAGAAGCTCCTCTTGGACCTGCAGTGGCACAAAGATGGCCTGTGTGTATAGCATCCTGCATCCATGGCTATTCCCTTGGGAGAGCAACATTTCTCAGCTCTCTGGAGTCTCTAGGAATGAAGTGTTGAACTCAGCAGAGTGAGAATGACCAGGAAAACGCCTGCCCCACATGACTGGGATGACCCCACTGGGAATTTAGTATCCACTAGCAAAACCTGAGGGCTCACTGAAGAGCTTGGCTTGACCAACAGCCAAACCTTTTTACAAGAGTAAGGTTCAAGGCCCTTCTTTGGCTGTAAAGAGAATCCCGAGAAGCTCCTTAAGCTTTAAACAAAGGGAAGGGTGGGAAAAGCCCTCAAAACCAGCCGGCGTAGAGCTTCCCCCTGGTCGTTGCCCACACCTCCTGGACAGGATGGGGACGTGGGGCAGAGCTGTTGAGACCTGCAGGCCCTTTGTCCCACTTGGGAGCCCTCAGTGGCAGCTCTGTCACTTGTACCCTTTGGCCTTTCTCTGCTCCTGCCCCCAGCAGTTGGGAACTGCCTCGCTGCATCCGGCTGTGCCCGAGACCTCTTACTGGGAGTTACCGTGTAACTGGGACTGGGAATTGCTGGCCAGCACAGACCAGACAGGCTGGTGGTTTGAGAACTCATTAAGACAATTCAATTACTGCCCGTGAGGGAGATTAATTTAAAACAAGGCTTGAAGCTGCAACTGTTTTGCTCAGAGCAGGACTCGGCAAGTAGCTGCATAATGGCTGAACTGGTAACTTGTCTTCTCCCATTCCAGTCTGAGCACACAACTGCAGTAAGTGCGTTTGTCACTGCAAATAACAGAATGCTATGGGGTTGGAAGGGACCTCTGGAGATCATCCAGCCTACCCCCCTGCCAGAGCAGGTCCACCCAGAGCAGGTCCCACAGGAACATGTCCGGGGGGGGTTTGAATGTCTCCAGAGAAGGAGACTCCACCACCTCTCTGGGCAGCCTCTTCCAGGGCTCTGCCACCCTCAAAGCACCCACAAGTTCTTCCTCATGTTGAGATGGAACTTCTCATGTTCAAGTTTGTGCCTGTTATCTCTTGTCCTGTCCCTGGGCACCACTGGAAAAAGCCTGGCCCCATCCTCCTGACACCCACCCTTTGAGTATTTATAGATGTTGATCAGATCCCCCCTCAGCCTTCTCTTCTCCAGACTAAAAAGACCCAAGTCCCTCCGCCTTTCCTCATAAGAGAGATGCTCCAGGTCCCTCATTATCACTGTAGCCCTACGTAATGTAGCTGGGTTTTGTTCTCTGTTTATTTTCTCCACTCAACCACTTACTTTTTCCTGAGGGTCCCAGTGCAACTTCTGCACTAGATTCCTTCCGTACAGGCCACTGTATAAGACAACTGAGGAAACAAACACTGGGAGGAAATATGTTAAGGAAGATTCAAGACCAGGAATGGGAAAATTGGAAATTTCTGCCTCAGCTCTGGGCTGTGAGATCTCTGTGCATTTCCCACAAGGTCTCCCCAGCAGGACGTGCAGGGATGGTGACATGGGCCACCCCACATCATCCCCTCCAGCTTCTGGGTTGTTCCAACTGACCAGTTACTGTCACATGAAAAGGTTAATTCTAATCTAACTCAATTCTCTTTGTTCTCCGTAGGCTGCATCGTTTTACCTCCTTGATCAAACACTGTCATTGTGAAAGCACTTAAACCATGATCAAATGTAAACACTTAGCATTTTGAATATTTTTTTAGTGGTATTTTCCAGGCTAATAGTGTCTAGACCGCTTTCTCTGATTTGTTTTTCAGCTTCTCAACCACCTTGAGTTCTCGACACATGGGTTACAGCTGGAACACTGCATCCTCTGCAGCAGAGAGGGTTATTGCCTTTTCTGTTTCCCTCGTAGCTCACTCGGGGTTCGAAGACTGCTTCGGTGCATCATCAAGGGAAATCCCCACGTGACAATGACTCCCCATTGATGAGAGAACGGGGCTCCTTCTGGAGTGACTGAGATGTCACTTTTTCACCATCTCGCCGAGGGAAGGGACGCTGTGTCAGTGCTGCTGCCTGTATAAATGACACTTGGAGCATTAAGCTATAGAAGATCTGACTTCCATAGGATTAACTTCTTCAATTATTAATGAGATTAAACATCAGAAGCCTCCTGATGCGAAAGATTAATTTTGGTGGTGAACAAGGGTGAACTTCCTGGCACAAACATGTCTTTGAAAACCCAGACTTCCAAAGCTGATTAAAAAATTGATGTGAGTGGTCCAGGGAGCTCTGGTTACTGGTCTGAAGGCGAGATACCCAATTCTCTGCTAATTAAAATGTATGGCTTTAGTAGCTGTTAGTTACCTGTCTGAGTTACTACTGCAGTGGAAAGAATTTAATTATTGTGATACAAAAATAACTGGCTGTCATCCTCCCGTCGTTACAGAGCGGGTAATTAACTGCTTTGCGCTTTGTGTGACGGCAGTTCTGCTGTTTCCCTGCAGAGGATCAGGAGTGTTTTTAGGTTTCCTTCTGTCCCCCAGTACCAGTTACAACCATTTCACCCATGGCCACAGACTTCTGCCTGTACCTCCTTTCCCTAATTGCACTGAACTTTTAATTTGGAAAATACTCTGACAATTTCCCTTTTCTTCCCCTTCCACTGTTACCTATGTATATATCATTGTTTCTACAGCTGTCTCTACTTCCCTCTAATTTTGGTTAGACCACGCTTGTTTAAAAACCTCAGATTTTTGGGTTTGTGGGGTTTTTGGCAACAGTAAAAGACTCTTTAACTTGCAGCAGTTCATCTTGTGGCATTTTAGTCTTCCCTGGCTGTACTTGGCTCCTTGCTGTTCATGGCTGATAATCTTGTTCTTTGCTAGCACCAGAAATGCCTGCCAGGGCCGGCAGCTCTCCAAGGCTCAGAGGTGACTTCCTTGCTCTGTGTGAGGTCTCCTCAGCAGGTAAAGGTCCTTCTCACTTCTTTAGAGATAATGACCCGGGGCCCCGACTGTCGCTTCTCCTCTGACCGGGACAGATTGTATAATCTTGCCGTAGCTGGAACGGGTGCTCAGCGAGATGCTCCATCCCTGGGAAACAGGGTGGACAGTTCATTGTTGGTTTTGGCTGCTGGCCTGGAAATAAGTGGAATTGGTGGGGATTAAATCGATGGCCTTGACTCAGCTGCAGAAGGGACAGCGTTTAAGCAATGATTTTTGCTCTCATATCTTTGGAATGTAAATTTGAAAGCTTTATCGTGTTGTAGTCCTGTTTGACAGAAAACAGAGTCATAATTTTTGAAATATGATGTTTAGGTTCATCAGGGTGAGCAGAGGAACTGCTGCAGGTCAGTTTCCTGATTGTTAAATGACTCTGGGCAGGAAAAAGGCCTCTCTTTCTGGATGGGTTTGCCCATATTTCTGTAAACCCCCCAGCTGCTTCCAGCACGTGGAATTCAACATTAAGGGAGCTGATGGATTCCAGAGCCGAGGGAAGGGTGCAGGGAATGCCATCAGAAATGTCTTGTCTTTCCAACTGTAGGATGGGCAGGGGAGGTCAGAGGCTGTATGTCTTTTCTGGCTCAACCCTGGCAATACACTCCTGAATTGTCTCTCTGACAAATACCAGCACTTTAGACCTGCTCCGGGAGCCAGCTGGCACAGTGCAGCTCTGCTGCACGTGGTCAGGTTAGGAGGATTTTCTCTCTCTGTACTTCTCTTTTAATTGTATCCAACTGTAAAACTTGCTGCAGCATTCCTGTCACCAGGGAACAGACATTTTAATTTCTTACCTGGCTTTTTTCGCCCCCATTAAACCCACCCATCTCTTAAGTACACTCCCCTTTCTCCCCATCTTTCATAATCTACAGTCAGACTTCTTTGGGATAAACTCTTATTTTGTCATTTTCAGCCCCTGGTGTGCAGAAGGAAAGGAGAGGAGAACAGGTGGTAACCATCCCTCTTACCTTTTTTTTTATTATCCAGTGACTCACTTGTGGGCTTAACCCTTTTCCTAAAGTTCCCAGGTTGCAATACAGACTATAAATAACACAATACAAGCTGTACCTGTAAAGATGAAGGGCCTTCTGTGGCACAGCCTTTCACACTGGTGGGTTAAATTACTGTAGATGCAAATACTGTCATTTGTGAAGGTTGCTCCATCTTATGATGACACTGCACAGCCAAAGGATACTGCTCACAATGCTCGAGCAACACCAGAGGAACACGGACAGACGGACCCAGAAGATGTCTTTGCTGTGAAGTTCTGGCTGCATCAGGTACGAGAGGACGGTCTGAACCAGCATGTAAATGGCCCCTACTCCGAAGGTCAGGCAGGCTCCAACCACGTGGATGTAGTAGAGGATACATTTCTGGGGAAGGAAAGCACCAGTTGTACAGAACCTGGTTTCCTTTTAAACTCCGAGAACCATTTTCTTCTCTGAACCTTTGGCATTCCACCCACACAATCACCTTCTACATCCCAAACTAAGCAGTTCTGGAATGTGCTGCAGGAGGGCACTTCTTCTTGGAAGGCCTGTACAGAGTTAGCTGGAAGCCAGCACCTGTCAGCCCCCTGTGCTGCTGCTTTTAAGTTCCTGTGGCTGTTACAGGTCTCAGCTATATCTTAACTACAGGAATTTAAAGGAGCTGCTCTCATTAGCCATAATGGACAGTAACGCTGAAACTGGATGAAGGAATCCCTGTAGTTAGGCAGGGAATGAGAGTTGCAGGTGACCTGCTCAGCATTTCTATCCCAGGAACCTGTACTTCTGTGAAAGATAATGCAACACAGGAGAAACACGACACAGTCCTAGACCTCAAAATGGGATTAAAAATAATGAGGTTTAGCAATTTTTCTGAATTACTCTAGTTTGAATAAACCGTGTTTGTATCTTTGAATACTCAAAGGGAACAAGGTTGAGTCAAGCAGTAATACTTCTTAACTTAAAAAAATACTATAGGAGAATCAACTGTCAGATAGTAAAAAATCATTACAATTAGAAGTTATTCCGAGAAAAACAACCCAACTCAAAATTTATGCCCTGAAAAAAGTCACGTTGTCTTCATTCCTTTCCTCTGGTCCCTGGCCAGACACAGTACCCACAGACAGACACTGAAAGCCATTATCTTGCCAGTTGAGCAACGCGAGGTCTGGCAGCCTCCCTGCTCTCCAATCGCACGCGTAATCTTTTATGCCCTGAAGCAGGAGGCTGGCTGTGTATTTTCCTATTAAGATCAGGAACTGGAGACAGCCTTTCCTCACAATCTCTGCGTGCACCTTATGTGCACAAATGAATCTGAAGTGCTGCGTCCTCAGTATAAGAGGGGGGAATTTATATTTAAATAGTGAATAACCAAGTTGCAAAGGAGCATGCTCCAAAATTGTGTGCTTTTCAGTGATGAGGTGTCACCAGAGAGAAATCTGTGCCCAATAAGAGAGGAAATCACTAGCCACAGCTGGAATAAAGCAATCGGACTGGCTGAACAGCAGGAATTAAAGCTCCCCCGAGGATGAGCAATTGCTGTTGCTGTGGTGCCCAGCAGTTGGAGCTGGCTGGAGCTCTCCGTGATGACAGCTCTTCCCAAATCCCCTTTGTTCATCTTTGTACATTGTCACACTTCAGTTGTCTTCAGTAATTAGTGGATTCCAGGGGGCTTTAGCTCCTTTTGCCTCTGGGGTGGCCCTCAACCAGTCCTCAGCATCACGTGGACGTGCAGATACACCACTTCCAATTTTTGTCTTTATCAAGATGAAATGTTACACAAAGTAGTTAGCTAATTAGAGTGTGCCTTCTGTATTTTGATTATCTTGAAATCTGCAGAAAGCGGACGTACCCGCTCCTGACCAGTGGTGGAGGGAAACCGTGGAGCTGAACACAGCCCGGGGGCTTTTGCGTGGTGGGGGTGGCAGGGGAGGCTGTGACATCTGGGTAGAGCTGGAGCTCTATTAAAAGAAAATAGATTGAGGCCTCCAAAAAACCCCAAAAACTAAACCCAAAATGAATGTACTGAGCCAGGGACTGCTGAAGCACTCCGAGAGCTGTGCTAGAGAAAGGAGAAGGGAAAAAGATGGAGCTTTCCAGGAGCTTTTCCTCTTTGCTTTTCCCTGGCCCTAATCCAGGAGACCGAGGTGATGCTGCAGCCTCTAGTGGCTGAAGGCACCACTACAGATCCCCCAGATTAATTACCGGCAGGTAATTAATACGACGAGGCTGGCAACTGTGCGACTGGCTTGTCCGTAACAGCCAACGATGGAGAATGTGGTCCTGCTGAAGGGGGGTGATATGTGAGAATATCATCAGATTTTTGGAAATGCAAAGTATTGAGGAGGGGAAAAAAAAAAGACACAGGGAGGAAGAAATTCAAAAGTTGTTTGACACTGCAGTATTTTCAAGAATTGGGCAGGTTATTATGTACACATATTTAAAATATAGGCATATTAGGGAAATATACCTAAAAAGGCAGATTTTTCAGAGCTGGACGACTTCTGGGGTTGGGTTTTTTTGTTGGCTTTACTTAGTTCTAACAATTTTTGACTATTTGACACTTGATTCTCCTGAGTGAAAATAAAACACAGTTGTGGTCTTTTAACCTGGAGCTAAGGCTTTCAGATCTATATGGAGATCCACCTGAGTTTGCTTCTGCAAAACTTAAGGGTTTCTTAATGTTTTGGAATTTCATGAATGGCTGCTCCCAAGTCCCAGTGGATAAAGCATATAAGAAATGAGTAAGAAATTCTAAACCAAAAATTATTTTTTAAATGGTTTTCTGTAGGGGATTTGACATGTTTGCCTGTCAGGAAAACAAACCGACAAAACAGGTTTGCCCTAAAAAGTTTTGATTTCAGTAAAGCCTCCATTTTATCAGTAAACAAACAAACACACAACTCTGGGCAGCTCCAGAACATTGCAAGCAAAGCACAAACCTGGAAATTTGCAATAATGCAAAGTCCAAAACAGCTCATCAATCCCAGCGTGAGGCCAATCTTATTAAGCCTGAGGATCTTGGCTTTTTCTGGATTCAAAGCGTAAACTTGTTTATAACGGACATACATGGTGGCCACACCTGTTAACAAAGAACCCAAATGCAGTAAGATTTTCAGTTGATGAGCAGAGTGTCCTGTGTTAACCGGGAAGATGCTGAGTGACAGAAGCAACTAATTAAAATAAAAACCACTCTCTTATGGTACAGTGAAATAGGAAAGCTGAGAATCTGGAGGTCAAAACGGAAATAATATAATGGTAAACAAGTCAACTTACTAGATTTTTCAGATCTCTTTCATTTGAAAGGGTTGTTTATCCCCTCTCCATAACTGCAGCACAAGTAAGGTGACTGCCTTGAATTTGCATTTCTATTCCTTTTTACTATTCTGTTGGGTTTAAATGCATTTTTGGCCTTCTGGAACCTGCTAGCTTTGTGGATAACATCCCTGACACACCCTTTCCTCTGAATTGCTGAAGAGAATTAAGGTTGATTGCTTAGAATTTAGTTTTTGACTGAGAATTATGGGCTGTTTAATGATTGGAATAAGGAAATTAAATTGTTTAAAGCCGTGTGTATTCCAGAACTGCCTGCAGTTCACCAAGGACAGCTTTCTATACTCACCCAAGAAAGTGGAAATATTTAACATGATCCCAAATAAGCATCTTTCAGGTGGTATTGTCCCTGTGTCACTGGAAGAGATAGAGTGATACGTATTTATCTATACTAAAAATATGTGCAACACAACTTTACTTGTATCAGTCTACAAAGGAACCATAAAAAACAGATTTGTAAAAACCCTCCTAGATATTTTTTACTGAATTTTTCATTACTCAAACTACACTGTGCTAGTTTCTAGAGCTGTAGAAATAAGCATGGTAAAGATAAGCTATCCCTAGATAGTATAACTATTCTTTTATATTGATCTTGAGTCCATAAAAGGTGAATAAAGAGTATTAAAACCAGAAAAATGAAGAACCTGGAAAACTGAAAGACCAAAATTAAGGTCAAAGACAAAAACTACTGTACGGGCTGGATGCAAGGCAGCCGGGAACAGAGATTATAGCATGGATTTACTGGTACAACCAAACCTGGTGACAGCAAGATGCTTTACTCTGAACAGAGGGTGAGAGAGCACCCCCAGCCTTCTTGTTCATCATCATTTTAAGGATATGTTCACAGAGCCACAGCTTAAAGGTTAGACTTTCACAAAAGAATAAACAGCTTTAAAGAGCGTTGCACACAACACAAATAAACCGGTAGTAACTTTAGAACTGGAGCTGTTAGGGAAGAATTGCTGTTTAAATTTTGGAGTTGGGGAAGAATTTGTAGGAGTGAGGCCAGTTCAACACCGTGGTAGGGTCTGAGTGTTACTGACCTGATGTAGGGCACCAAAGGGTCGACGTGGCGTAGGATGATGGCAGTAATGTACGAAAACACGAAAGATGCCGCTGACCAAACAACCAAAGCCACAGGCAAGATAGAGAGGCCTTGCTGAAACCACCACATTGCAGCGCTGACTTCTAACTCTGAACACTGTGGAGAATCAATTTGCAAAAGTTTACTAAGATTTTGCTTTTCTTGAGGCAAGCTGCTTTGAGTACAGCAATTTGGTAGCGCTCTCAGCCCTGTCCTGCAAACCCAAAGTGAACGTTTGACTTCACGGCACAGAAGCAATCATAAATAAGCAGAAGTTACATCTGGAAATATTAATTCTGAAATTCTTAGATTATGAGAAAAGAAACTAGTAGTGTCATTTTACTACATGTCTTGGCATTTGTTGCTGCCAGAATAAGGTCAAATGGGTCACCGTGAATAGCTGACTCTATTTTCTTCTTGCCCTTGTGTCATAACACCGTGTTAGAATTAGTGAGGCTGACAGAGAACATGTCCCAGTAGTGACAGTTTAACTGATAGTGGCTGTTGAGGAGCCTCTAACTTCCATTAACAATCAACTGGGCAGACTTGGGGAAAATGACCTAAAATTACTTTAATGTCTGCGCTCATTTACTCCTTGTCACACTGTGTGACTCAACAGCTGTTACAAGCATCACTTAAATAAGCTCACGGGTATCTGTGAGCAAGAGCTGAGCTCTACCAGCCACAACCTTCAACCTCAAGAGCTGCTTCGTCCTGGTGGCAGCGTAGCAGCCACCGTGTTTTTACTGGTGGGAGGAAAAGGTCCCTCTACCACAGAGTGCAATGGGTAACTCTGTACTCATGCTACCCAGTTCCCCAAGTCCCAGCCTGACAGCAAATCTGTGTCTCTACCTCCAGCTCTCTAAGAGCACTAATGAGTTATTATAAGAGCAACTAAGGGTTGTGTCGCCCCGGTGAGCTCACACAGAAAGAACTGTGACTCCTCTTGCTGCTACAGGGAAGTAATTTTCTACTGGCTTCAAATGCAAATTTAAGCAGAGCTGATTTCAGCGTCCCAAAATGGGAAGGGATGGTGGGAGGTCATCCTGTCCAGCCCCCTGCTCAAGCAGGGCCACCTAGAGCCAGTGGTAAGGACAGCTTTTGAGTATCTCCAAGGATGGAGATACTACAGAATCACAGAATGCTATGGGGTTGGAAGGGACCTCTGGAGATCATCTAGTCCAACCCCCTGCCAAAGCAGGTCCACCCAGAGCAGGTCGCACAGGAATGTGTCCAGGTGGGTTTTGAATGTCTCCAGAGAAGGAGACTCCACCACCTCCCTGGGCAGCCTATAAACCTCCCTGGGTAACCTGTGCCAGTGCTCTGTCACCCTCACAGTGAAAAAGTGTTTCCTTCAGACAGAGCCTCCAGAGTTTCTGTGTGTGCCTACAGCCTCTGGTCCTGGCACTGGGCATCACTGAAAAGAGCCTGGCTCCATCCTCTTTGCAGCCTCCCTTCAGGTATTTGTAGACATTGATGAGATCCCACCTGAGCCTTCTCTAGGCTATTCTTGGCCCTGTGTTTATTGCCATTCTTCTGATGGCATTCCTTTATGTTTACACCGCTGAGTTCAGAAAGTGTTTAAGCACAGTTGAAACTGTAAATGGAATATGACACAGGAAAAAGGTGAAAAAAAAATAACAAGAAATATGGATCCAAGGGCATCCAGGCAAAGATCAAACAGTATGTCAGAAAAGAAAAATAATGTTGAGACCAAACAGAGTGCAGCTCTGAGAGGTTTTAGGAGGCAGGCACTGCTTAGAGTGTGAAAGACTGAAGGAAAGAAGAAAGAGAAAAGGAAGAAAGAGACAGGAAACACCAAGACTATAAAGTCTAATGGGAGGAAAAAAGAAGTTGAAACAAAAGTGGGTGAATCCTGCAGCAGATCAGAGCTGATCAACTCCTTTGTATCTCACTGAGGAGACCTGATGTGCCAGTCACTTGGCAGGTACTCAGTCCCAGGCAGACCTTTGACATTCCAGGGCGTAGCTTTTTGCTGCCCTTTGCCAGCCACATGTCCAGGAGAGCCTGTAGAAAGCCAGGCTGATAGATATATCCCATAATTCATAACAACACATAATGAGAATTGCTCATTTACCAGAAGCTCATCAGTGTCTTGTGTTTGTGCTGCTTTTAAGCTTAGAATATTAGTGGTTCAAACAAGAACAAATGAGCTCCGGTGTGCTCCTGGGAGGTTATAAAAGCCAACTGATAACCCTTGAAAAGAATGTGCAATTACATCCTTGTAAAATTAAAGGTTCAGCTGTGTGTAAGGAAGACATCAGGCAGCAGATAAAGGTGTCTAACTGGAGACGTAGTGAATAAGAATAGTGTGATAGAATTAAAGGTGCTCGTTTTCTTACCCTTAAGCTTTCATTTTTAAGCTAAGTATAACATATGCCCTCCAATGTTGACTTTCATTTTAAGACTGCAACGCAGTAAAAATAGTAATGAATGTAACTTCACAATCCCATCTGTTGTACGAGTAAATTGGGAATCTGTATGAAAGAGAAATGGATACTTTGCATGGAGTTCTGTTACAGATGTTACGTGCCTGGGCATGTAACTCAAAACTTCAAGCAGTGAGTCTGATGCTAAGCTCAACATGAGCCGGCAGCGTGTGCTGGCAGCCCAGAAAGCCAACCCCATCCTGGGCTGCAGCAAAAGAAGCATGGCCAGCAGGTCAAGGGAGGGGATTCTACCCCTCTGCTCTGCTCTTGTGAGACCCCACCTGGAGCACTGTGTGCAGCTCTGGAGTCCTCAACACAGGAAGGACATGGACCTGTTGGAACAGGTCCCAGCGAAGGGCCACGAAAATGATGGGAGGGCTGGAGCACCTCTGTTATGAAGGCAGGCTGAGAGAGCTGGGGTTGTTCAGCCTGGAGAAGAGAAGGCTCCAGAAAGACCTTATAATGGCCTTCCAGTACCTGAAGGTACTACAGGAGAGATGGGGAGAGACTCTTGATCAGGGAGGGGAGCCATAGGAGGAGGGGGAAGGGTTTGACACTGAAAGAGGGGAGATTGAGACAGGATGTGGGGAAGAACTTCTTTGGTGTGAGGGTGGTGAGAGCCTGGCCCAGGTTGCCCCGAGAAGCTGTGGCTGCCCCATCCCTGGAGGGGTTCAAGGGCAGGTTGGAGGGGGCTTGGAGCAACCTGGTGTGGTGGGAGGTGTCCCTGCCCAGGGCAGGGGCGTTGGAACTCAATGATTTTTAAGGTCCCTTCCAACTCAAACCATTCTATGATTCTATGATTTTCCTTTTCCTTTAGCATTTAAATGTTTTAGAATTTAGAATTTTTGGATTTAGAAATCCTTTAGCATTTAAATGTTAATAGTGCCTTAATTTTATTCCTGAGCTAATAGATTTTTGCCTGAAAACAAACAAACAATATGCCACATACCTGAGAACAAGGGCATCAGAAGAAATGACACATCAAGGGGAATCCAAAGCCATCTTCCTGGTGAAGTTCCACATTTCCTTCATGTTTTTTTCTAAATCTTTGAGATATATAGGAAAATAATCAAGATGTGAGGTACTTAAATACCTTTTACTCTATAGTATTTATTCTCCTTCATAGCATCTTCTATTAGTCACGGCTGCTGACTGGACATGGGATTACATGGATGGTTGGCCTGACACAAAATGTTTTTACTGTGTTCCCAGTGGTTTATGGAGTGAAGCCTGTGTATGGGCTGGCAGAAATGCAGAAAAAGAGCATTTGATTGATTTATAGGACTTGTCTACACAAAGATTTAACTTGAAAAGAGAAGCTTTTAAGAAAAAAAAATAATGTAACTGTTTGAATGCAATTAAAGCCAGTGCCTATGATCACTGCTTTCATGTAAGGAAGGGGAGAGAACATGGAGTTTTCCCGTTTCATTGTGGATGGGCATCCCAATGGGATGCTAGTGCTGGGGCAGGATGGGTGCTGAAGCAACCTGAATTCAACCAGACATCCCCCAGCTCCTGTCTTCTCCTCAGGTGAGCTGCTGCCATTTCCACACACTGGAGAAGCCGTCAGAGAGGAGACACTGGGCTGTGTTCATGTTAGCTGGGGAGACTCATGAGCTTGAGACGCCTGCAGCGTTCGGGTGCAGAGCAGACGCAGCTCTGGGGTGGTGCAGTGGGACTCTGCCCTGGGGAGGTCCCATCTGGAGCACTGGGACCAGTTCTGGGCTCCCCAGTTCCAGAAGGACAGGGAACTGCTGGAGAGGGGACAGCAGAGGGCTACAAAGATAATGAGGGGCATGGAGCATCTCCCTGATGAGGAGAGGCTGAGGGACTTGGGTCTTTTTAGTCTGGAGAAGAGAAGGCTGAGGGGGGATCTGATCAACACCTATAAATACTTCAAGGGAGGGTGCCAGGAGGATGGGGCTGGTCTTTTTTCAGTGGTGCCCAGTGACAGGACAATAGGAAATGGGCACCAACTTGAACATAAGAAGTTCCACCTAAACATGAGGAGGAACTTCTTCACTTTGAGGGTGGCAGAGCCCTGGCAGAGGCTGCCCAGAGAGGTGGTGGAGTCTCCTTCTCTGGAGACATTCAAACCCCCCTGGACACGTTCCTGTGTGACTTGCTCTGGGTGGACCTGCTTTGGTCCACCTGCTTTGGCAGAGAGTTGGACTAGATGATCTCCAGAGGTCCCTTCCAACCCCGTATCATTCTGTGATTCTGTGACTGAAGCTACAGGGGGACAGGCTCACAGACAACGCAGATTCTCCCCCTTAGGAGCATTTCCGTGCCTATGCAGATTAATTTACCCAGACTAAGGCGAGGTTAGTAAAGCAGAACAGCTATTCTGAATTTCCCCCCTGGATATTGCTCTTCTTACACAGTAAATGTGTCCACACAGGCAGCTCATCAGCAGTGGCTGCTGCAGAGAAGCCCTCAGCTGGTCCATTCAGGGCATCTCTGCATCCTGTGCTGACACTTAGCCCGAAGCCAAGGCCTGGATGCAAATTATGCTCATTTTCATGTGGTCAGGTGTAACGAGCAGTGTGGCAGCTTCAGTTCTGGTGAGGCGCAACTTCTTACTGCAGGAATAGCCAGAGGCTGGTACATCCCAACGGCACAGGGATTAGAGCTGGTTTGGGCTCTGCCAGAAAACTGCTGCTCCAATCCTCTTACTTTCACGGACATAAACCTCTCCTTACACTTAAAACCGTTTTGCAATTTTTTTTCCCACCTAAATTCTCTTAATTCTGTCAAGATCTTCCCTGAATTCTTACCACCTCCCTTCACCTTCCTCCCTTTTTAAAGTTTTTTCAGTGTAATCAAGCCCTTTTTTCATGCTACAGACTGCATATTCCAAACACGGGCTTGGTTCTGCACAAAGTGCTGGGCACATTTATGGCACCGTCTGCTCGATGGCTGTCCAAGCTTCACACGGCTGCAGATACACCGTGTCACTGCCAGCTCACGGGGCTCTCAACCTGGAGCTTCTGGGCAAGCTCAGGCGCATAAGGAGGCATCTCAAATCACCCGGAGGCAGGACGGAATTGCCTCGCAATTTGCCAGCTGGAAGGTCTTGAAATAGATGATTATTAACACCTCATCCTGTCCTATTGTTTTCAACAGTAAGAAAGAAAACACACTCTGCCTCCTTGTTTTTTCACAAGGTCCTTTGCCAACTGATTATACAATGGCAATGCCTGCCCTCGCTTTTCAACATAAGTAGGATTTTCTTCAACATTTATCCTGATCTATAGGCACTTCCGTGTCCTAAGGGGGGTTTTAAGCCCCAGATTATCACAGATCTTTCCTGTAATAGACATTATCAAACCATCATGAAGAGCAAGTCAAGGAAGGGTTTCAAAAAGAGCGGAAATTTTAAGCATCTCTGAAGTTTTTCTTCAAATGCAGGAAGTGTGCAGCACCATTCTGCACACGCTTGAGCAGGAGGAATAGAAACTACAAATGAAACTGAAAGGTGGCCAGGACCATTAACGGCAGAAAGTTAACGTTTATCTAGAATGATAATGCTGAGGAGATGGTTAAAAAAGTACATGTGGAAAAGGGAAATTTCTAAATTAACACTGATAGCCTCATGGTCAACCTGCCCCTCTCAGCAGGACAGGCAGAGATAAAGCCCAGCTATGGGATACTCCTCTTTATCTCCAGCAAACTACTCCAACAGACTCTGTGCTGAAGGAATAAAGACAGGGCGATTTGCCGTGCGCTCTCCTAAGTAAACACTAAGGTCGGATGGGGATGAGTCAGAAAGGGACCAAACATGTTCATTTGCGCAACTTATTGTCAGGGTCAAACCGATAACAACGGTTAAAGGTTGCTAATCCTCAAAGGGCTAGAAATAAGAAAGTAGGAAATGTTGTTCCCACTGCAAGGTAATGACAGATGACTCATTTTGAGTGTTTTCACGGTACAAACACCCAAAAAGTTGCTACTAAATCTTTTGGATATGGGGATCAGCTTCCGGAGAGTTGAGGCGAGGATCTTTACGCCCTCGCTAAGCCCCCGTTACCCAGCTGGGGAAGCAGCAGAACGGCACAGGGCCAAACCAAACAGAGCCAGGCACAAGATACCATGACATAAGGATGTACCAATGCCTGTTTTAGAAACCTGGCATAGCACGGTCC
>JAHREE010000507.1:58525-76893 GCA_033628505.1 Tringa tobata
CCCCGCCCCCGGCGCGCGCCGCGGCCCCCGCCCACCTCCTTTCCGGCCGTCGCAAAAGGGGCGTAAAAGCGCCGCCCGGTGCGGGGAAGGCTGAGGTAAATGCCGGGTTTCCTCTTGGCGTCGGGTGGGAGGTGAGGGGACGGGGTCTGTCTTCCGGGCTTTGCGCCTTCCTCCCGGGCGGAACGGGGTCTCCGAGGAAGCGGGGCGCTGTGTGGGCGAAGGGGAAAAGTCCTTGAGTTCGGGCCTGGGCCTGTGGTGCGGGCCGGGGGCTGGGGTACTCCCGCCCGGCCTGCGTGCGGGTGGGTCCTGGCCGCCTCTGGGCCTGCCGCTTTCGGGAGGGGGTCGAAGCGGTTGGCTGGACCGAGAGGTGCCCTTTGTCCTCTTTCCCTTCCCTGAGGTGTTTGCCGGCGAGCAGCCAGGCCCGGGTGAAAGTCCTGCGGAAGCCGGGCAGTGTGGGGTTGTTTGTTTTGTAGGACGAGGCGGTCTCTGGTTGTTTTCTCTCCTCTGGGAGAGCAACCCTTCAGGAAGAGGGGAAAAAGCATATAGTTTTGTGCTTCGGAACTAATTTTTTTGGTCATCCCGGACAACACCCACAGGGGCCTCCTAGGTGACTAAGTCTGATTTCTTGATAGAGGAATAGGTGCAAGTCTGTCTGCTCCCAAACTTATCAAGGTCCTACATTCAAGTTCCTAGTTTGCTTGTGTTCTTCTCTTCCCACTGGCTGGGCTTTCTGTGGCTGCCTTTTCACTATAAGAAATTGCCTTAATTAAGCTGTGGAGGGTGGAAATGAGAGCACTTGTTCTTATGCCAGTATTGACCTTTGATTTACATGGCTTATTTCTCTGCCTTGTCTGTGCATTGCTGACGGCTTTGGTGATAACTGTCACCTTCCCCTCGCTAGCTTCATTCTGCTCAACTTCACAACTAGTTGTTGGGGTTTTTTTTTGTTTGTTTGTTTTCTGATTGACTCTTGTAGGTAAGTAGCAAAGTTCTCTTTTAGTCCCCTTTCTCTATGGCTTCTTCTCTAGCTCATGTGGAGAGTTATGTGTTTCTGGTTACCTTCCTTTGAGGGAGGTGGAACCTTGTTTGCGCTGGAACTGCTGTTCCTGACCCTGTGTTTTCCTTTTCACAGTTGCCTCATGCTGGTGTCTGGGCTGTCCTTGCCCAGCTAAAGCTCTCTAGCTCCTGGGTGATTTTTGCATATCTTAAAAGTGGAATAGACAATGAGTTTTCAGCTGAACTGGGTTAAATTTGGAGAAGAAAAAAGCCACAGCAAAACTGAAATAAGGAACAGCGATCTGAAAAAAATCCTTATAACTGTTTTTAGGTAATTGTTCAGCTTCACCAAAGAGGCAAAGCTGCTTCAAGCCAGTTAAACTAAAAACACTAGACACACAGAGAAATCTTTAGTGCAGTCAATTGATAAGCTAAAGGGGTGTATGTCTGTTACGTACAGCTCTCCTGTGAGGGGACTGACTGTGCCTCGGTCTGTAACGTAAGTCAGTGGTGTGGTGTAAGTTTCTGCTGCTGCTGAAATTTAGGCTGGTGGCTGCAGGATATTTGCTTCAGTAGGCAGCAGAGAAAGTAAACAAGTGCAACATTTTATTACTGCATTGAGAACACTCATTTCATTTTTTTCCCCTCAGCAATTTTCCAAATATCTTCCTTTTCTAAGGGAAAACTCATAAAATCATCTGGGTTTGCTGATGGCAAATGAAATGCTCCTTGGAGCAGCGCCTAGAAACTTCTGATATCTTAAAATCTTATTTGTGCTCTTCACCTTCAGTGTGTCTCAACCCTTTATGTTGCAGGATCTTATGATTCTCCGTAGCAGCTGCTACCTGCCAAATAAAAATTCCGAGGCTGCCCAATCCATGAGTGGGCATCGAAACGTAAAGAGGCGATGTGGGGAGTCTCACCTGGAGTCCCCCGCGGGCTGCGGTCACGGTCCCACCGCTGGATGTGTGTTAAGCAAACTAGTTCAGTTGCCTACACCTCCCTTGTCAAAGCACCAGCTGAAACGGTTAGAAGAACACAAATATCAGAGCGCCGGACGATCCCTGCTTGAACCCCTAATGCAAGGTTACTGGGAATGGTTAGTTGGAAGAGTTCCAGCCTGGATTGCCCCAAATCTGATCACCATCGTTGGACTGTTAATAAATATATTTACAACTCTGCTATTAGTATATTACTGTCCGACAGCTACGGAACAGGTAAGCTATGGACCTCTGATGGTCATTGTTTGTAGTTACTGTCACCTGGTAGCAGCTGGTGCTGTTTCCTGGTGGGTCCTCATCTTTGTGGAGAACTGTTTCGCGTTGATCAGCCTACAGCTCTCATATGTTTAAGCTAAATTCTGTAAACGTGTGTGCTTCTGCATGGCTGATCGCATGCCAAGAACCCGTGTGGATTCTGGGGTTGGCATGCTGAGGGAAACAGTGGTTCCTGTGGCCAACACACACCGTATGAAATGGGGTCTGGAACCAAAATAGTGGTTCCTCTCGTGTCTGTGAAGGACCTGCTGCATGAAAGCTGCAGCCCCACAAGGCTTGAGTTCATGTGCAGACAATTAAGGAAGAGATTTGTCTGTCTTCCTTGCATGGCATGGGGTTTTTTTTTTGCCTGTTTACTTTCTCTGCTTGTGACTGGGTTAGTCACCTTCAGCTTTCTGCTCTAGAGTTACCACACACCGAGAAATGCAAGGTGACTCGGTTGGCAGCGAGCTGAGCCCAGCTAGGGTTGCAACACGGCGAGGAACTCAAGCTTGGGGAAGGGATCTGGCTCCAAAGGGGTGCAGCTCGGGAGATGAGGGCTGGTTGCTTCCTCTGGGGTTGGGGTGACTAAACCCAGCTTGACTGAAATAAAAAAACCCACCTTTCTTCATCCTGCCTGGACCCTGGCAGTTCCTGTTACCAGGCAGCTCAGATCGGGGCCGTGGGTACAGTGTGTTATGAGCTGTGGGAAAACAGCTTTGTCTTCTTGAGCAGCACGTTGCCCCAGCGTTCCGCACTGTGAGAAGGCTGGATAAAAGTCAGGAGTTTTATTCTCTGTTCTCAATGCACTGAAAGCTCCTGACCTGTCCTTGGGAGAACTGTCTTAACATCCTGTAATTCCTGGTTTCAGGGGTATGTAAGTCTGTACAAGGTATTTCAAGTTACTAGTTTTGAAGACCTTTCTCTCTTACTAGAGTTACCTCGTAAAGCACTTGAAGACTTTAATTTTTGTGCCCTGGAAAAGTTTTTCCATGTGAATGTTGACTCTTAAAAGCTGAAAAAAGCTTTTAAGTACTGAAGAGAGGAATAATTTGGTACAGGAAATGTATTAATACCAAATAACTGGAGACTGTCTCATGAGTTCTAGCTTTTAGAATGTCTGAACTCCTTTGTAACCCAGTCTCCCAAGTTGGGAAAAGCCCTTGTGGTCAAGCAGAATGCATTTTGTTTCCACCCAGACTCTAAAACCCCCCAGGTGGGTTGGCACGTCAAACACTCCGCATCCCCGTTCCACAGATGACATAGCAGAGGGGTGTTTGCCTCTTCTGGAAATCTCTTGAAATGGATAGTTTCACAATAACTTGTGGAATTTGGCAGGTGTAAGATAAAAAGTGGATATTAAATTTGATCAGTGAGTCCTTGGAGCAGCTCTTTCCTTTTTTCAGGCGATGGCATTGCTGTGTGGCTTGGTTGTAACTCGCTGCTCAGCTCACTCCTGAAGCTGCATTATGTGGGGCTGAGACTCTGAAATCCAGTTCAGCTTTCGACCTGTCACTATTTCAGCAACTTAACAGCTAGTACAGGCCACTGAACCAGAGCATAATTTAAAATTTAGAGTACAGCTGTATTTTGGTTGGTAATTAAACTTCTGAAGTAAGCACTAAGCTACACTTGGAGTGTCAGAAAGCGGTAGCGTTAGCTATAGCTGGCTGTATTAAAACACTGGGTTGCGTTTAACAGTTTGAGGGTTACTTTGTGCAAGCGAGTGAGATTGTCTTCTCACTTCAGCTGGAAAATAACTTTCTGCTGAGGTAGGTTTCAGCCTGATCTGATTTGCCAGATGGCACTGCAGCCCGGCGTGTTGGCACGACAGGGAGGGTGCTATCTCGGCGGTGAGCTGGGAGCTTGTGCTTTTTAAGTGTCAAGTAGCTGTCTGGGAAGAAAATGGGGCTTTGAAATTCCTGAAACAGAATTATTTTTTTTCCAAAAGCACTATCGCATTTAGATGTAAATTGTCTCTTCCTTGTAGCTCTTAGTTCTGCTTTTTTCAAAAGTGACTTGTCTCTTCCTGTAGATGAAAAGGTGTAGCCAAGGGAACGTGGCTATCGCTTACAGCTCACTGGTAGCCCAAAAGAAAATGAGATACAAATAGTTCTATTGCCTGTTTAACTGGGGGGAGAGGGGGGAGGAGGAGGAGGAGAGGGGGCAGCTAGCAAAGTGCTGAACAACAGAAATGGTATTTGAATTTTTGTTTAAGGAAAAAAGAAATTGGAGAAGAGAGGGAGCTGTGAAATTTTATGCGGATAAAATAATATCTAAGTGGAAACACCTACACTGGTAATGAAAGTAGCGTTTAAGAAAGGAGCCAGCAGTCTGATTATTGTAGAGTTTATAGAGGAAAAATTGCATGATACTGAAAGATAAACCTCGTGTATAAAATCTATCCATAAAAAATAGAACTATCATCTATTCCATGGGATGGAATTCTATAGCATCAAAGCCTTGTCTAACTGCAATCCTCTGCTTTTGGGTGACATGTTTCTCCCTTAAGTCTCATCTTATGCTCGTTTGTGTAGACATTGCTAAAAGCAGAGCGCGCTGCCAGGATTCAAGGCAGGATGAACTGTTTTAGTGAAATGCAGTAGCAGGAACAATGCAAGCTGTACAGGGAATATATTTAAGTTGGTGTGCTGCAAATGAGTCATGGTTGTGTAGATCAGAAGGAGCTGGACTTTAGAGCTTTACGAGAGGCAGGTCAGCTTGATTAAGCTGCTGAGTTGTATTCGGACTTTATTGGCGTGGTCTGTAAAACGCAGCTGCTCATAAATGCTCACTTTTATAAAGTGTCCAATACAAAGATTGCAAAATATCCAATAATACCTGTTCTATGGATGTGTAAACTGAGACAGACTAATGGCAACCCTCTGGCTTTTGTGGTAAAAATGAGTTATGCTTCAAATACTGAAAAATGCTTGAATTGTAGTCTTTGGTCTAGCAGGGATTTGGTATCATTTGTATTTCTGTAGAAATAAATGGCTTACAGGATGTGAGTACTAAGTGTTATTAATATAGATTCGATAAAGCTGCTGTTACCCAGTAATAGAAAACCAGTTGCTGCTGGAGGTGCTGTTCCGCAGAGCCCTGAAGCTTTGCAGGTCTCGCAAAACGCAGTAGCTGAACCCAAACTCTCAAAGTTTGAGGACTTTGCAGTGACACAGTTCCCGAGTGCCGCTGAAGCTGGTGATACCCTGTACTTGGCAGAGTTTTAGTACGTGACACCTCGTTGAGGTCTTGTGAAGATGAGCTCAGTGTTTGTGACACAATTGCACATTTCAGGGGCTAGGAAACTTTTCCAGTTTCTAAATCACTCAGACAACTCACAGATATCCCTACAGGGAAGAAAAACAAGACAAGAACTGAATTGTACACTGCTTTGCAAATGTAGTAGTATTTATTTTTTTTTAGAGGTACAGTGCAGCTTTCTGCTTTAGAAAATCTGCTGTAGCTATTAATCTAAGCTGGTAATTCATGTTTGTTTTATTTATATTTCACATCATATCCCCCTCTGCCTGTCCTTGCAAGGACCAGCTACTGACAGGTCCATGCATGGGATGAGGAAGTGTGCGCAAATGAAAAACTACTGTGTAAGATAATTCAATTTAAGGCTTTTTTTTTTAAGGTTTAAAAAAGCTTTTCCTCTCATTGACACTTTCTTTCTTAGGCACCTCCCTGGGCATACATTGCTTGTGCGTGTGGCCTTTTCATCTACCAGTCTCTGGATGCTATAGATGGAAAACAAGCAAGAAGGACGAATAGCAGTACTCCGTTAGGAGAACTTTTTGATCATGGCTGTGATTCGCTTTCCACAGGTATTGTCATTTTTGCTTGAAGTATGAGGATTAAATGACTCTATTTCAGGGGTCAAATCTGAATGTAGAAAAATGCTTCTTTACTGAAGAAGAGGACAAGTGAGATTGCTGAATGTATAGCTTTTCAGTCAACCTTTCCATAGACAGTGCTCTTGGCCAACTGAATGTCCTCTTGTATTACACTGAAAGCCATCAAGGGTGTGACTAATTCCATCTGAGCCAGAAGTTTTCTGTGTTTGCTTTATCAGAGCCTTGCTGCTATAAAAATTCCTGCAAGAAGTTATCAAAATGCTCTTTTAGATTATTTTAGATGGAATCTATATAGACCGATTGCGAGACAGGTATGAAGCCTAAACAAGGGGACGGTAAAGTTTTGAGAATTTAAGATTAGAATCAGCAAGATCAGTTCCTTTCTAGGTAGGTATTGCTCACTGAGCCAGCTGGAGCTTAATCCCACTGCGAAAGAATGATCAGGTGCTTTTGGGTACTTAAATTCTGAAGCTCTTATGCTTTTAAATATTTATGAATACTTTATTAAAGTTGTGTATTTAAAGCCGGAGGGGGGAATCATAGATACCTTACGAGTATCGAATGACAGAACTTGGCTTTTTCTTAATGGTATAATAAAAATTCAGAAAATGGGGGAAAATATGTCCAGGAAACTTTGGATACATGAAAAAACCCCAAAACTCTGGCTGCGGGCTCCAATTGCATAAATCGCTTGAGTCCCTTAATGTCTAATCCCATTAAGTTCAATGAAAATGACTAAACCCTTCAATATTGGGGGCTTCTGATAACTGACATGAATTTAAATATACGCTTTGCAGTCTGTAATTTATTAAAAATGGAAGTGTTAATCTATTTTGTGTATAAAATAAACCACATCAGGATACCTTCATGCTGTTTCTCCTCTGGGTCCTTTGGTTAGATTTGCTTCTGGTAAGGATCTTTATACGCATACACGCTTTATTTTTATTTTTTTTTTACTATGTGGCTGATTTTCTTCTGCAGTCTTTGTGGTTTTGGGAACTTGTATTGCTGTGCAGCTGGGAACCAACCCTGACTGGATGTTCTTTTGTTGTTTTGCTGGAACATTCATGTTTTACTGCGCGCATTGGCAGACGTACGTCTCTGGAACGTTGCGTTTTGGCATGTAAGTACCTTGGCTGAAAATAAAACTGAAAGTTAAGCTGCTTTCCTGTCTAGTTGCACTTTATGTGATTGTAGTTTGGATCCTTAGAGCAGTAGTAAATTGTTCATATATATCTCCACATCGAGAGCTTGTGGCAGCTACTACCTGTTGGGTCCGCAATTAATACTGAAAGTTATTTAGCTTGTTTTAAGAGTAATAAAATATCATTGTGTCATATTAGTTAACTAGGAGCTTCTGATGTGATTTCCCGTACTTATGTTAAAAGTACCTGGTGTTTCATCCCCAAGAATGGAAAGCTTTTGTCAGATGGTGGCAGTCTGGCTTCATTATTCAGTTAACTACCCATCTCTTGATACTGCTTGACTTGTGATGATGCATCTTCACTGTTAACCTTAATTCTTAAAATATAGTCTGTTAATTGTCACTATGCCTGCAACTTAAAGTTCCAAATCCCTTGTAGTTAGTGTAGACTGTGCTTCTGTCAATAATGGGACCCAAATAGCAATGCTAAGGAAATCAACAGCTGAAATCCCCTTTACTGCTGGGAGAGGGTTGGTGGGGAAACAGAGCTCAAGGATTCAGTGACCTGTGGGATTCACTGGCCTTAATGTGGAAATGTATGTTTGTTCTATGTTTGCATTTATAGATCTAACATATATTTCAAGCAAATACACTGCAGAATGATTTTGCACCTGGGAACCTCTGACATCTGTCCCTAACTTGTATGGGATTTTGAAACAATGCTAAAACATGCACCGTTTATTTATAGTCTTATTGTTACTGGTCTGGAGATACCCAGATACTGCTAAACCAGTACAACTATGGGCCTTTTGTCGAGAACAGCTCTTACAGGATACTAATGCAGATTCTCTTGGAAAACTTTCATGTTTCTGCTCAAAAATGTAAGATGACAGAGCAATTTTCAATGTCCGTTGGAGGAAGAAAAGAAGAACATCTAAACCCCTGTTCTAATCCTGACTACACCAATGCAGATAGAGTAGCTTCAGTCAATTTTGGTATTTAAATCTTTACAAGATTTGAGCCAGAGACTTTAATGTTTTAGGCTTCTCCCTTTCATGCTGCACCAAAGGTTTCCATACTGAATGCTTTCAGCTCCCTTTGAACTTTATGGGGCCCTGAGAATTAAAGTTTTCTTGTTATTGATCAAAACACAAAAAAACACCAACCTTGGCATGTGCTTGACTTCACAGATGCAAGAATCAAAACCACCCAATTAGCTTTTGTGCTCCATACAAATGCGTCCGTTACTCCTGGTATTCATGGGAACTTGTGCTTTTTACTTTGTGAGGAGTCTTTATATTTTGGAGACAGTATCTGCTACAAAATGCTATTGTTCTGCATGTCCATATATTAGAATTTGATGATCCATCAATTTGTAGTTGATTTAGAGAGGGCAATAAGCACACAAATGTGTGTATCATTATTTTAGGTAATGGACAGCCCTCTAGAGTAAATATATTTGTGTCTTCATCGGCCCTGTGTCATAAGGTTAATAGACTGCCATAAGCTGATGTTAATTTCTGTGGCAAAAATGGAGATTATTTATCCAGTTAATTGATTCTCACTGTTTGACAGTAGTTTTTTCTGAAGCTTTCATTTCACCAATCATAAAACTGAGGGGGCTGGGAAAAGTAGTGAGGCTCAGAAAAGCTGTCAGCATTTCTGACTTGCATTCCAAAGAAGCAGGAAAGAGCCCACAGCTGGTTATCACTTACTGTCTGTGATGAGATTATGTTCAAGAAAATGTATTTCATTACAGAGATCAAGTCAATAAGCAAATTGGAAATGGCTTGGAGAAGAGGAACAGGCTGCTAAAGGGCAAGATTAATATTTTACTCCTTACACACAGCTCAAACTTGAACAGTGAAATGTATAATCAACTTGGCTTGCTGAAGAAGTCCATTGTCTTCAAAAAACCTAAGATAAATTAGTGTGTCAAATTAAGTATATGCTTGTGGAACAGAATGTCTGAGTGGTGTGTGCTGTTCCTGTCCCAGCCTTGATGACCCACTGAGGCTGTGTGGAGCCTGTCTGCAGAGCAGGAGCGTTCACCCTGAGGGAGGAGGAAATGGAATTGCTTCTGCTAAATTCCTATGGAATATTGCAGGTGGAGTAGGAAAACTATTAGTTTAATTGTGCCCAATTACCACGTACATCAGCTGCGCTGGTTCTTTTTCTTCCTACTGACAATTGTGGGGACCAGCCCTGTGCTGCTCCAGGGTTGTGGAATGATCAGCTGAGATGGTCAAGCCCTGCCATCTGTCTCCATCTTTTAATTGATTATAGAATTTTACTAGATTGTGGCAGCTGATGCGGACTTTTCAAAGAGCAACTCGAGTCGGTTAAATAGCTCAAAAAAATAGCTAGAGGTCAGTATTGCTTAAAAGTTCCCCCTGAGGAAGCAGGAAGTGTCTCAGAGCAAGTTTTGGCTACGGTAGAAGTCGCTGTAAGTAACATCAGCAGAGGCAGCAGGAACAGCACAGGCGCTCTCGTGCTCACAGGTTTTGTTCAAGAACAAACACCAACCTGGGAATGGGCTTGTGAAAGAGCAGGAATAAACTGCATGTGTGAAGAAATAAAAAGGTGATTCTGAATTGCAGGAAAACCTTCAATATTAAAGCAGCCCAAATGCTTTGTTCTCCTGGTCTGGGTTTCGGCGCAGTGACTGGTTTATCTGGGCTGTGAACTCTCTGGACTGCAGTACAGAATGAGCTTTAGGCTTGTGCAGGTGCAGCTATGCCATAACTGGGGCATCTCTGGTTTGGAAAAAGTGTGGTTTTTTTCTGTATATCATGAAAATCCAACTGGGAAGGCCACATGGACATGGAAAGTGATCTGGTCCTTTAGGAACATGGTGCAGCCTCTGGAATCAGTAGGGAATCCGGTGCATAAACCCTGGAGGGAATTAGCCTGCCTTTAGCTAGAGCCCAGCTGTGATTATCAGCTCTGGTTCTTCTAGATCCAGACTTATTCCGCTTGGATTTGATACAGCACCTGCTCACTGTTGTGGCTTCAAGAAATGTAATAGTAGATGTCTGCTGGTGCAGGTTGGGTGCTGGATCTGCCCTCCCAAGGTCAGTGTAGAGACAGTCGGACTCGGCAGGAGCTGTCTCGCATCCAGGGTGGTTAGAAATGGAGCTGGAGCTATTAGTCTCTGTCAGATCTGAGCTGGGTTCTGTGTTGCAACCTGAGTCTTGTCTGGAGAGACGTGAGATGTGGCACGACGTGGTAAAGATCTCCTACACTTGGCCATGCTGGACTGGGGGGAAGTTCTAAGGCTTATTTTAAAACCCCAGTGGGCCCCCAGCAAGGGTCCACCCAGAGATGTGCAGCATGGGCTCAGCATTTCTCCCATGAGTTACTGCATTATCTGGTTTATCCCAACCTTTCTTAATTGAAATAGGGAAGGTTGGCCATAGTAGAAATTATAAGGGGAGTATGTGTGTGCATATATGTGTAAACACACATCCAGACAGTGAGGTGGGGATTAGTTTCTAAGGATGGTTCATAAGGCATATTGGTAAACACGGAGAGGGAGAATTAGTCCTTACCAGCTTTCACGTAACTGAAAAGTTAAAAATGTTGCTTCACTGAGTAATAGTCCCCAGAGAAAGCAAAAGCATTCAGGCTGTCCAACAAAACAGCCGGTATTGAGGAATGTTGGAGAATTTGGGGAACATTCTTCCTCAGTGACACTGCAGCAGTTGTCTGGGCAAGAGCCCATTGATGATGGGTTGGTTTAGGAAGGGGAGAAGGTTAATTTGGTTAAACCTCGGGGCCTGCTTGGCAGTAACTACCTCTGAGGGGAAAGGGGAGGTTAGGAAATGAGGCTGAATTCCAGAAAGCTACTAAAATGAAGCCTTCCTCGTTAGCAGTAAGGGAGTCAGTGTGTTGTCTTGGTCAGACAATTCACACCAAATATCAAAACACAGAGATGGAAACCTTCCAAGTCAGAGTTTAGCACATTGAGTTCTTGTTCTTGGGAACAGCTTCAGGATTATGGTAGGAGATAAGGCACTAATCTCCATGATTATAGGGCTTAAAAGTTTCCATCTTACGAGTTTTCCCAACTCTTCTTCAAGAACTTTTAACACCTTGGTTATTTGTGGAGGAGAGTTTGAGGCTCAGTGGAGTCTCTCTTGCTGTTGGGGAAGGGGGGAATTATTTTCTCTGTATTTGCAAGAAGTATCTGGTGAAATATCTCTAGGGTAGGTGTTAAGTTTGCTGCTTGTAACCTGTTGCCTCCTACAAACCTCAGTCCCTCATTGCCACCCCTCAGTGTTTCTCCAGAGCTTGGTGTGTGTCATAAATGTGTGTCAGTGCTTTGCTATAGCAATAATACCCACAGCTGAAATTGCCCAGGGCTGACGTGAACGTTGAGGGGGGTTTCCACATCGTGATCCTCTTCCTCCTCCTTTCCCTCTCCCAAGTCCCTGAACAATGTGTTAAACCAGGCACTTAGCAGTCGTATGCAGAGATGCTGCTGCTGATTTTTTTTCTGCCTTTATCATTGGAAGATGTTCTTGCTGCTCTGGGAAATAGTGAGATTCAATGTAATTGCCACAGGCTTCACCCCCTTATCTGATCTGCTCAACTTTTAATCTATGTTAATGAGCAGCAGAAGGAAAAATTTACCTATCGTCTTAAATGTATTACAACAAGGAAAGAAGAAAAGCTTATGGTTCTTTTTTAATATTATTTTAACCTCGAGATGAATTTCCTGTAGCTGAAAATAGTTTTAATTTGCTTACGCTTTTCTTCTGCACAGTTATTCATGCTATTTATTTCATTACGTCCAAGTGAAAGTGCTGGATTGCACTGAGTTAGGATTAAACTCCAAAATAATCTTTAAACACTGAGCATTTGGAGATCTAGCATGTGACTTTTAGTCTTTTTTTTTTTTTTTTAATCTTTGTGTTGTGATGATGAACATTCTTTTCTCGCTGCAGTAGTTCCCCTGAGAAAACACTGCTTTGTCTCAGGCTCAGATCAGTGGGTACGGGGGGAGATTCATGGAAGAACCATCATTTCTCAGCCCCCAGTGCTGCTGCGCAGAGTTATTTAATAGTAGACATATCCTCTTGAGTTTCCCAGCCTCAGAACTTCTGTGCTCTTATAAGGCAAGAGGGTTTTTTCTTGTCTGCTGTGTTTTGCGAAACGGGACTATTGCAAGGAATTCTTTGGGGAGGAGGAGGGTGCATAAATGCCTCTCCCCCCCCTTCTAGTTTCACACAATATTAAGAAGTTGTGTTAGATCAGCTCTATGGGTAATGATTGCCTTGATTTCAGAGGAATCTCCAGTGTAGTTATCTATTTCCTGTTGTTCTTGGTTGGTTCGTTTCTCAGGAAATCTCTCAAGTTTGAATTAAATCCTTTCGGCTCACCATTCCTGGCAAGGAGAGAACTGACTCCAGCTGTCTCTGAGCTCCCAGACTTGGTCCTTGTACAGTCTAACGGCTTATTTAATCAAACAGGGCCTTTTAAAAATTGCACATGGAATATGCTTAATAAATGAGCACTGCCAGGAGTATATTCGGGATGCATGACTAATCAATTGCCTGTTAATTGGCTCAAGACTGTTACTGGCTTGACAAGGGACCCCAGTGGAGGAGGCAAAATGAGACTTGTCACTGCCAACATCTAAGAGTTAAGCACATGCCGAGGTCGATGGCCCCCTCTTAAGCTTTCCCGGATAATGTTTAAAAAAAATGAATCCCCATCTGAATTATTTAGAGTAACGTAGGAAAAAATGGAAAAGAAACTGCAGCTGTGGAGAAGTACCAAAGCTGTGAGGTTTGTCTGTGTGACTTTCTCTTCCTATATTCCCTAGAATACCAACCGTTACCTTTTCTAACTAAATACTGCATTATGTGCTGTGATAATTAAAGTGAGAATACTTGTGAGACTGAAATTCCCTGTGCCCTTCTGCCCCAAGCACGCTCTGATAAGGGCTGCAATAAACAGCAGCTCAGTTATGTCTGGATCTGTTATTGCTGAGATTTTTTTTTTTTTACCAGGTGGTTTAATGCAATTTTAGTTTAATCATAATTTAAAATATCTTAGTTAAAAAATGCTATAAGTCTGCATCTTTACCCTAAGGAATATGTGTGATAGTTGTGGCTCTGTTGGCTACAGCATTTTTTTTTTCAATCCCTTTCTGTCAAGGATAAAAAAATAAATGTATAGAGGATGGAGTTTGGTTGCCACCAAACAGGGTTCCAGATTTGTTGGAAATTTGATTTTATTTTAGCATTATTTGCCAAGGAGCTGTGTGAGCAGGAGGTGTAACTCCTTGATTTCCCTTAGAAGTGGCAAAGGGAAGATGGAGACTGTGCTTCTGCTCTGGAAAAATATGCAGTAGCATCTTTAGATGAAAAATTCATATATTCAGTACTGTTTGGAGATGTGAGCATGGGGGAGGGAGATGAGAGGCCCTGAATTCTGTTCGATTGTGAATTTTATTTGCTGTGACTGGGAGCAGGGAATCTCATTTGCTTTCCTCATGCACACACTGATGCCCATGGGTTGGAGAGTACAGTGCAGAAGCTCTTAATGGAGTTTAAAATACTATATGTCTTAAAATACTATACGTCTTACAGTATTATTGTTAATTCACTAATACTCATTTTTTTTGTGGTCATTAATTCCCTTCCTGTGTCCTACCCTTTAAATCAACTCGATGCCACACGGTAGTTGGATTTTGCTCTTTACGCTGTGACTGAAGATCTGCTTTAATGGCTCCACTTAACTGAAGTGCTCAGGAAAATTGTTTTGAACCGTTTCTTTCCCCCTCCCTGCGCGCGTAGATTCGATGTTACGGAGTCCATGCTCTGTACCGTAGCCATCCAGCTCCTCACGGCAACGCTGGGGCCCTGGTTCTGGAATTACACGGTAAAGCCCAGGTTGACGCTGCCGGCAAAAGCGATGGCATGGACTAAGCAGAGCCAGCACCTTTCTCATGCACACAGTAACTGGTACCCAAAAAGCAGCTTTCTAGGGGTATTTCACAAGTGCTTTAATACCTGGGGAAAAGAGGTTTGCAAAGTACAAACGAGCAGTAAAAATCTGATCTAACTGGAAATCAGGTTGGTGGTGTTTTTTGTTTTTTTTTTTAAAGCGTCATGTTTTACTTGAAAACAAAGCAAAACCCTGTCTGTTAAACAGAAAAAAAATTGCTTGAAATGTTTCTTTTTATTTTGGCTTCACCAAAGAGATAACCAGGGTTGTGGAAGCAGCTCTGTAAGGTGGGGGCGTAGAAGAATCTTGTTGGAACTGCTTTTTGAAACTGTAGAATTATATATTTTTTTTCTTGTTACTGCTTAAATACCTTTCCACCAGAAAAAAAAAAAAATTGCTTGGCTGGTTCAGGGAACTCTGTGCTGTGCAGTAGCTTAAAAACTCATCAAAATGGGTTAAAAATGCCCTTTTTGAACGATGCCTTTTCCTCCATGCAGTCCAATCACTTTAGCTGTGCTTGGGGCTTCATCGTTGACTAACTTCACTTCCTGATTGTCTTTCTTTTCAAAATACTTTTCCTTATGTCTGGGCTAAATATATCCTTCTCCACTCTGGTTCATTACTCCTTAAAAAGGACTTTCTCTTCCTTGTTTCATCTTTTTTAGTACAGTGTATGTAGTTGGGGGGGGGTTCCCCTCAATAAAATGGTATCATTAGAAGCAAGTTGAGTTCCTTGAAATTTCTTCTAATTGCTGGATTATTAGCCAGGAGCTTCCTTTGAAGTATTTTAGGTATAAGAATAGCTTTTTTATTGCCACCTTAGAAAGGCATCAGATTTGAAATAAACCTGAAATTATTTATTTTGGTGCTTTATGTACCCTTTGTTAAACTCGCATTGATGCAAGTGCTACTGTTCTTTTGGGTTGTGGTTTTGGGTTGTGTTTTTTTTTTTTTCCATGTAATAGTTCAGCACAACCTAAGCTTTCATGAAGCTATTAGAGAGAGTCCTTAATTACCAGCTCTCCTTCAGATCCACCACTATCAGCATCTGCTCCATGGCGATGCACGTCATCCCTGCATTGCCTCTGCCCCTGGGCATGCTCCAAGGTAGGCAGATGACATCATTTTTAAACACTTTGTTGACAGTTTATGAAAGGCTGGAAATACTTATTGCCAGGAAATGGTAACGCAGCAAGCAGCGACTTGAAGGAAGGAAAACCTTAATCAAGATGTTAGGCTGTTGCGATAACGGCGTTATGACTCTGCCCAACAAGTCACTTAGAGTGAAAAAAAAAATAATAATAATAAAAAAAATCCCCTTAGTTCTGAAACATTTGGAGCCCTCCCAAGTCACCCCTTGGCACAATAGTTATGTGAGAGGAAGCGACTCCAAGTCTGTAATGAAAGGGAATTGTTTAAAATGGATGAGGATAAATTTTTCACAGAATGGGGGAGCAAGGGAGGGGTGGGGACTCTCTGCAGGGGTGATCAGGAGGTGCTGGAGGTGTCACTCTGGAGCCCCCACCCTGGGACAGGAGCCTCTGCCATCCAGGATGAAATCTGTTTTACAANCCTCCCAAGTCACCCCTTGGTACAATAGTTATGTGAGAGGAAGCGACTCCAAGTCTGTAACGAAAGGGAGTTGTTTAAAATGGATGAGGATAAATTTTTCACAGAATGGGGGAGTGAGGGAGGGGTGGGGACTCTCTGCAGGGGTGATCAGGAGGTGCTGGAGGTGTCACTCTGGAGCCCCCACCCTGGGACAGGAGCCTCTGCCATCCAGGATGAAATCTGTTTTACAATCAGGAACAGAATGCCAAGTGCTTGCTTGTGCCAGGTCCCCTCTTGCATGCTTGTTTTACCCAATTTTTAGGCATCCTGAGTTACAGACTAGACTTAATCATCTTAAATTCTTGGATGTGTCATTTCAGGTGCCTTCTGGCATCTTTTTAAGCTTAACTAATAAGTGAAGATGCTGCTGCTTCAGAGCTGCTCACGCGGAACACATGAAGCATCGTGTTTATATTTTGCCGTTTGAGATGAGGCGATACAGACTTCTGTTTCAGTGAGCTACAGGAAATAGGTATTCGTGGTCTTTTTCCATATGATAACTGGTTTCATGTGACAAACATTTGCAGTGAGAAAGTATAATAATACAGCCCTGTGTTAAAATACTACATGATCTGGCAAAATATGAAGTGAATAACTTCCAGCTCTTGCAACACAGATAAACCTTGTACTTCCCTGCGCTGCGCAGTAAGGCTTTTAATTCATCAAGGAGGGGAAGAAAATTCTTAAATTGTTAATGAAGTTTGCCTTTAGCCTATGGAGAAATTATTTAAAAGAACACCATGGCTTTAAGCAGTGGAAACAAAAAAGATTTTGGGGAATTGAAATAGAATATTAAAATAATACTGTTCCTAATAATCTATTATGTCAGGATACATAAGCTTAAAAACTAGCGAGTAATTTGCATTCAGGTTTGGCATGAGAAGGAAGGGCAAATCTAGAGTAAAATGTGCTGCGGTGTGTGCAGTGAAATCCAAAACCAGCTCTTCAAAGCTCTGCAGACGCTGTGCTGCCTGGTGAATTTAGGTAGATGGGGAGCCAGGGCTGAAAATTTCATTTAAAAACCTCACAATGTTTATGCTTCCCTGCCTTTATCCGAATTAAAACACTTGGATATTCTTGCTTACAGCCCTTCATTCCGGCAGTAGCTGGTGCTGGACTGACATTGTTCGACCTCGTCCCCACCTGCCGTCTCCTGTTCTGCAGAGCTGCTCCTTGTTATTCTCTCCTAACATCAGTTTGCTGCAGAATCAGTATTTTTCAGGGTCATTTTGAATGTTTTTCCCAGCCTTGCCACGAGATGTTCTGTCTCGGCATTTTTAGTTTGTTCAACTGTTGAGTCTCCGTTCTTCGGTGCTTTGTCTTCAGCGTCTGATCTTTGTTCCTTGGTTCTTTCCCTGGATCTGAAAAAACTTGGTTCAGGGTCTTCTGTTTATTTTCTACAAGTTGAAAAAGTCCCTGGTTTATTTGAAGAAGCGATCTTTGGAGCTTGACTGCTGTGGGCCTTGTTGAGGAACTGTTAGAATAACTCTAGTCCATCCATCGTAGCGTGGCCGTGTCCTTGGGGAGACGCTTTGTTTCATTTTCTTTATTTCATAGGTCTTTTAGGGAGCCACCCCATGCTGTGCGTTGTGTCTCTGCGTCATCCTCGCAACGTAAACTGTTTGGGCGATGCTGACACGACTCAATCCATCAGGAAACATCAGGCAAAAATCCTCTTGGGTCAGGGGAAGTGTGGCTTGAGCGATTGCTGAAAATATCCCGCTTCCGAGGCTGGAAGAACTCCCCTGACTGGGGCGGCAGAATTCATGCCACTCTTCCCATTTGTTCTTTTCTTAGGATGCCCACTGTGGCGTTTAGAGGAGTAAATAAATACAAACCCAAGGAGAAAATAGAATCAGACTTTGAAGTGGCCCATTCCCTCTTGCTTTGAGAAGTTTTCTGCTTTCCTGCAGCTCTGCTCGTGTCCCCAGCTGCTGGTTGTGATTAAATGGGGGGGGGTCTGCAGCACCAAAGGCCTTTCCCCTTCTGATTTCCCAATGCTGTGAGCTTTTTTTTTTTTTTTTCCCCCTCATGGTGCCTATCTTTTTCCATTGAAGCTAAAAATACTTTTCTATTATTAGTTGATAAATGATCCACTGCTTGAGTTTGCGTTTTCTACAGGCCTTATCATAGGAAGAGGCTCTCCAGTGTGCAATGGAACTTCATGTGGAAAAAAAATAGTACTATTTATGTAATGCTTAGGCAGGAATGTTATCACCCTGCTTTGCAAATAATGTCACTGGCCACTAAAACAAACTCTAGATATTTTTTCCTCAAAAGGGCAGTGTGGGGAGTGCTTCTACCAGAGTTTAAAAACAATTTGGTGATGAGGCAATTTATGGTTCTTTTTATTGTGAGCACGTTGTATCTCGAGGCAATACATAAATACAAGTTAATCATTAAAGTGCAGGAATGAAATGTCCTGTAGGCTGCCTGTCCTGGTACTCTAGTCCATATAGTGCCATTTGTCACCTTTGCTCAGTGTTTTTCTTGCCAAAGCCATTGTGACTTTATTTTCTAATTGTATTATTTCACTTTTTTTTT
>JAHREE010000508.1:0-10860 GCA_033628505.1 Tringa tobata
GGTTCCTGCATTTTACCTGTAGGTGGATTTCACTCTGCTGCATTCAGGGAGTTGAGACTTGCCTCTTAACAGACAGATTTTGGGCAGGAAAGATAACAACTTTCAAAATGTCAGTCCTTCAAGCAATGTTTATTTTAAAAGTGAATTTGCACTGACAGTGGTGAACTGCTGCTAACCAAAAGTAACCTTCATAAATGCTGCTTTATGATATTCTATTTTTTTAAAATGTAAATTTCAACTGATTTATGCAAAAGGATCTTTTGTGTATGTGTTTATTCAGTTTGTCTCAAAAAAGTAAATTTACTCTAAGCTCAGGGCTTATGTTGCTTCTTGTTCAAATCACATAGTAGGGGCAGGAGGAGGGTCGGATACTGCACTTAACTGAGCTGCTTGCTGCTTTCAGTTTCTCATAATATTCTATTTTCTTTCTTAAAAAAATAATGAACTGCCTCTGTGTGTAAACAGGGATGTGTGTTTATATACACACACGAAGTAACAGATTTTTGGGGTATTAGAATTAAAGAGATGCTCATGTTGTCTGTAGCTTTCTAGAAAGTAACTCAGTGGCTCATGGACATTATTTCATAAAATGTTACTTGTTTCATAAAATGCTTCTGGCGGAAGGTAGGGTCTATTAACAAAAGAATAATAAAATAACTAACTGTACTCTAGAGAGTTATCTTTGGCTTGGATAGTTGCTTCAGCCCATTGCAAAAGTAACTGGATGCTCTTTCTTTTGTCCTTTTTTTTTTTTTTTTTTTTTTTTAATAAAATTAACTGTATGCTAGTCAGAGACCTGAATAAACCTTGGTGCTGTTGATGCATGACATGGAAAGCTTCCAGCGGAACCTTCTGGACTAAGGTAGTACGAGTCTAGGACTTGCACATCCTAGTCTGTCTTTTACCCACTCCCTGCAGGCAGGGAAGGAAATGAGTTTGCTTTGGTGACTTTCCTAAACTGAAACTATATTTTTGTTTTCTTCAAAGAAAGTCATTCTACCAAACTGGACTTCATAAAATCCAAGCTGAAGCTGATACTGTATTAATACCCGTGGAAAAACATCAACATGTATTCGGAGTTGTCTACATGGTTTTAAGTCTAAATTGCTACTTCAAAAATCTCCTCAGAGAACTTTGTTTTCTGACGTTTTCAGTCCTTTGGCTACTTCTGGTTTCTCCACTTCTGTGAACAATTCCTAACTAGGAATTGGTTTGCTTCTTTGTGGGTCTTGTTTGTGTTAGGAGAGTGATTGGCAGAAGGCAGTGGATGACATTTGAAGGCTGAAATGCACAAGTGGTTTATTTCTGCTCTTTGTTTTGTAGTCAGCTATGCCTGTATTCCTTAACACAAGACGTGCGCTTTGCTAAATTAGGGCAGCTTTTTCATTAAGGAGCAAAAAGTTTCAAAACTTGAAACATGAATGATGGGCTGTTGGTAGACTCTGTTCCTTATTCATAAAGAAAAGAAGCATGCAACATTTCCTGGGAATATGGATCAGCAGGTTGTGACTGGAGAGACATGCTGCGGGACTGGTACTCAAGTAGCATTCAGGTTGAGTACTAATAATGTTGTAGCTGACCTCAGCCATTGGTTCTGTCTGATCATATCCTTCACTTAATTACAAGTCTACCCGTGTGCCTTCTAGCACAGACATCACATTAAGGACAGTTTTATATGAGATGTCCTTACAGGATTTGAAGCGTAGAGGAGATGCTATCATCTTGATGTTGTGCTGTAGGTCATTAAAGAAGTATTTGTTATCCTAGACCATTGCGGTGTCTGTATCTGTAGATGTCTCCATAGAGAAGGAGAATTCAGCAGGGACTGTGGCCGTTCTTCTCAAGAAATTAGTAAGGTCTGTGTATTGACCAAAATAAGGGTCTTTACTCCAAGAAGCTCTAAAGCAAAAAGAAACAGGATTAAACTGTTCTGATCAGAAAAATACTCATATATGTTTTATACAGAGGTGTGAAGAAGTGCTGTTGTGATTGTGTTACATAGACTGAACTGTAGGAGAGCCTGGAATAGGCACGGTTTCAAGTACTGCCTTAAAGAAAAGGTTTGAGTTGGTTGTATTTGAACAGATACTTAAGGAAAAGGCCCCAACTCTGTGCCAGTATCCAAACTCAACAAAAGTAGCTTCTTGGCAAAGTATGTCTCTTAACTGTACACACTTTCGTGACCTCTACCTTAAACAAGTAAATGGGAGAAAAAATTGCTGGGTGATTTTTCTTTCTCTTTTTTTCCTATATACATTTTCCCCAACTCCACCCTTGCTGTAAGACTACCTGTTCATGCAAATATGCCTTTAACATACATGTCTATATTTATTTGAACTGTGTAATTGCTGTAGGCATCTGCATAGCACTGGGAATCTTTATTCCTGTGCTCAACAGCACTGTTTGCTGAAAATGTGACTTTGGGTTTCATCTATATGCATGGGCTTTTAAGGAGAGGAATCTATAGTGGCATCTGGCAGAATGGCAGGGGTTGGAAGGGACCTCTGGAGATCATCTAGTCCAACCCTCCTGCCAAAGCAGGTTCACCTAGAGGAGGTTGGACAGGAATGCACAGGTGGGTTTTGAGTATCTCCAGAGAAGGAGACTCCACAACCTCTCTGGGCAGCCTGTTCCAGTGCTCTGTCACCCTCAAAGTAAAGACGTTTTTCCTCATGTTTAGATGGAACTTCCTCTGTTCAAATTTGTGCCCGTTACCTCTTGTCCTGTCACTGGCCACCACTGAAAAAAGACTGGCCCCATCCTCTTGACACCCACCTTTTAGATATTTATAAGCACTGATGAGATCCCCTCTCAGTCTTCTCTACTCCAGGCTAATCAAACCCAGCACTCTCAGCCTTTCCTCATAAGAGAGGTGCTCCAGACCCCTGTTCATCTTTGTAGTCCTCTGCTGGACTCTCTCTGCTAGTTCCTTGTCTTTTTAGAATGGGAGGGCCCAGAACTGGACACAGTACTCCAGATGCGGCCTCACCAGGGCAGAGTAGAGGGGGAGGATGACGTCCCTCAACCTGCTGGCCACTATCTTCTTGATGCACCCCAGGAAGAACAGTGACAGAACAAGGGGCAACAGTTTTAAATTGGAAGAGAAGAGATTTAGACTAGATACCAGAAAGAAATTCTTCACTGTGAGGGTGGTGAGACACTGGAACAGGTTGCCCAGGGAAGTTGTGGATGCCCCATCCCTGGAAGTGTTCAAGGTCAGGCTGGATGGGGCTTTGAGCAACCTGCTCTAGTGGGAGGTGTCCCTGCCCATGGCAGGGGGGTTGGAACTAGATGATCTTTAAGGTCCCTTCCAACTCTAACCATTCTATGATTCTGTAACTCCACCTTCTCTGTATCCTCCATCACCAGGACACCCACCTCATTCAGCAGTGGGAATATTAGTTATTGCTGTGACTTTAGTAGATCTCTGCTCAGTGTGAAGGCTCTGTTCTAGTGCATCTGTTTTCAGAATTGAGATATGAAAATGCATAACGTACAGCAATACTTGCATTCAGAAATAGGACTCATAGTGACCCTCTTGAGCTGGGGAGTCACGTAGTTAGACTTATGTTGCCATCATATCCTTGCTGTATTAGTGTGCATGACAGTACAGAACTTAACCTGGAGCTCTCTATTCCGGGCAGGCTCTGCTAGTAAACCCTTCCAAAGACCCTTCTTGGAGTAAAGAGAGAAACAGGAAGCTCTCTTTCATGCCCGTGTTTTGAATCAGGAAATTCCTGTCTACAATACATAAATTTGTCATATCAACATCTTAAATCATGTGACACTTTTTTTCTTGAGGATTTGTGTACAAATGTGTATAATAGCTGCAGGAATACTATACTGAAGTCTTTTCAAACAGCATACTAACTCGGAGGAAGGTGTTTTAATACTCTTCTCAGTGAATCTATTTTAGAAAATATCTTCCTCAATCTCCTTTTTTGTTCCTGTAAAAACACTAATGAAATTTGCAGATGATATTATAAAAGAAGCAGTTATGATGTTAGACTTTTTTTTTTTTTTTTAAGACCATAAAAAAGGAGAAGCCAGAAGCACTGGCATAATATCAGTGATAGCTAATTAGGAAGAACCCCTTTTGATGAAGAATCACACAGGCTTGTTTGACAATGAAAGGAGAATTTGGATTAAGTCTAGTTGTCACATTACATGTGTAATCTTGCCAGTTTGTGACAAGCCCAGGCTTTTATTGCTTATGTGATTTGCATGGATTGTGGAGAAGCAGGGCATCTATTTAAGACTCTGATACCACTTTTTTGCCAGATTGCCTAACATCCTCTTTCTGTGTAAGTGTGACTGCATGGGACAGAGAAACTTTGGAGGGTTTTTTTCCTTAAATTGTTTAAAAAATTAGTTAAATAACTAGTATTTCATTTAAATCCTATCCTTGAGAGACAGCAAAGTTATTGCTGGAACTGATGAACAAAGAGTGCATGTGTTTGAGAGTTTCTTACAGTGCTCATGAGCTCTTATCATGAAATGTTGTTGTTTTGTCACTGGTGCAATGATGGTAGTACTTAATCTAGCTCACCACTGGAGTGCAAGACAAAAGGCAACAGCTGGTCACCAACAGAAGTGCTGAACAGATCGTCTTTTCTGTAGTACCTAGTAAAACATATTTCTATTCTCTGTATTCCATTTGCCTTTTCTCTGACAGTTTATAAGGAAGTCGCTTGTGACATCAACATAACTTTTTTTTTTTTTAAACTAAGATGATGGAAACAATAAGCTATTGCTGAAATATGTGGTGAAAATTGTTGATATTATACTACTACGACTCATGCTTTTAGACTTTTTGGAACTTCAGGATTTACAAAAAGAGGTATAAATAAAAGCCTCAGAGCAGAAGGATTTTGATTCCAGTTACCCATGCTAGCATTTAGTTGAAACTAACAATATGCTCTTTTATGTCAAGAAGATCTAGTAGCTGACCTTCCTCCTTGAGTTCAAGTTTGATAGTACTCTTTTGTGGCCAACAAGCTTGAAGGTCCTCATCTGTTTTTACCAGTGTATGGGAGCATAGGTGCTCTTACTGCAGAGACTCTTGCTGAGAAATTTCTCTCTTATTCTGGAATACTAGACTGCCCGTGGAGATCAGTGCAGGCAGTAAAATTACGTTACAACATTTTCCAATCAACTCCTGGCCATATTTCTATGTCTGCTTTAGAGCCTGAAGTATACAAACTCATGGATTGGAAGTGACATCTCTGGAGATCTCTAATCCAACCCACTGCTCAAAACAGAGGATGCCCAGAACCATGCCCAGTCAGGTTTTTGAGCATCCCCAAAGATGAAGAAATTACAACATCCCTGGGAAGCCTGTTTCAGTGCTCAGTCACCTTTTATTATGTTTAAATGGAAGCACTTCCATTTCAGTTTGTGCCTGTTCACTGGCTGTCACTGAGAAGAGTCTGACTCTGTCTTCTTTGCTCCACTCTCTCTCCTCTCCAGATATTTTTACACATTGCTAGGATTCCTCCTGAGCCCTCTCTTCTCCAGAGTAAACTGTCCTAGCTCTCCAAGTTTCTCCTTGTGTGTTAGGTACTGTAATCCCTTAATCATATTTGTGGCTCTTTGCTGGAGACTCTCCATTGTGTCCATGTCTCTCTAGTACTAAGAAGCCCGGAACTGGACCCAGCACTCCAGATGTAGCCTGGAGGGGTGTTGAGTAGAGAGGAAGGATCATCTCTCTCAGTCTGCTAGCAGTGCTTCCTGCCGGCGATGCAGGCTGGGATACAGGTGGCCTTCTTTGCTGCAAGGGCACGTTGCTGGGTCATGTTCTACTTGATGTCCACCGGAACTCCCAGCTGGTTATACCTCCCCAGGTGCCGGACTTTGCATTTCCTTTTATCAAACTAACTTCTTGAGGCTCTTGTTGGCCCATTTGTCATCCTGTTGAGGTCCACCTGAATGGCAGCAACCCTTTGGTGTATCAGCCACTCCTCACAGTTTTGTATCATCTTTGAACTTGTTGAGGGTGCACTCTGTCCCATCATCTATGTCACAGGACTAGTGACAGGGCTCCAGCTGCACTTCATGCTACTGATCACAATAATTTGAGCCCAGCAGGTTAGTTGCTTTTCAGTTTGTCTCACTGTCCATTTTAGCTTATCTGTACTTCACCAGTTTGTCTATTAAGGTGCTATGGGAAACAGAGTTGAAAAGTTGTACTGAAATCAGAATAAACCACATCTGCTGTACTCCCCTCATCCACTGAGCCGGTCCTTTTATTATCGGTGTCTATCAGGTTGGTCAGGCATGACTTCCCTTTACAAATCCACACTAATGACTCCTAATCACCTTCATAGCTTGGAAATGTTTTCCAGGAAGCTCTGTCACCTTTCCTGGATCGAGGTGAGGTTGGCCAGCTTGTGGCTTCTGAGATTGTCCTTCCTGCCCTTCTTGAAGTTAGGGGTGATCTTTCCTTTTGTCCAGTCTTCAAGAAGCTCTCCTAATTGCCATGGCCTTTCTAAGATAATTGAGAGTGACCTTGCCATGGCACTGGCTAGAACACTCAGCCCTCAGAATTGCATCCCATCCTGTCTGTGCAGGATGGGATGTGTGTCTGTGCAGTTTGTTTAAATGTTCCCTAAGTTGATCCTGCTGTACTCCCACTTGTTACTTACGTTTACAAAAGGTACTACTAGGCTTTTAGAAGTAATAGAGTTCAACTGTAGCAAGTCCTGGCAAGTGTTAAAGCTGTATTACAGTAGTTGAGTATCTCTAAACAGTGCACTGTAAACTTGTGTCTACAGCTGGTTTGTAGTTTTTAAGCTATAATTTATTTTTACCTTATATTATTAAGGCTAAAAAAAAAGTCTTCATTTCCACTGTATAAAGAAACTCACTCTTTCTCAATGACTATGCTTTCTCTTGGCAGAGAACAGATAAAATAGAGGAATCCTCTTAAGAGTTGTGGTGGTAGAATCTGGCTCTGGTTTTTTCTGTTGCTGTTTCTGGCAGCATAAATGGTCTGTGCTTTTATGAAAAGCTTCAGTGGAGTTGTGTTTGTTTCAGAAGGAACAGCTAGCCCAGGAGCACATTTCTTTTGCTTTCCTAGAAAATGAAGATTGTTGTTTTAATTAATGAAGAAATCATATTTGTATTAATCACAATAGGAAATAATTTCTGCAGTTTTCAGCTTGATGTAGCTGTGACTGGTAAAAATACTTGACAGTAATCCATATTCTTGCTTTTTTTCATGTATTCTAGAATTGGATCAAAAGGGATTTAAATCCCCCATTTAAGTTATCGTGCAAGGGGTAGGTTAATATTCACATTCAGAAGAAACAGCTTATTTTTCATGAGTGAAATAATGAAATACAATTGTCTTAAATTTTCTTCTGAAAGCAAAAAACAATCATTACCAGATGACATGGTTAATTTTTAATGCTTTAAGGTGCTAGTAAATCCTTCTCAGTTTAGAATCTTCTTTTTAAAACTAAAGTCATGTACAACACAAGGTGTTTTGGGTATTGCTACATCTTCTGCTACTTGGCAATGGAATTCACATTTTTGTTTTAGTACTGAAAAGCTACCTTTAGGTTAATTCACTTGCTCATGTTATCTATTCCTTGAACATTTGTTCTGTGTGGGACAGAGGATAAATTTCTAGAAAGATGGAATGTTAAATGCCCTGTGACATAATCAGATCTCTGAAAGAGACTGGGATCAGAACTATATCCACAGTGCCTGGATTAAAACGTTCAAACATAAGAGATTTTAGGGGTGACTTTTTAAAAGCAGTTTTTCTTTCCATTTGTATGTATAGACTATACAGCATAGTCCAGTATGAAGTTTTCTTTGGCACTCATTAGGCATGAACAGAATATTTTGCTTATGTCTTCATGTCTCTTGGGAAATTATTGCTCTTTATTCCTCTGTGGGTGTACCTTTTGTTACACTGTGTGGTTGTCTTTTATGGAGAAACATGAATGCTTGTTGTGGGTATTTCTTTCTCTTGCCAGGAACTTCTGGAACAAAGGTGAATGTGAGACTTCCTCTCCCTCAAACAATTACTAATTTTTTTTCTGCTTTGACTCTAGTTTCAAAAGGCTGTGTGCGAGAGAGCTTTTCTCATATCTGAGAAATTGCCCAAGTGTGAATGGGCTTACAGTATATCAAGAGGTAGCATGGGAATTATGAGTAAGGGGAATGGTTAGTTTCTGTTTGGTTGTCCAGGAATTTATTGATTGAAGTATTGTGTTTTGATTTAGGGCTTTGTTAATGATGTAATTTTCTTCTCACCATGAAAGAACATGATATGTCAAGCTGTGTTTCTGTATCAAGAGAGTTGAACTGGGATGACTGCTCAGAACCTTAAGAATGGTACATGTTTCTCTAGTTGTGGGTCAGGTAACAAAGTGGAATTGAACCACCTTATCACTTACCATTTTTGAGCACAGGAAGAAATGTTGGCAGCGGAAGTTGGACACAAGTGAATGTTGCAGACTTGTTCCTTTCTGGGTTTCCTGCTTTCATTTTGCCAAGCCTCATTTTCTATAGGAAATAAATTCATGCCCTTCTGCAAATAAGATCTCCTCCTGCCCTTCCCCCAGCTGTGTCCTTCGCTGGAGTGTAGGGTTTCTTCATTAAGTCCCTACATGAGCAAAAACATTCCTAGAAAGTGAAGTTTGGCTTCCACAGGATTAGAATCTAAACCAGAACAAGTCTAGTCAGACACAGGAGCCTTTCACGCAGCAGAGTTGGCTGTTAGCGGTTGTGTGGTTTGTCTGTTTGTGCCTTTTAAGCACCAATTAATCCTACCCATGTTTTCTTCAATTTTCTTCCTAATTGAGGTATGGGCACTTGGCTGAGAGGAATGTGGTAGGCAGGACAGATAGCCTGGTCATTTTGTGAACTGAGTCATACTGATAACTGCCTTGTTTCTAATGCTAGTCGTCCATGGTTTTGAGGAAATGTAAGACAAATTGTGAAGGATTCTGAAAATTTAAGAGGTATTTTCAAGCCAAGGCCAGGTCTCTAACTATGCACTTGAGAGAAGAAGAATCCTCATGCAATCTTGCTTTAACCCTGTAGATACTGGCTTATGGGTAGGAAGTAGAGGGTGGATGAAATCCCTGTATTATCAGCAGAACTCATTCTTTTAAGTTTTCCTTTGTTAGTTGAACAAATCTTGTATTTATGGAGGGCTGAAAGCAGTGGTACTTGGTCACTGGGCAGCCCTGTGAGGAGAGCCCTCAAGTCTCCTTGCTCGTACCTAAAAGCACCCATTTTGTACAAGGTGAGTCCTTTACCTCACATAGTAAAATTTTCCGATAGGTAGCGTTCTCCAGAAATATCAAACAGTCCAGTACAAAACCTGTCTATAATTATTAGGATAGCTCAAGCTTACCTATTGGTATGTAGTAATCTAGCCCTCTAGCCCTAGATGGCTGCTGAGGAAGCCTGTTTTAGGTACCCAGGTAAGGAAGGCAGGGTGGGGAAGGGGCGGAGTTGTCCCTGGAGTTTCTCAGTCTTTCATGCAAGTCCTTGATTAGTAGGCAGCATGACCACACTTAAGTATGCTGTGTTTTATTTTCAGTTTTACATGAAAAATCTACTTTGGATCTTTGTGTTTGTACCCTTTAGCAGTGTTGGAGGTGTAGGATGAGCAATATGAGAGCTCAAGGGCAAATGCAAAGAATTCTCAGGGTTTTCCTAGATATCTAGTCTGTTTTGATTTAACATGCTCTCCAGAAACTGTATGATAATGGTGCAGTGCTGCTCTTTGATACCTTTCCACACAGCTTTTTCCAACTGTCCGTTAAGCCCTCTGCATTTCTTCCATCTCTCTAGAGCTTTACTTTCCCACAGGAGGGAAAAGTATGCATGGTTTCTCCTTCATACTTCTTGCAGGTACTACATTTCATCTGGGTGGGATTTAATCTGTTTGAGGTTCTGTATTGTCCAATGAAAAATTTTTTTTATGAGCAAGAACTGCTGCTATCTCTTTTCCATTTTCATAGGTGTGGATGTGTGTTGCCAGTGCAGATTATCACTGCTTAAATCAAGTAGGGTTGTAAGAGAGCTGGAGACTGCTCTTTAGTTGGTGTCAGAACTAAGCAGTGGATGTCAGAACTAAGACTAACAAAACTGTTCCACCTCCTCTCCCCCACTTCACAAATGGTAGGTACCCTTAAGTTGATTTGAAGATAAAGATTACTCCTTCTGAGCATTTATTGTATTGTAACAATATATACTGTTCCAATGTGAGGATTTCTGTATAAAATGTTTTCTTTGCTGTAGACAATAGAAGGTTTCAGAAAAAAATTCAGTGTAATCTCAACTGCATATTCTAGAGTCTTGAGTCTTACAGCTGAAAGAACAGAGAGGTGGAGTTGCAGTGGAAATGTGTGTGTAAGTATAAGATTAAGAGAAAAATCTTTCCTAGACCATATAAGATATTTAGCAGGCACCCAGTAGAAACTTCTCTTAAGTTAATAAAAGCATCCTTTGAATGAATGCCTTATAGATAGCAGGTCAGTCTGTTTCACTAGTGAATCATCTAGTAAACTGAGATGTTCCTGGATTTAGTTATGTATATGTTTGGATGACAGCAAATGGCGGAAGATTAGCAAACTATGGGAAGTGTTCTCTTCTAGTCTTTACAGCAATATCAAAACTGAGTTTGCTTCAGTTTTGAGAAAGGGATCTAATCTCATGGTATGGCTGAGCCTATAGCCTCTGGAACAAGAGTTACTGCCTTTTTAAAATGGATATTTTTAAAATTAAGGACTGTTTTTAAAAAAATCATCCTTCATGATGGAGCCATGAAAAATAAAAAACAGCAACAAAACACCACCACCCACACCACCACCTCCCACCCCCACCTCTCCCCCC